>CM070873.1:25858584-26281084 GCA_036365515.1 Torymus aiolomorphi | reverse complement strand
TCACATTGTTAGATAAATTGAGCTTTCCTGAGCTATCCTTTCCTTCAAATAGCTGATTACCGAACGTCTCATTAGTCATGCTTTACTCCATTACACAATCTTTTACTTTTTTACATTGTAACATGACAATGTAATTCGGATTAACAACTGTTGCAGTGTTACATTCGTTTGCCCCAACAAGTTGTGTGCTTTAGTTTATTTTCTTGATTTTTCTCTCAACGGCCTTCCTGCATCTTCATATAACGGATAATTTCCGTCGATTTTACCTCGATTGTAAAAAAACGCCCCTATAGAAACATATTACAATTAGTGTTGTACAAGATACATTATTATACATTATTAATATACTATTAATATTAGTCAATATTTATAGAACATTTTTCTCAGCCATGAGCTGTAAAAATTCTTTACTATCAGCTTCGACATCTTCTCAGGTCATTGTTTGCATATACCCACACACTTCGCGACATACTCCGCGCCCAATAAAAAATAGCAGCACGTAAAATACCTTCACTCTGTAGCCTCTCTTTCTCACCTCCACTTTTATTAAACCCGTTTTTCTCACTCTTCGTGTCGTGCCGCGCGGTGC
This sequence comes from Torymus aiolomorphi, assembly GCA_036365515.1. Taxonomy (NCBI): domain Eukaryota; kingdom Metazoa; phylum Arthropoda; class Insecta; order Hymenoptera; family Torymidae; genus Torymus; species Torymus aiolomorphi. Next base: position 26,280,495 of record CM070873.1, on the reverse strand, counting down.
CTCACACTACTCGAGTCTTTTTCTCAGCTCGTGTCGAGAGAGAGAGAGAGAGAGAGAGAGAGAGAGAGAGAGAGAGAGAGAGAGAGAGAGAGAGAGAGAGAGAGAGAGAGAGAGAGAGAGAGAGAGAGAGAGAGAGAGAGAGAGAGAGAGAGAGAGAGAGAGAGAGAGAGAGAGAGAGAGAGAGAGAGAGAGAGAGAGAGCAGTTTCATTAGACTGCAGTAGCAGCGCGCGCGGCGTCGGAAAAGAATAATCTCGAGAGCGCGATATCGCAGAGAGGCAAGTCCTTCGAGAGCTTCTCTTTCGTCCCTTCGGAAAGTTTCCTTCTCGAGCGCCATGCGGCTGTGTATCTTTTATGGAAAAATTCAGCGGGAGGCTCTCCGGAGTTCTTCAGCTTTTTTCTCTGAGTGAGAATGAGAATAAGAGTTGGAAGTGGCTCGGTCGGAGGTTTTCGTTCCGCGCTGTTGTCGTCTTGTGGGTTTTAATTTTTAAGAAGCTGGATTATATGCGCTTTGTCTGATTATAATGCAGTTTATCGTGTGTTGAAAGAGGGTTGAGTATTAGCGTATAATCACTTAAATGGGATACGATTAAAAAATTAAGTTTGCTAATTTGTAACTTGGAAAGCGAAATTCGTGTTCTACTTAATTGAATAATTACGCTCGTTTGAGGATTACACTTTTAGAATTACACAAGCGAGACTAAATTCTCGCTAAAATAACTTTTTACGGTTTTTTCTTACAGTACTGATTTTTCAGTTATTATTTAAATGGCAATATACTTAGCAAGTCTTCCTTTAAGATATTATTTCTTTTATAATCTTGAACACATTGACATATTAAACATACTCATTTTTTAGTTGAAGAGTTAATTCACAAGATGATTAAATCTTAATTTGGTTTAGACTTTTACCCACAGTCTCACGTTGTTTAAATAGTCACTTCACATATTTTCTAGTCAAGTGGTAATATAATACTCATAGGAAAATCTTTATTCGACAACAACGTTGAATGATATAATGATTAAAAATCTACTCGAGTAGTTTTGCTTATAGGTTCTTTATGTACACCCGATGGTAAAAATAACTTTGAAAATTGGAACACCAGCTTTTAGAAGGTTATAAAGGATAGGTTAGATAAAGATCTGAGAGTAGGTTGTACGCTCATCTAATGGTTAATCTAACTTTTATAAAGTTCTAGAACTTGCGTTCAAATGTAAAGTTATTTGTACTGTTATGTGTGCAAAGCTATTTGTACAACGTTGATTTTATAGAATAGAGATAGTTTCAAATCTTTCATAAACTGATTTGAAAAATGACAAATATATAAAAATCACACAAAGTGAAGTTTTTAAAAACCCGTACATATTCATATATAATTGTGGAAAGCAATTTATGGTTGCATTTGAAATGTCAAAACAATCTTATTTCAATTTGAATCAACTTGATTTTCAAGCGTTTTTCTGTAAAATATGAAATTTGTATATCGGTTTACTGCTACCACAATAATTGGAAATCATCAAAACTTAATGTTTGTTTGCATAAGTACAAATATAATTATATAGTGATGAATATTCACTTTATATTTGAAAAGTTGAAAAATGACTACGAATATTTAAATGTTTTGTGCGAACATTCAAACGGAGTAATTGCTACAGTAATTGGTATTATCACTCTCGTTATTACTGAGAAATTAGATCTTGTTTCTCAGACTCTTCCGGGATGCCGCGACAATGTCGTAGGTGAGAAGCTTGAGAGCTGCGAAGCCCCCGAAGCCCATCTGTCCGCGGAGAAAGAGTCCGACTCCACCAAGCGGCATCGATGGCTTCGTCATCACCTCCTATGGATATCGATAAATGGAATCGTCGTCTTCCTCTAGAGATAATAGGCTCGTTGCGAGTGGCATTAATCGGTATGTCGGCATCCCCGAGCTGGAACTCGTCCCTAGTAGTGCAGACAGTTGGGTCATTAGAAACATTTAATTTTTCCCTCGTTTTTCTCCAGCTGATTATTAATATATTTTTAATGATTTTAGCGCGTTCTGTAAATGTTAACGAAAAAGTCTACACTTTGTCAAGCTCGTAAAACCTCTTCGTGACTTCATAATATGATATAAAATAAAATAATGTCCCTTCCCTCTATTTTGGCCGCGTGAGTGTTATAGCTCAGTAATGGCGACATAATAGGTAGAGAGCTTGCGTCAACTAAAGTAACTATTATTTTTCAATAAATCTATGTTAAAGTAAGTAAAATAAATTCATATTTATGATGATTGCAATTATCATTGACAAAAAATAACTGTAGTGTAAGGTAATTACATTAAATTTAAAATTTTCCGAATTTTCAGAAACTTACCCGGGGGACACTTTTTTAAATTCGAAAATACATAACTTTTTTTACTCTGTCAAGTCAAAATTGTTGTCAATTTTTAATTTGTAAAGCCCAACTTGGCTCTTTTTAGAAATTTGTCCAAAGAATATTTCTTTTTTTGAAAAATTCCTTTTCGTTTGGAACATCAAAAATTATGGGTAAAGATCCTATATCTTACCTATAGTGCTTGCTAATTACTAATTACTTTCTATAATAATCAGTACACTCACTGTCGAGAGCTTGGGGAAGAGATAGGTGGGGCATTGCACGGGATCGCAAGCCTGCGCTCCTTGAAGTCTTTAAAAGCATACGGGTACTTTAGTAGGTGGAACCTAGAACTGCACCACGACACAGATGTACCACCGCCGTAATGTATATGGGCGAGTCTCCAGAACTTTTGACTTTTGTGAGACTTTTTTTAAGTTTTTTATCGGCATAGCCTGCGAAGCACATAAACGAGACTGGGTGTAAAATCTTCAGTGTAACATAGAAAACAAGTCCTGTAATCCATATTAGTGTGCCACGTGGGCCGCAGCCTAGGGATGGACAAGTCTATCTAAAAAAGTCGCAAAAACAGATTTTGCTTCAATCTATACTTAGAAAATCCTTGATCAACATGAATTAACAGCTTATCGTTTCGTAATAACTTACAAAAGAAAACTAATCTTTGCTATATAATATGTGAAACTAATAACTTCTTTCTGTAGCTAAAAGATGATTCAAGAATTATTTTCTATTTCGAGACATCATGTTTCTCTACAGTATCAATAAGAGTTCCAATTCCATCAAATGGCCCCTTTTCAAAAACGAAGTTTACTTTGCGTGCAAAACTACTCAAGTAGAATTTTAGTCATTATTGGAACTCTAAACGTTGTTCTCGAATAAAGATTTTCCTATGTATATTATATTACTACTTGACTAGAAAATATGTGAAGTGACTATTTGAACAACGTGAGACTGTGTGTAAAAATCTAAATCAAATTAAGATTTGATCATCTTGTGGATTATAACTCTTCAACTAAAAAATGAGTATGTTTAATGTGCCAATGTGTTCAAGATTATAAAAGAAATATCTTGAAGGAAAACTTGATATATTGTCATTAAAAAAATAACTGAAAAATCACCAATATAAAAAAAAACAACCGTGAAAAGTTATTTTAGCGAAAATTTAGTCTCGCTTGTGTAATTCTAAAAGTGTAACCCAGAACCGAACGTAATTATTTAATTCTTTAATTTCTCTAATTCTGAGAATTACTTCCACCTTGGATCAGCACTTATGTATTGTTATCATTCAGTACGTTGATTCTAAGATATTCTTCAATTGACATCAATCAAAACCGTATAAGCAGGTATGGCTAAGAATCCCCCTCCTAATGATATCCTATACATCTGTTTATGTCTCTTGTTTCTCCCTCTCACGCTCAAGCATTAGCTACAGTATCCGATTACACCGTTCATGCTTTAAACATGCGCATACATTCAATAGATTCTTGATCTCTCAAAAGATTTAAAGGGATTATGTAGAATTGGAATGGAACAAGAACCGGATAAGAAATATTGATGAACCGAAAGGGAAAAAAAGACGAAGAATGAGGATAAGAAAGAAACCCTATACTACTGCCATATCTACTAAACGAAAGCATAATTTGATATTCGCCTTTTTTTCATTATAAACTAAATGTCCTTGTACTCGTGTTATACTCAAATATACAAAAAGGCTGGTACATAGTATTTAAGTATTCTCAATTAGACTAGAATCATATTTACCTGCAGAGAGCTACCGTCCTCCTCGATTTATATTTTTTAAATTACCTCAAGCTATTCGGTTTTCGATGATACTTTTAACATATTCTAAACACGATTGTAATAGGCTCGCTCCCCTGGCCGACTGATGCGCTGTGTATAATCGATTGGCGTAGCATCAGTACGGGGGGCTGAAACTTATAGGGACGCCATGGGGCTCAGATTATTATTTTTGATAATCGATATTAAACAAGCACAAACATCGTTAGAATTCTTATAAGATATTGACGAAATATAAAATTAATTGTTTCTACATTCTTCCTAAGTATAAATTTCATAGGTAATTGGATGTCATATAATCAATGTTTAATAATAGAAACAATTAGAATCGTACTTAATTAAACGTTAAAAGAAGATATCTTTATTGTACAAATATTGTCATTTTACACGGGATAAATTAATGTTTGATATTTTACACTAAAATAATATTGGTATTTCATACCCATATAAATCATTAAAACAATAGGTATAGAAAACATTAATCATTTTCCGAAACTCGTTCTTCTCAATGCAGTGAATTTTTAACAATACCCTATAAATCCATAAATCTTTGTTGCATAATAATGTGTTACAAATTTAGCTTTTTATGTCTCTAATTCATATAATTCCTGAATATTAGGCAATTTCCGTACAAATATTCGTGTATAAATATTTCTGCATGAATTTTCAGTATCCATAGTATCTTTAAATATTCTCCCCAAAAAATGTATTAACATCAATTATGACCTTACCTACAATAAAACCAATAATTATCTCCTTTCATCGCCATAATTTCACCTTCCCAGAAATCATGCCACATCCCTATCTCCCACCCACTAGCCAACGAAAAAGAAATAAAAGAAAAACAAAACCATCTTCGCAGTAAAATTTTCAGGCAGGCAGGCAGGCAGACACACGCAGAATATTTAGCTGGGAGCGCACGCACAGCAGCAGCACGCGGCGCAACGCAACCTGCAACCCTTCGGCTCGTCGCCATGGCGACGCCGGCGCCGAGCGGGAAGATGTGTCACGATATGTAAATCGGCCCCTCGCCGCCGCCGCATACTCGCTATGCTCTTACTAATACGATTACCTGAATCGCGTTCGAATTAGAGCCGAAGAAGTACCGACGGTGCGCGCCAGTAGGTTTGACGCGCCTTTGGAAAATGTAGGGGGTTGGGGTTTGGTTAGGAAAGAGGGAAGATGATCTACTTCGGCGACTGTATTTTTGGGGAATGAGGTGATTGAGGTTGGGGAGCTTTTTTCTCGAGGATTAGGGAATGTTGTGTAGGGGTCAGTTGATTGCAGAGATGCGTGATATGATGGTTAATATTGTTTTATGGTGGGGTGAGGTAGTTGGGTGGAATGAAAATGAGGGTTTGGAAGATTGGGAGATAAAAGAATCATATGGATTATAGGAATGATGTATACTATGAAAATATGATAAGACTGGAAAATAAAATACTGGCGCAAATCGTTTTAGTCTTTAAAGAGTATTCAAAATTATTCAATACTTATATTTTCCGGATAAATTTTGGATTTTGGCATATTTATGTATTGTGGTAGAGTAGGTGACGACGGAAGGTGGAAATATTTTTTCCTCAACATTACATTTATATTTGTGAAATGCACTGCATATATATTTACTATTTAATAAGTTTAAATCTAAGTACTTATCAAAATTACGAAACTAATAATTAGCCTACTAGTTGCTTTGGTATACGTACTTCCACCTGAATATTTATTTTTAAAAAAATTGTAAAGTCAACGTGATTTTTCATTATTTGATCGCCATCATTACACAATTTTGTTGGTAATCGCAGTACGGAATTACATCTACGTGCAAAAATATTGATCGGGGTTCTTGCTTGTCCCGAAAATTATTTCAACAACTTAAAAGTAAAAACGTTTTTTATTACGTAACAAAATTATTTTATACAATGTAAATTATATTTAATAGATAGTATTTAATTTTATTTCTTGTTATAAACGGTATTGTCATTAATTTATTTTTTATGGAATAAAACTAAGGGTGTCACGCATAGGGAAAACGGATTTTGACATCTTGAAATAAGCAAAAATATATTTTGGAAAAATTGTTGAGAAGAAGGAAAGTTTTTAACAATTTTTTTACGCTATTTTTGATTGCTAATATTTTTCTGAGAAATCAACACTTTTTGACGAACCAAAGCTCAAATTGAAGCTTTTTCTGCCTACTCTTATAATTTTTCTACTGATTTCTGTAATGTATTTCCAGAGTGATGACCATTAAAAGAGATATCATTTATCAACAAAATGAAAGAAAAAAGGCCCATTGGAACGAATTACAGGGACTGCGAATGCCTCATTTTCAATGCCAGAAATCAACTCTCAAAGCCCCGTCAAAATTCGTTTCTCATATGTGTGACACTCTTCTTGTAAGTCTCCCCTACGCTTGGTTCACCTCGTTCGCATGATAGCATTATATTCTTTAATATAAATACAAACAAAATATAAAAAGCTGTAATCATATAAATGTTTCGTTTAATCTGCATTTGCCATGCTTTTCGAACAGTTAACACTCAAATAATATCCTGAAACCAAGTGAAAAGTAGAATGAGTAAACAGTAACTTCTGTTCACACATCAATTACGTAAGGCTTGACGTTCCTATGAAAAAATTCTGGCGTAAAAAAGGCATCAATACCATAGGAACAGGATTTATTCCTTCTTTTTTGTTTTGAAAGTTTGGATAGTGTTCATTTCGATGAGTCGAACTTCTCTTCTTCTATCGTCTCTTTTGCGAATCATCCATTCTGATTTTCATAAAGGCAAACGTGAGGAGAGCTCGCGTCCCTGATTGGGAAGGAAATAAAAAGTTTCCTCTAATTTATGTATGAGATCGGGCTGAAGTTGGACAAGTCATTGTTTAATCCGTGCATTACGTTTACAAGGAATTCATGAGTGTACGAGATAAGTTTGCATTTGGTAGAGATGTTCAAATAAAATATATGTCTCAAAGGAGTAGGTATAGTTTACCAGTACTGATTAAATTGAAGGAAAAATCTATTTAAAATTTGTAAAAATTAAACGTTTTATGACATTCCTTTGTTGTGCTTAGAATCTGTTTTTATAAATAACAGAAATTCGTTCAAATCATTAGTATTTTTATTTTAGATAAACAAACGAACATTTATTTAGTCATCAAAGTTTTTGAAAGATATCACTAAAATATCCATTTGGTATTTCGAGTTACCATTTTGATATTACATTGATAAATAATTCGGTTGGTTTGACAGAATTGCTGGCAATTTAACAGCGTCCATGTAACTGCCTTTTGTTTCCAACCTGAAAGTTTTGAAAAGATAAGTCCGTAATTAAAACAATAAATAATAAAATTTGTGTTTAAACATCGAAATTCATTTTATTGAAATAAAAAAATATATTCTTTTTATTACTTAAACTTCTTGTTGAAAAATGAATATACGTTAAAACATTAGCACTTCTGTTGAAACAATAAAACCGTTTTATCTAAATTCTTCCATTTGGTAGCTTTATCTTTTTAATAATCTTTCAAAAATTACATTATCTAGCCAAATGAATTTCAGTTAGTATGTAAGAGCATAAACGATACAATATAGTAGATACGACCATTTGTAAGTGTAAAATGTACTCTACATGACAAGAATTTTGTGGAATGCGAGTATGAGCGTAACTATAGCATATGTACCGCTGTGACGTTGTTTCTTCTCGACGCAGAAGCATGCAAGCTTCGCCTTATATCCCAAGAGTCCCATAGTTTCAGACGGTGGACCTTGGATAAGTCTATGCTCACATATATGCTTCTGTCGCTACGAAACAGTGCTACTATACAGTAGCAAACTAGTTCAGAAAGTTCATTGAATAAAATAAATGGAAGATTACGGTAAAAGGGTTTTGATGTGCTTTTCGGCTTATTTCCGTTGATCCAGTTTCCGTTGATTTTTTTTTTTTCAATCTACAAAATTATTTAACATTTATTTAATCCTTTACATCCTACGCTGATTCTGTACAATAATAAACGTATTGAACGCATACGCTGTACTCATTCGTTAGTATACATATATAAATGTTGAACACAATACATTTAAAAATGAAAAATTCTTAAACTAAATATTAAATGCCCATTCTACAAGTCACTATTTCGAAAATGCGCAACAATCATTTTGTTGCTCATATTGGGATTTGACATCCGTTTTACATAGCTAATCTACTAAACTATAGATACCGCAATCTATAGCTAAGCTAACATATACTACGATCCAAGATGGCGCGAGTTGGACAGCATTTACCGTAGGCTTTATACGGAGCAAATGCTTTTTTTTATCGAATATGTATTTAATAACAATTATTTTTATCTAAAAGTGAAATATATGTCATTGAAGCATATAATAATTATTTTGTCTCACTTTGTAGGTAAAAAAAAATTTATATTAAATCATTTTATATTGTAAGTGCATAAGGTATTGGTGCTCCGAAAATTTACATAGTGCTGTTTCAAGTTTTATTGCTTAATGTACAAGATAAATCATCGAGATCATTTTTCCTATAATATAATTATTTGTAAATTAATTTTCTGTAAAAGTTTAAGTAAAACTGTTAACTTTATTTTGAGGTTAAACTTACCGGTAGATGAACAGTAAAGTTGCAATGACATGTTTGCACTTTCCACTCAATCCAGCTTTACAGGAACATTTAAAATTTATGATTTTTCCTGTTTTATCTATTTCACCATTTATCTCATGTGGTTTTTCTCTCAGGTGAGACGTTTGTAAACACACAGATAAAATACTGATTATATCACTATTCCAAACTGCATTTTTGCCGCATTTTATTATGTGCCCTGCACTTAAAACACGCTCTCCTTCAACAAACTTTCTTTCCGATAAATTTGTTCCGGCCCAATTACAAATATCTGCCATTTTTAATAACATTTTTAATAAAAATTGCGTTACTCCCATTTAACTCTAGTGTTAAGTGCTGTCCATCTCGCGCCATCTTGATTAGTTATAGATTACGGTATCTATAGTCTAGTCATTCATCTACAGTTTACTTGTATAGCTATATATACCCATATCAAATCCCAATAGGTTAGGCGTAATTTAGTACCATTCTCAATTACGAATTATCCATATACATTATCTTCAACAGCAATAACTTCAGCCTCATTTAGTACTCACTGAAACCCGAAATCATTCATCTCATCGTCGATAACCAAACCATAAAAATCTTGCCGACCAGCAACAATCCATACCCCATCTCTGCCCGCCACTAATTCACTATTCGCAATTTAATTAGAATTAAACCGACTCCGCGCGGCAACGCACGACTGAGCTTCGCCCGCCCGATTATTGATACTCGTCCGTTTAATTCACGTGCGCATACACCTACAACATGCAAACAGTTTAATATATCACGCGTAACGAATACAATGGCACCTGAGGACTGGACTTTACGCGCGAGAACGGCCGGGACTTGAAAATTAATTTTCATTTCCGCACGACGCGGGCGTGTGTATTATGTTTGCCCGCGGATGAGCGCGTGCGCACAGGTGTTTTGATTATTGCCATTTTCGTGGATTCGGCGATACGGCCAGCTGGTTTTATTTATAATTCGAATTTTACGAGTAAGCTGCGTTTAACGCGTACGGCAAACATGCGAGCGGTGAGCGGGAGAGTGCAATTTCAGCGTGGGCAGTGATGAAAATGGAAAATGCGTGTTTAAAAATTTTAAGTCGTATAAGAAATATGTTGAAACTGGTAATTGCGAATTTGGGCGAATATCATGATTGAAATTTGAATGTAAGAATTTTTATGCTCGGTGAATGTCATGATTGAAATGTGAATATAGGATTTTTTATGGTCATCTTTACTTTTACAAAAAAATAGTCTGTGTCAGTTAACACTTCTTTATTCGCGGAAAAAAAATTATGTAAGATACTTAATTTTTTTTGTACAAAAAATTACTAGTTTATGGAGTAGGGTTAAAGACTCATTATTTTAGAACAACTAATCTACGACAGTTAACACTTCTTTATTTACAGAAAAAAAATATGTAAGAAACTTTGGAGTTATATTGGAACAGATTCATTATCTAACAAATTTTGTTGAATGGTTTAAGAATTTTTATAATTTAATATTATTTTCATGACATTTGTAACGAAATGTCGCTGATAAAGAAAAACTATGAATATTTGATCTTTCGCTTTATAATTTTTTTTTCAACATGTTAAATGTATTTAAAAAAAAAAACAACTAAATATTAAGAAAAGTGATTTTGAATCAATCTAAAAAACGAGTTTTACATGTATAAAAAGAACTACCTTTTATTTCTTATTAAAAAGATTTGCATAGAATTCAAATCTAAATAAACCTGGTATTAGTAACTTTCATTACACATGTTCTTTTTCCAATCTTTAGAAATCGAAAAGAGTGCCAGAGTTTGGAAGTTTTATAAATAAAGAATATGGCAAAATAGTCTTAAAATTATAGTACATTTCGTAAAGCCCAAAGTGTGCCCCAGTGTTAATACAAACAGTTTTCGTATAAAAAGAACCAAGTTTATTAAGAAAATAAATTGAAACATAAATTTACCTATTGGTAAAAAAAGTTATCTTGCATAAATCCCGACTGGAAAGCTAAAAGCATCGTTACATTTTTATTAATGATATTATTGGTCATTTATAGAGAAAAAAATTAACTTCGTGTTTTTTCTTTGTTTTCAAACTGGAATCCGATTTCAAAAAATCAAAGCTAGGAAAATCCGCCATCTTTTTCAAATTATCATCTGGATATTTCTTTTATTGCATATGGAATTTTAATTTATATAAAAATCAAAATTGTCGCAAATAATGACATAGGCTGATTTGTGCACATGAGAATTGTGCACCGATTTATTGTGCACAGAGAAAAGAAAAGAAAATTTTGTTCACAAAACGTTTTTACTTTTGCACAAAAAATTGTACACTTTACGGAAAAAGATGAAATTCAGTAATGTGCAAAAGATTGTTGTGCACAATAACATAAAATAATATTTCAACCAAAAAAAGTCGTGTACACTGTGCTTATTTATCGTGCACGTAATATAGAGCTGGGCGATTGTGCACAAATTCATTAAAAATATTCATTAAAAATTCATTAAAAATATATCTAACCGATTGTGCACAAAGTCTAGTTCATACGAAGTCTTATAGCAGTGTTGCCAGATTGGACAATAAGTAGCGAATTGGGATAGTTTAAAAGATGAGCTCGCGGGAAAAAAATCGAGATTGCTATTTATAGCGAATTGGGCTAGTTTAAAAGATGAGTTCGCGGGAAAAAATCGAGATGGCTATTTATAGCCAATTAGGCTTATACAAGACAGTAATGTTAATAGCCGATATGGCTATTGTCTAGCAAACAACATTAAATTTTAAATCAAATAAAAATTCCAAAACTCAAGTAGCCGGGAGACGCGGGTTCTACGCGTATACGGGAGCGCGTTAGACGTTTATACATGGCAAAATAATTATTTAAATCATTTATAACCCCAAGCAGGCGGGGGATGCGAGTTCCACGTGTATACGGAAGCGCGTCATACGTTTATACATGGCAATATAATTATGTAAATAATTCTTAACCCCAAGTAAGCGAGGGGTGCGAGTTCCACGCGTATACTAGAATAAGGCAGACGTGTATACATGGCAAAATAATTATTTAAATAATTCTTAACCCCAAGTAGGCGGGAAATGCAAATTCGACGCGTATACGGGAGCGCGTCAGACGTGCATACAAGGCCAAAAAATTATGTAAATAATTGTCAACCCCAATTAGGCGGGGGGTGCGAGTTCTACGAATATACGGAAGCTCGTCAGACGTGCATACAAGGCCAAATAATTATGCAAATAATTATGACCCTAAGCATGCACGTCTGACGCGCTCCCGTATACGCGTGGAACTCGCATCTCCAGCCTACTTAGGGTTAACAATTATTTAAATAATTATTTTGCCATGTATACACGTCTGCCTTATTCCAGTATACTCGTGGAACTCACATCCCCCGCCTACGTGGAGTTAAGAATTATTTACATAATTATTTTGCCTTGTATGCACGTCTGACGCGCTCCCGTATACGCGTGGAACTCGCATATTCCGCCTACTTGGGGTTAACAATTATTTAAATAATTATTTTGCCATGTATACACGTCTGCCTTATTCCAGTATACGCGTGGAACTCGCATCCCCCGCCTACTTGGGGTTAAGAATTATTTACATAATTATTTTGCCTTGTATGCACGTCTGACGTGCTCCCGTATACGCGTGGAACTCGCATCCCCCGCCTGCTTGGGGTTATTAATTATTTAAATAATTATTTTGCCATGTATAAACGTCTGACGCGCTCCCGTATACGCGTGGAACTCGCATCTCCCGGCTACTTGAGTTTTGTAATTTTTATTTGATTTAAAATTTAATGTTGTTGGCTAGACAATAGCCATATCGGCTATTAACAGAGCTCAGCTTTTAAACTAGCCCAATTCGCTACTTATTGCCCAATCTGGCAACACTGCTATAAGACTTCGTATGAACCTTCGTATGAACTAGACTTAGTGCACAATCGGCGAGCAATAATTAAATAAATAAATTTTTGCACAATCGGTTAGATATATTTTTAATGAATTTATTTGTGCACAATCGCCCAGCCCTATATTACGTGCACGATAAATAAGCACAGTGTGCAATACTTTTTTTGGTTGAAATATTATTTTATGTTATTGTGCACAACAATCTTTTGCACATTACTGAATTTCATCTTTTTCCGTAAAGTGTACAATTTTTTGTGCAACAGTAAAAACGTTTTGTGAACAAAATTTTCTTTTCTTTTCTCTGTGCACAATAAATCGGTGCACAATTCTCATGTGCACAAATCAGCCTATGTCCAAATAATCGTTAATATACACAACGCGAATATAGTGCAAATATGATTTGATGCATCAAATTTGCATGTAAATTGATCTTTTTAAAAATAAACAAAACTCACTCTGAATTCCGTGTATCAATAGGAGTGCGATTTTAGTTATTGATGTTACTGATATCTGCAAACACCATGTGAAGTGATATTTACTCGTACAAAACCCATACAAGTTTTGTAAAAGCTAAAACGAACTCGTGTATTTCATTAAATTCTATTATACGCATTCTCAGCCATTTTAATTTCTCTTTTAATTAGGAAGAAACAAAGAGCTCAACTCTTTGCGAGATTTCAAACAAACTCTTTGAAGTCTAGCGGGGTGTAATTTAAAAAATATTAGATGTTGTCTGGTAATGTTGTTTACAGTCTTTTGTAACTTTTTAAGAATAATTATTCAGAGATCATTTGTTCCTATTTTGTCGCATCTTGGAGTAATGGTTTAAGTGTTGTTGAATCTTTTCTTATAGATTCAAAATCTTCTAACGAAGATAAACATATTTAGTAAAATTAACCACAAGTTTTCAACTCTGAAGAATAGTTAAATTCTTTAAAAACACCACGATTTATAGTGAAAACTCCTATTTTTGTGACTATCACCGTTTTGTGCCTATCAAATTATTTAATATATTAAAATTAACATTTTGTGCTTGTAACACGTATCAAATTTCTAATTAATTCTTGGCGAGAAAATGCAACTTGAATGTTGTCAAATTAATAATCCAATATTATATTTTTACTCTAAAGTGTATTAAATATGAACATGCACATTTTGGACGTAAAGATCTACATTTTGACAGTCGACATTTACGTATTCGTCTCTTACATATTAATCTTCAAAGTGACTATTATACTCCACTGAGAACAAAATTTGATTGACACAATGGAATACGCATTTGAATACGGACAATTGAACCCCCATATTTTATTGAAACAAAAATATTAAATTGAATCAAATGCGTGGATTTAACTGACAAGGAGATGATCAGGGATGTGGGTCCTGGATTTGGCTAACATTTTAGGAGGTACTTCTTTATGACAAACAATGAACAATTTTTGATAAAAATAGGGTCTCTTTCTTTAGTTATAGCTTTTTGCATATTTCGATCATATAAATAAACTAAAAAGTTTATAAAAGAGGAAGCTTTAATTCAAGCTGTTTCGTTAAAAAATGTCGATTTCTCAAAAAGTTATAGGCTATCAAAAATAGAGTAAGAAGATAAAATGCCACCCGTTAAATGCTTGAAAAAAAATGAGAAATTTTTAGTCATTTTCTTACTCTATTTTTGATAGCCTGTAACTTTTTGAGAAACCGACATTTTTTAACGAAACTTAGCTTAAATTAAAGCTTTTTCAGCCTTCTTTTATAAACTTTTTAGTTCATTATATGACCGAATTATTCAAGAAGCCATAACTAAAGAGACTCCATTTTTGTCAAAAATTGTTCATTTTAGACATAAAATAGCTTGAATCTAGGAAGAAAAGGCCCATTCAACAAAACCCCCAGACACGTGCCTCGTTATTTGTTATAAAGAAGTACCTTCTACAGTTTTAGCCAAATCCAGGATCCGCATCCCTGATCATCTCCTTGTGAGTCAATCAAACGTTTTTTCCCAGTGTTCTGATAACTTTTATTTTGTCTACCAAACATTCATCTCAAAATTTTGCCATAAACATGCACTGAGAAAAAAAATTTTTTTCTCACAATGAATAACTTAATGAAGACAATCATTAATATAATTAAGACAATCAAATATATGTTTAATTAATAAGTCGTGCGCAGTAACTTCAATGCCGCCTCAATCATTTCAATTTATTTTCGTTTCCATAAAATGTAAATTTAACCGATACAATTAAATTTTTTTCTCAGTGATAATAATATCAGTCCTAAAAACTTTCGCATCCACTTTCGCAACTCTTTCCGCGCGCACAGGCTGTTTTCGACCTCCCCTATCGATTTTCGCACTCCTTCAACCACCACCTCGCGTCGCCTGCACGCGGAAACTCGATATACACGTACGCTCGTGCGCCTCGAGTCAAGCGGCTGCATACAAAAAAGATCTCGCGCTCGCTGGCGCCGATCGCACGCGACAGATATTATACAGGCGGAAGTCGCGAGCGGGTGCGCGTTGGGAGGCGGCGCACGCGCGCGACGCGCGCTGATTAGACGGCGACAGGCGCGCGGTAGATTGAATCGCAATTTGACTACCACCGAGTCCTACTGGATACCTGCGATGAGGTACTGCTGTCTTTATGGCTTGACGATGATGACGACGGCGGTGGCGGCGATGAGTTATCGCTTCCGATGTACGTGAGGGCTATTCTGGGATTGGTTGGCGTAGGTCGTGATCGCTGTTTTATTTGCTCGCCCGGTCGCTGCGTGATGCGGCTGTTTGGTGTTGCTGATGTGAGCGGAAGCGAAGGTTTGCATAGTCGTAGGGATGTTAAATCGGTCTTTTTTTGCGTGGGGTAATGAATCTGGGGAATACTTTCAGTACAAAGGATAATCCTTTGGAAATGGGGGAATGAAGTTGTATTTAAAATTTGAGAAATGCTGCAGTGTTGAGGTGATTACTTGGAAGTTCATTAGAGGAGATTTACATTTTACAGACAGATTGTGTAAAATATGTATTTTTCAGTATTTTGTCATTAAATGTCTAATATAAAGTCAAGATTAATTCGTTATAAGGTACTTATTAAGCTTTTAAATAGATGCTACGAACTCGTTATTCGTTTTTAATAACAAGCACAAAAGTCAGAGAGAACAATAGATGTACTATAAAAGTTGAATAATAGATGAAAAGGATTTGATTAGTAACTAACGTGTACATGTTATATTATAATTCTACTATTTCATATACATAATATAATAATAAAAGTAGCCTAACGAATTATACTCTGTGTTACATGAAATGATAACATACAGAGTATTCTTAAATATGTGTAACATCCCATTAAATGTAATAAATAAAAAGTTTTCCTACTAAATCTTATAGAAATCCCTTATGATCCAGTTACAATTTTTTAGCTCGCATCGACACACAAAACGCTGATTTCTCATCTAACTCACTATTTCCTAATTTTTTCCACCCGCCAACCAATCCACACAAACCCTTCACACCTCAACCCGAAACATCCCATCCAACAACCTCGCGCGAAAATATTTATTTTTCCGAGCGAACCGACGTTGCATCACACGCGAAATCCGTCAAAAGCGGCGAATCGAATTCCGCGAAATCTCGCCGACCGACGCGGCAGCGGCCTTTTGTCGCAAGACAAAGGGCGCACCGAGAAAAAAAAAACGCCGAAATAAACGCCCGCTCTGCACAGGCGATTTCCGAGCTATATAGCAGAACTCAATGCCTTTCTCGAATTCGAGGGAGGGGGGAGAGGGGCTTTATTATTATTACACGATGAGTAATGGATTTTGAATGTGATACGGAGAGTGGTGTCGATGAAAAATTGAGGCGATCGAGCGTGCGGTGGAATAGGTAGGTGTCATTAATTCGTAATATAGATAAGGGAAACGTGATTAAGTGCGAGCGATTAGGGTTTGGTATTTCGACGTCGAATATTGTTACTTATTTGTTTTGTGTATTGGCTTTTTTGATAAAAAAAGTTACACTATGCGTTGGAAGTTTGATAATTGTATAGAAGTGTTCCCCATGTGTGTATATTTTTATCCACAATGTGGCGTTTATAAAAAACAATAAAAAATTACATCAATGGCAATCTGGTGGGGTAATTTTATTTTTGGCAGAAAAGTCGTCGAATTTCACGTGCTACTTACTATACGTAAAACAAGCCTTTTTCATTTTATCAAAAGTCTTCCAAACACTCGCACAACAACAGTTGAAACAAGTTCATTAGGGTCTATTTTAACCCAAATCGATTCCAAACATTCGTTTTGTAAAACTCATCGTGCACATGTATCACGTATACATCATTCGAATGAAATGCAAAACGTGCACGTGGCAAGTTTCTCAAACCGCGTATATTTATATATCGTGAAACAACAGTTTCTTCCAAATTTCGGATATGAGGTCTATTGAAAAATCGATTCTCATCATACAGTCCATCACGCATCTATTCGTTCATTTATCAGTCGAGCGTGTGCGGCCCCACTTTTCTATTCACGTACGTTGCTCGCTACAAAATGAAAATCGAACATATGGTTCGTGAATTAAGTTGAAATTCATATGTAAGACTCTTTGAAAGTGTATATACGTATAGATCCGATTCGAGTCAGCAGAAAAAGTAAGCGTGGATGAATGAATGGAGTATGCTTTGAGCCTATTGACGGCGATTACTTTTAGAATTAATTTCGGGCTTTGGTTTAGGGTGTTTACGAATCTAACGTTTCTATTTGTTTTATTAGAGGTTGGAAAATGAACGAGAACTTGTTAAAATAATAATATTTCGATTACGTAAAATATATATTTTATCAAAGCTGATGAATATTGATTACCAATAATATGAATTTCTTTTTATTTTATTAATAAATGAACGTAATATTCTCATCATGTTTGATTTAAGTTGAATAGAGTACACTGTTAAAAATTTCTAACCAGAACTTCACACATATATGTGAAGTAGTCTTACGAATACGCATATTAAATTTCAATACATGTATATTAATAGATTTTAAAACACGCATCTTAAAATTAAAATACGTGTATTAACCATTCTTCCACGTGTGAGTGAAAATTCAAAATGTATATTACAGTTTCCTTAAATTTAAAAACATTTTCAATCACATTTATTAAAATTAATAACAGTATTGTGAGTTCAAAATATTCTTTTAAACTTAATAATCAGTGTATATTCTGAACTACAATACCATGTTTATGAATAAAAATTCAAAATGTTTATTATAAGTTTCTTAAAATAAATAATATTTTTGACCATATTTCATTAAACGATTACAAATAATTTGTTTTAATTCCGGCACTTCTCTACATAAAAATCTTCACAATTAGAGAAAAATAATGACAATAAAATGAGGATTACTTGAAGTCGTTTATCGTAAGTGTGTGTGTGTGTGTGTGTGTGTGTGTGTGTGTGTGTGTGTGTGTGTGTGTGTGTGTGTGTGTGTGTGTGTGTGTGTGTGTGTGTGTGTGTGTGTGTGTGTGTGTGTGTGTGTGTGTGTGTGTATATATTATATGATATCATAAATACGCACAATAAATTTATAAACAAAGCTGAAGCTTTAATATAAAAAAAAATTATATTTTTTAAAAAACTGCAATGATTTTGTCAAAAAATAACTAAATATTAAAAGAAAAGAGTTATTCCTAATCAATCTATAGAAAAAGATGTGTCTATAATTTATGTAAAAAG
The DNA here is from genome assembly GCA_036365515.1 of Torymus aiolomorphi. Lineage (NCBI taxonomy): Eukaryota > Metazoa > Arthropoda > Insecta > Hymenoptera > Torymidae > Torymus > Torymus aiolomorphi. Next base: position 26,262,048 of record CM070873.1, on the reverse strand, counting down.
AGCCGCACTTTTTTTTCTTAAAAACATTCAAATATAATTCCAAACCAAATTCATCCAACACTCGCAACTTTCACGACACACACGAGCCATAAATAAGTAACAATTTCTACGAATGCACCTACCTCAACCTAACCCCGTAAAAACAAAAGCCATATCCACCTCCACCTCGTACGCATTGAAAAAACCCCGCCACTCGTTACTCCATATCCCCCCCCCCCCCCCCCGCTGACCTTTGTGCACACGCACACCCCCGTCGCTGCAACTGGATACACGCGTGCACGAATATATATACTGGGGCTGCAGCAGCAGCAGCGCACGCGTGTGTAATTTGCCGGACGCGTCGCCCGCTCTCTCCTGCAGTTAGTCATTACGTATACGCGCGCGCGTGGCCGAAGATGTGATCGATAAAACGCGGAGGCCGCCGCCGCCGCACTGTGTGTGTCGAGGGGAGAGCGCAATGCGCGCGTATGTGTGGGGATAGGGATGTGGATGTGGCGGGGTGATTTTGTGGAGGATGGCGAGAGATACGTTGAGTTCTTTTTTTGGGATTTGGAGGGAATAATTGTGGGAGGGCGGTGAGAGTGGGTACGGTAGGGTTAAGGTGGAGAGAATATTTTATGAAGTATTTGTTTATTTCGTTAAAAGGTATGCTGAGGATGCCAATTTTTAGGTAATTAGAATCGAATCATAGTTGTAATAAGTACTTACAATAAGTTTTACAATCTTATTAAATTTTGTAGTAATATGATTTTTTAATCATCTTTACGTAAGAAAAATATAATTTTAATAATTCTAATACTACTATGTTTTACGAGGAAATTTTGATCTAGAAAATCAAGTAATATGTTCTTATAAATGATACTTTTGGATTTAATGTATGCTTATACTTAAATAACGTTCAATATTTAATATTTATGTTGATTTTAGAATAGTTTATAAATGTGTGCATTCGCGTAAACAAGACAACGCATAAGGTACAACAAATGTTATCTTTTATAAAATCCTGTATCCCATGGAAAATAATCTGAAAAATAATTTTATAAGGTGCTTGAAATTTCGAACATTCATAGTGAACGAAAGATTTTTACCATTTTCAGATTTAGCCGAAGTTGGCTACTTAATATATTTAAAAAATGATAATAACTGTATCTCTTCACTTTTCACTCTTGCAGTCACCACTAGAACCACTCCGACGAATTCTAACCAAAATTAGAAACTATAAGTTAATATTTCGTTCGAACATTCAGAATTTCGAATACCTATTTTATAAACTCAATACTACGCCATCTACTGGTAACTGTCGGAAATCAGAACCCACGTTTCTTGATATTGTGTGAAACAAATCTCTTTTATTTTATTGAGCAATATAGAAATTTATTTCAAAGGAAATCAATAGAAAACTTTCAGTGTTTTATCAATATAATGGCAGAAGTTACAAACAATAACTTACAGTACAATGAATGTATATCGACAATGAATATATTCTCACTATTTATATTACGTATTGGTAATTCTAATTAGGACAATTATAATATAAATATTTTAAAAATAAAGATTTTCTGTCATTTAGAAAAAAATAAATATTTTTATACAGTTAGATGTTCCATGATTGGAGATCATATTTGCATATAATCAACAAATTTATTATTAACCAGGTATACGATCTTCAACTTCAAAAACTTCAAAAACTTTCTTTCCCAATCAAACTATACATTTGACTTTCTTCTTGAATCTTTGAATACCTATATAATTTTACCAAATCTCTTTTTCCCGCCATTTATTCCCAACAGCATGCTTTTAATGATCAGGTAGCTGGAGACACAACGACACCCACGCCTCGCCCACCCCGACGCAAAAACTTTTATTACCACGTGCAAGGGGCAAATACAGTCCTCTCCTCCAAAAAAACTCCCACAAAAGCGAGCCACCGAAAAATCCCGGTCGCTGGCTTTTCCGGCATTCGACGCGGATCCGCTGAGAATCGCAAAAAATTGATAACAAAAAAAGAGAGAGAAAATGTAGGCGTCGAGAGCGGCTATTTGACCTCGTCAGTGGTTATCGTCGGGACTATATATTGTGCGCAAAATTTATTCGCGCTATTACGCCGGCCGATGCTGCGTGGAATTGAAAGCGCGCCGCCGTGTCGAAAATTCGGACGGAGTCGGCGTTTCGCGCATTGGTGCGGGTGAGAGTGAATTGTGCGGTCGCCGGTGAGAGCGAAAGAGAGGGGAAGGAGATCTGTGAATTGTGGTTATGGCGAGATATGGTGTCACACGTCCGGTATCGAGATATTTCGTTCTTGGCTGCTGGGTTATATGGTAGTTATGGAATAGCTGATGGGGGAGTTTAAAACTCGATTTGAACGATATAGTGAGAGATTTTAGTATTTTTCGATGTAGTGTTATCTGAAAAAACGATTAAATAGTTGGTTCTACTTTAGTATCAGAAGTCGCAGACTTCAAATTCTAATAAGCTTTACTAAAAATTTAGATGACTAGTATTAATCTCTTACAGTAATTCTTTTATAGAGTGGAAAACAGAACATTGGATTAAGGATCATATTTATTAAAATTCATATATTCTTCATTAAACTTTTAGATTTAAAAAAAATGTAGTTAAAATTTCGAACTTTCATAGCGAACGAAATACCAACTTACAGTTTCGAATTTTAGTTACAGTCCATCATAATCGTTTTTTAGTGATGACTGTATGAGTAACAACTCGAAGGATTATTATTTATTTTTGTTTTTTTGATACATTAGATGCAGCGGATGACAAATGTAAACCATTTAGCATCAACAGCATTTAATAATATGCTAATAATATTTCTATGTATATACACACGCCAGATGTTTTTGTTATTATGTTGTGCAATGACGTCTAACGGTTGATATATGAACTAACTTACTAGATGTATGAAAAACTCATTTATGAAACTTGATTTATATTATTTAACCCTTTAAATCTTTGGTTGACTGTGTGAACAGTAGAGTTAGTTGTTTATTTTCCTTCGTGTAACCAATATATTGAACAAAGTTATTTGTTAAACGAATCCAAACACTAACGCTTACATCTCTCCGCACCCTCTCATCGGACAAAGCTCACTTGCCCGTAACCCTCACAGTATACTTACTTACCTTTCGGCCGCGTATTTTTAAAATATTCGAACGTGTCGCCAAACTCGCTCACGCGGATCAATTTTAAGGCACGCGAGCGCGCGGCCGTTTAATCCACGAGAGGCCACTTGTTGCGTCGCTTTCTTCGCCGGCACCGCGGCGTTATCTGCGCTGTCCGACGAAGAATTGAATTCCGTTTTAATGCAAAATTGATTCCTCGAGTTGGCGCGCGTCGTCGAGTTTTAAGAGTTAAATTTTGGCTCGAGAGTGACGGTTAACGAGGCACGTGCTCTTATAACAAGCCACTATAATTATTTCAATTTTTAATGAAAATGATTTGTGAGGTAAAGTGGGATTTTAAACTTATAGTGTGTGTGAACTTTTGGAAACGTTTAGTTTTATAAAATAGTTTGGTAGAAGTCCAAGGTTGGAAAACAAATTATGCCGCGACTTATGCGACAAACGAGCTTTTAAAAGAGGACAAAAGCTGCTAACTTTATTTTATTTATTATTTATTTTCCATATACGTTGGAATTTACTTATTTTAGCGTCTAAAATGTGATTCCGCTCTACTTTTGACGAAAAAAATATAGTCAGCGAAATGGAAATAAAACAAAATAGAATTTCCTGTTCAGCGTTTTGTAATGCATTCGCCGAAGAGTTACAAAAAATACACATCATTGACAAGACAAAAATCGAATACTAGGTGCGGATGTGTTTTTCAAAGCTAGATCCGTATATGAAAGGTTTTGATGGCGACGTTTAATATTGCGCTATTATTTGTATTGTCTATCGTAGCTATTTTATTAAGATTGGATGTATTTTTATAAGCTGCGACAATTCATTTTTAGCAGTGGAGCTTTGATAAAATTTAGGTTGTAATAATACTTTGATTTTTATTAATCTCTCGGTTTTTTCTGTCGCGCTTCGATTCCACAATATTTTGATATATTTCGATATATCATTTGATAAAAATATATATTTGATATATTTTGATATATTTGATATATATTTGATATATATAATATTTCGCATATGATATTTTTTTTTAATTTTCTTTCAGTCACTTTCAATAATTAATGGATTTCGTAAAATTAAAAACTATATTCACTCATGCACGAAAATAAAAGACTACGAATTTTATTTTAATTATTTTATAAATTTAAACGTAATTGAAATCATGGCGATTAAAAATGAATAAGTAATCGGAAATTGTCGCTAATTTTAACCTCAATCTTCGCTCTTTTTAAAACGAGAGAGTCATGTATGTCACATTATTTTTAGCAGTTTCTGGATTGCTTGGTTGAACCAATCCAATCGGCATAGTTATAAACTTGCGGTGTGCTTACATGCCACCTGCTACCGTAGCTTGCGCGAATCTGTGTGCGAAACCTCTCTACGAATTCCAAAGACTGTCAATTTATAGTTTCTTGTAAAGAATTGTTTGAAAATATTTTGAAAAGTTTTTACAATACCTATATGATTGTTCTGAAATAGTTTAAACTTTCTAAATTATTACTTAAATTGTAATAGTACATATAATATGTATTATATTACTTAAGTTATGAAGACACGTGCAATAATTATAGATATTTCAGTATAGAGAAGGTTGAAAGATCTTCCAGTAACATTTCATCATAGAAATGATTTTGTATAAATTTAATAAATGCTACAAAACTTGTGAAAAAAGAAAAAACACAATGGGTCTGAAGTTTGCATCGTTGGAGTACAATGAAATAATTTTTTTACAATTGATTAAAGTTATTAAACAACGGAAATTTTATCTAAATCTTTGTTATAAACTTATTTGATACTATAAAATAATAAATCTACAAGCAAAATTAATATTAATTATTATAAACTTGAAGTAAAATCAAATATTTTTTTATTTCGTTGCGCTACAACGTTGCAAACTTCAGACCCATAAAACACATCACTAATATTTTACAGTTATGTATAACATATTGAAACAATTCGTATAAAACTTACTGATCCCGGTTACCTATCTTTATGACTATGAATACTCTTCGAAAGATAGTGGTACTGAATTTAAGTAATGTCGCAACAATTGTTATAATAAAACAAATTCACGACGGAAATCCTATATATTTATAAATTACACCGCTTGTTATATTAATCTTTTTGTACTGTTTACTGCTTCTCATATTTTTCTACAGAATAATTAAAAGGACATTGAAATTAGCTTATACGAGTAATTCTACAGAAAACATCAATCAACTGGGTACAAAAAGTTAATGAAAATTTTTTGCGGGGCACACCTATACCAGACCAGATTTTCGGGATCTCTGGACCATCCTGAATATAAGTAAATCGTGAACACTGTGAATCTTGTGGCAAGATTTTTTGCCAACATTAAATGTATAACAAATGTAGGAATAACACCCCTTCAAACATAAATTATTTCATCAACGAGACTCACACATACCGTTTAAAAAAAAAAATAAAACGAGAATACGAGTTTTAATTGGTTTTCACGGATGAAAAATGGTCGATTCCTTCAAAAGTTACAGGAATTCAACGATAAATGCAAAATACACGAGTTTTTGAAAATACATTGAAAAATGGTCAAATCGGCTTCTGTTCAATTGTTCACAGTGTTTGAAACATAAATGAAAGCTTGTATTTTCTACTTTTATTGTTTTTCTTTGAAATGTATGTGTGACTGCCCCTGATGAAATGATTTATGTATATAAAAGAGGTAATTTTTAAGCCCTTTTTCGAAATAAAGTTATTGTTCACAAAAAAGCTTGCCACCCAATTCATCATGTTTCGATTTTTTGTACATTCAAAATGGTCCAAAAGGGGCTACTGGCAGTGTAAATATCTTCAGCAGGGTGAGATGAAATCGATTCTACTTTGTGTTGAAATCGATTTCATATATGTGAAATCATTGAAATTACCAATCGTTAATAGTATAGCGTTATTTGCAGAGAACAAAACTTTCTTCAGTGACACCTGTCACCTTTGAATGTTTGAATCGTAACTTTATTTCTACAAACGATAGTCTTGATATTGTTAATATAGAAATTGCTTGCAAAAGCGCAAAATACCAGTGTGCACTTATTGACCGACAGTTTGGTATAGGTAACGCAGTCGCCACCTCGACCCGCGATCACTGAGGTTAAGCAGCATTGGGCGCGGCCAGTACTTGGATGGGTGACCGCGTTTTTTCTGCAACTACTTCGTATGATCGGACAAATTGAGTGGGAGATGTGGATAAATACAGTTTCGGTGTCTAAGCTTACGGAATCTGATCTAGACATCCAAACTGAATTATTCCAACACACCGACCTTCTCGGGGGCTGGTTTTCCTAATTAGGATTTATCCCCAGTGGTTTGCCTATAGGTTTTCCCCACCCCACGCTAGGCCACATGTAGGCTGTGTGGAAACCACCACCAGTATAAAAAAGGTAACTTTTAAAATTTGAAAATGGATTTATTAAACATGAAATTTTAAGCTGTTAAACAGAGTGTTTCGCTATAAGAAGCGTATTAATGGGTGCTTCCTTCGGCCCTCAATATTTTTAGACCGCAATATTAATATTATTGCTTGCAAAGTAGTCTAAAGTCTATATTAAACATAAACTAATCGATTTATAGGTAAAAATATATAAAATTTGCGTATGCAACGAATACAGAAATTTTTAAGAAATTTCAAAAACTGCGCATGTTGCTTAAATTTTCGAGATTAATCTTATATTTTTTCATTGGTTCCTTGATTGGTTCTAGAATATATATCTGTACATTCTCCTACTGGCTAAAATAGACTGGAAGTCTAAAAAAATCATGCAAACATACACCATGAAATCGCGTTATCCCATGAGGTTCTATAGTATTGTAACCTAAAAACTCGATTTTTATTAATATCGTACCCATTTATTTCTTCATCAAGCTATAACCTTGAAATTTCACATAGAGATTGTAATAATCATTATTTGTCACCTATTTCTATTTTATTCAAAAATAGTGGTGTAACAAACAAACGTTCCCATTTTCTACTTTTATCCTATATATTTGATATTTAAATAACTTTGTTTGCAATTGATATTACTTAATTCTAAGAAAATCAATTGAAAGCTCGCTTTTTCTACTTTTATCCCGTGTATTTGATATTTGAACACTTTGTTTGTAATTGATACTACTTAATTCTAAGAAAAGCAAATAAAAGCTTGATTTTTCTACTTTTATCCCGTGTATTCTATAACAGTGTGTAATATTCATATCGCTACCGAAAGTAAACAATAAAAACATTTTTACTTAGAATAATGCCTTAAAAAAAATTCTAAAAAAGTCTATACAAAAAATCATTACAAAATCTAAAACTATTACGTATATTATTTATTCACTATAAAGCTTTGGAATACGCTGTTAAATGAATTTAATTTCTAATTTAAAAACGTAACAATTTCATATAGAATCCATTTAAATTGATTTCATTGTGATTCTTGAAATCACGTGAAATCGCCATGAAAACAATTCACTTTTGCTATCACTCACACACCATTTTCTCAAGTGAGTAGCCCCTCGGGTCCGGTAGGCGTGCCCCTCAAAAAAAAAAATTTCTTATCTTTGTACCCAGTCGATTGATGTTTTCCCTCTAGAATTGCTCATACACAAAGTTCAAAACAAGTTTATTGATAATATTGATTTCCCTTAGTGCAACCTTACCAGTCCAGTCAACACGCTATACCCAGGAAAATCACTCGACCCCGAGCAATCCACGAAAACGCGCGGGTCGATCGAAACTTATCCTCGAGCCATCCCCGAGAACACGCCCTGCATCGCCTGGCAATTAAACTCCTCTCTCAAGTAAAACAGAAAATTCTCTCCGAACAATCTCTCTTCTACCCCCTACTCCGGAATCGAATTAAAAAGTTATTCCCTTCCGCGGGACCCTGGGCTTTCTTCTCCCTCGCGGAAACTTGAACGCGGGAAAATCCCTGGACGACAGACGGCCGTGGGATTACGTCCGCGCGGAGAATATACCTACACAACGTGCAGCCCGGACAGGGCAAAGCTCGCGGCGGCTTTTGACGTCCGCGCGTCGTCGGGCATTTTATTTCGGCTCGAGCGGAAATGATGAAGGAGGCGAGGTTGATGGGGCGAAAAGAGGCAGAAGGAAAGCAGGTATGCGTATGTATGTATGTATACGTGGAGGCGGGACGGTTTATGATGCTGCGCAATGTGTGGCGGAGGCGGATGTATTATGGGGGAAAGGAGTGACGTATTGTGTCGTGCTTTGTGAACATTCTTTATATTCTCCGGGAAATGGGGTTTAAGGATGTGCAAAGTTTTCGGGAGAAATTGACTGTGCCGGAGAAAATATTTTACTTGAGGGGTATGCTAAAGTTTGATACGCTTTCGAAAAACCGTAAAATGGTTCGATGTAATAGAATTGAAGTAATAATTGGAAGCATTTCTTAACAGCACTTGTTATCCGACTCTCAAGTTGATAAGTTTTATATTTCGTATGATAAGGTATCTTTATTTTAGATATATATGATAATACATATCTAAAAACTTATACTACAATACAGTATCTTCGAAAAATAAAACCGACTCATAATCATTATTGTTACCAAAACACCATAAAATGTCAATTGTCAATGTACAATTGGCCAACGTATAATTTGTAATATTTATATATTAGAAAAGTATATGAGATTTCTATTTTTATGAAGGATTTCTATTTCAAAACGGCTTTAAAATAAAAACGTAAATTCATCCTCGATATTTGTTTCTCTAAAATAAGAATCTATTTTCATCCAGAGAATCGTTACTTTTCTACTGCAACTTTAAATCTGTAAAAATAAAATTGTAAAAAAAGGATCGAATAAATATAAATGAATGAAAAAATTGTTGATATTAAAAATTGAAGACCAAAGATCTTTTAAAATTACTTGTAATAACTTTTACAGGAAATATTGACTTGCAATCATTTTTTTACGGTATTTTTTACCGTACTGTAAAAGACACGGAGAGCATCAGTGGATACCTGTGTTCCCACTCGGGTTGTGCGTACATCCGTCAGATTGCAAAACTTTCTTCGTTTACGTGTTCATCGTATGATTCCAAATTCTCATTTTACGTATAAATCAGCGCAAAATAAGTCGGCGTAAATATGCGAACGTGTACGTTTATGAAAGTTTTTATACCTTCGAATATTTTTTAATATGCTCTTTTGATGCAGCTTTTAATCTCTCAAATAACTCGTTTTGAATTTTAATATTGTAAATATTTAATTTCTTTTTCGGAATTTATTTAAAATTTTTTGTATTTTGTTAGTCTCGTTAATTAAAAAGTGTTTTTTCAAAGCCGGATAACACCACTTTTTTTGAAAAATTCTGAAAAATACTGTTGAGTGAGTGTTCGTAAATTACTTATAATAAATGGAGGAGAAAGAAAAAAAATGGCACGACGTGTCTCGACCGTTGATCGAACCCGGAATTTTCATGTTCTCGACGAATTTTCCTTCCCAATTTTTCATCAAGTCCTGTGCTTTGTATCGCAAGTGCAAACCGACTCTAGCCTGCCAGTTCGTCTTAGTTAAAAAGTGGTGATTCCTCTCAAACTTTAATGATTTACAATTCTATAACTTTAAAAATTTGGTCATTCTTCATGTAAATATTATATGCCAAAGGAACAACGTTCCTTCAAATCAATTTAAAATAAGAAAACTGGAATTATCCAGTTTTTCTTCAATTATTGTAACATTATAAAGATAAACAAATGTTGTCATAACTATATGATTGTTTAAAACCCATTCAAGGACTACTATGAAATCAACATTATTCTTTTTAAAAATTGAAAACAGCGGTCAAAGTTTCAACAAACAATTTCATTTTCAATTTAATTTTATATCCGCAATCAACGCATTTTCGAATCGAATTTCGCATGAAAAAACATTATACATCACACGAAGGATTTGAAAAAAAATTCAACATAAAATAAACGCTCACGCCATACCTTCAGGCACTCAGCACATTACATTCCGAGTTTTCAATTAATGCAATACAGTAAGCACACGGTAACCCTACCTAAAACACACAGACACGCACAGACACACGCAACGAAAAATCCCCGCATCCATATGTATCCACGTCGAGCGCGATAGACCCACGCGATTCCCGAAGAATGGAAATGAGAATATTAAATTTACAGTAGCCGGCGCTGCTGCAGTGGATTCTCTACTCTCTTTCTCTCTTCCACTATTGGGATTTAAGAGCCCTTGTTTGTCCATGAATCATCCCCCCTTCGTTCGTCCGTCCGTCCACCCCCGCGCGCGCCTTCAGTTCAACGACTGTAAATTTCAGCCGGTATAGCGACGCTCGCGCACGCGCCCCTTGTTAGCTTTCTCTCTTTTGCTTCTGCTTCTGCTCGTGAAAAGCTGCTGCTGCTGCTGGGCTAGGTTTTCCTCGTTGCTTAAACAATGCCCCGGCAGTAATTTAATGCGGCCGGCGCCAGATTCGGAGTTCAATGTTGAAAATGATACGCGGCGCAGGTTAGGCGATTGTATATGAGGCGATATTATTTTCTTGCGGTTTTGTGTATGTATTTTGGAACAATATTTATAAAGTTATTTTGAATATACAGGTAATATTTTTTTGTGGTGAATATATAGTCAAACGATCTGGGAGAAATTAATGCTGAGTTGAAAATTTAATGGGAACGAGCAAAAAATGGATACATATTTTAGCAGTACAATATCGATTTTTCCAATATTCTGCTGCTGGGTCTCAAGTTATAAACGTAGAATTAGATGTGCTAGTTAAATTATGAATTACTTAAACACTGTAAAACTGGAGAGAGAGATTAGTGCAGTTTTGGTGCTTAAGATATAACCTATTGATGTGCCTAGACGATAATTTAGATGGGCTACACGCAGAGAAATCGTGTAGCAAAATTTACAAATTTCTATAGGAAAAATTACAATTTTTCATAGTAAAATGAAGACAGACAAATTTCCTATTAATGTTTCCAATTTAATATGGTAAATTTTATAACAACTCTTATAGGAAATATTTTTCGAGTTAAAAATTTTAAAAATTTAATTTTCATTTCCGTTATCGTGGTTATTCGTGATATTCTATATATTTCAAGGTTGCTCACATATATATTATTAATACAAGAAATACAAGAAATAAATTAAAGTAAAGAATAAAGAAAATTAAAAATTTTTTTTTCGACGAAGGCCGGATTCGATCCTTCGACCCTTGGCACGGCAGTAGGATGCTCTAACCACTTACCCATAACAACATTAGACTACAAATTTTTGGAACTTGTACATTAGCTATCGCTAGATGTATGGCAGATTTGAGTTAGACGCGTTGTTGAATTTCAATTAATATATGGCATTATAATTAACGTAAAGGAAAATTAGCAACTGATAATGTATTTATAAAAGTAAAAATAAATAGGAATTTATTATATCCGACCAGTTTTGTGTTGCAAAACATATTGTGTGAGATCTAGATAACCTGAAAATTAGGGACGTCGGTAAGACAGAGCAGCAGACTGCGCGTGTTCGCCGCGCGCATGCGCATTTCACACATCATAATTTTTACCATAAATCATTGTAAAACTTAGAATTAAATATCAAAATTTTTGTAACTCCTGCATTCGAATATCAAGTCTTCGCAGTTTTTGCCATAAAATATAGTAATGTTTCATATTTTTTATAAAAAAAGAAGATACTTTTAATAGTATATTACAATATGTATATTTTTTGCTATATAAATATAGTAGAAAATTATCTCGACACTTGTAATATTTAAAATGAAAGTTGTAAAAGGAATACATTACAATGGTAGAAAATCCTATAATAGTAGTAAAAAGCGTCAGAATCAGAGTATATCTTCGCTTTGATAAGATTAATGGTAATTTTCCAAATCAAATTTTTCTCCGTGTACAAAAAAGATAAGAATTTTCTTTACTTATATATTTCTTGATTATACTTTAATTAAACTATTAATTATAGATGGTTCTACAATATTACAAGATCGAATTGTTGCAGAAATATTTAATACGAATATTTTAGAAGTTTCCGAATCAAATAAGCGTATAATAAGTAGAGGAAAATGCATTTCGTGACGATTGCTAAATAAGGCACTTTCTTCTATCTATTTTCTAGTTTTCTACCTTTCTAGTCAGTAGATTTCAATCGGGATATCAGATTATTAGATAGGATTCTATTTTTTACTCTAATATACTCGAGACAGCGATCGAAAGAAGCACTGCAGAAAATTACATTCTTTTTCTCGTTATTGCCAATTTCACAAGATAATGAGGTACTTGTAGAAACATTTTCTACTGAGGTAATATAAATAATGATTCACGTCTCAAGGAGGTTTCTTGCAACTGTACGCGCACTTATATTTATACACAAAAAGCTGGCGGATTGTGTTGTAAAAATATAAAGTTTTTCAAAAACTAAATTTTATTTCATTTGAACTCTTGTTAATTTTATTATTTACGTGGCGATTAAGCAATCTCATGATACAACTGTAATAATTTTGAAAATTTCGCACTTGACTAAGGCGCGACGAAGTGTTGAAACATTCTGTCACCAAAAAGAATCACATTCCCCATTAAAGGAACACCACACCACGCGACTGACATTTTCGCAAAGCAAACGACCTCCGTAATCCCAGCCCTGAATCTCCAAAAAGCAGCTGTGTAACCCCTCCCAAATTACCAATTAACGTTTCAAAAACGCGAAATCCCACGCCACAAAGACACGCGCACCCAGCTACCTAGCCGCCCGGCAACAGTAACACGCGAAGCGCGAAGAAAAAGAGCTTGATCCCGTTTTCCGGCCGCGTAAATGAATTCTCTGTAATTACAGCGGAGTAATAACACTCGGGCATTTTGGGTTCCAGGCTGCCGGTGCTGTCCCCAACGACGAGGACGACGACTCGACGACTCGGCGGCGGCGCTGCAGCCATGCGGAACGAGTGAGGCCGAGGTAAGCCGCAAAAGCGCCCAGAGTGAGAGAGAGAGAGAAAAATGTATGTGGAGAGGGAGAGAAAGTTTTCAAAGCTCGAGTCTCGAGGGCGCGCGAAACCTTTTTCGCCCTCTCTACAGTGTGCGAGGGCGCGTGAGCGCTGATGTTTTAGTTGTTTTGAAGGTGGAATACATTTTGTAGGTGGATTAGAAAATGTCCCGGTGGTGATGTTTGCTCAGTGAATATTTGTTATTGTTGCTGCTGCTGTTGTCGTTGTTAAGGAGGTGCTTGCTGTGTGGTTGAGGGAAACTGCCAAGTGCTTTTTCGTTATTATCTGAGGTAAAAAGGGAGAATTTTAGGGCAAGAATTTGGTTTACATTGCTTGATGTTTAGTTATAAAATAGATTGAAATTTTTTGAAAGTACCTTTTTTTGACGATCGAAAATTGGCACAGTGTGGAGTTTCAATTAATCTTCGGAAATCTTTTTTTCCAATGTAAAGAGAAGCGAAAAAAAGAAGACAGTACACACACTGTATGGAAGAATCGATAGAGAATATCTCTCTCTATATATATATATATATATATATATATATATATATATATATATATATATATATATATATATATATATATATATATATATATATATATATATATATATATATATATATATATATATATATATATATATATATATATATATATATATATATATATATATATATATATATATATATATATATATATATATATATATATATATATATATATATATATATATATATATATATATATATATATATATATATATATATATATATATATATATATATATATATATATATATATATATATATATATATGTTTGCCGTACGTTCGCTTTTCGAAAGAAAAATAAGCAGAAAATGGTATCTTCCACGAATTTCGAATCAGTTAAGCTTTTACCGTGTTGACTTCTCATAGCGGCGTTATAAATTGCTATCAAAGCAAAAGAATGATGGATTATAAATTCTGTTGGTTTAAGTTTATTATACGAAATGAACAATTCAAAAAATATTCAATGGAAACTATGGAGTATTATTGCACTCGCATACTACATTTGCATAGAATTCTCTCGAACTTTTACTTTTGATAATGACACTATTAAAAAGCATATTTCTAATCTAGGTACCTGAGAAATTAAACTATGTTCATTAGGACATGTTTCTCTTCATAATACATACGTTTGCGTGTAATAAGATTAAATAATGTCTAATTAGACATTCTCAAAAGAACTACCAAAATTTAGTTCTTATTAAAATTATGCGAGATGACGGTTTTAGTACCATATTTCTATTTTTATTTTTATTTTTATTTATTTTTTTTAGTGGAAAAAATAATAATTTAAGAGCTTATTGAGTGCTGTGCCAATTCCCATTTTTTTGTATGTAATTTTGACAAATTTCAAGATAAAAAAAATACCAAAATTTAGCTCTTAAAATAATGCAAGATGGTGGCTTTAGTACCATATTTCGATTTTTATTGAAGAAATTACTTGGTTTCTATCACAACGAACATTTTACAACATGTTTAATGAAAAAAATAATAATTTAAGAGCTCATTGAGTGCTGCGCAATATTCGTTTCAATATTTTTTGTAATTATCTTTAAATAATTATATGGACAGTTTTACGAGCCAAGTTTTGGTAGTTACCTGAGTATTTTTGAATAGACATTCAATCTTCTAATCACACGCAAATATATGTGTTAAGTGCCACATGTCCCAATGAACAGGTACTTGTGCTTCATTAAACCGCCGAATAATGGACTCTCTAAAATGGTGTCAATACCTATTAAAAAAAAAGCTAAAAGTTTCCGAGATCCACTCACATATTTTCCTACACAACGAAAAAGCTTTATCACCCTAATTACTACCAACCTTGCGTCTAATTACCCTCGCCACCTCCCTAAAAACCTTCTCATCCCCTGCTTCCCAACCAGCGACTCCGAAAAACCTTCACACCGCCGCGCACCTCATAAACCTCGCTTCGGCGTAAATTATTCAAACTCATTATTCCGGGCCGCAATTGAATTACCACGAGTCTCTCTTCTCGCGCGCAAATTAGGGCTGTATGTTAGCGTGCGCGACTTTTTCCTCGCTTCTCCCCGCGGGCGAAACGGGCTCGCGCTGTTGTTTCCCGCCGCCTTTGTTCTTTCTCCGTGTTTTCTTTTAAAATATATACGCACGCGTCGAAATCGTTTCTTTTCGCGTGCGTAAACGCAGCGGCGAATTTCGTTACAAGTGGAACGAACTTTTGTTGATGGTTTGCTCGAGACATATTTTAATAGTTCTCGCGGTATCATTAAGAAGGAAGTATTGTTTTTTAGTTTCAGCGCTGTGTGTTAGTCACGAGTCGCGTAGTACGCAAGGGCTCGAACGAGAACGGGAACGCGCGTGTGGCACATATAACGACGACGACAACAACAGCGCGGCCCGCGTCTTTGAGATTTTTTTCATTTTTTTGAAAGCTCTTGAGATTTTTTTAGAAAATCTCGCGGTGTCGACTGCGCGCTAGATATTAAAAGCTTGTGCTGGATCAAAAGTCGGTTGGGTTTTTAGTGCGGAAGGAATAATGAAAAATATGATTATTCTTTTGTTATATAGTTTTATGAATAATAATGAGAGGAAAGATGGTTTTAGGTTTGGAGGTTTGGGATATGTTCGTTTTTAATAAACATATTCGAACGTGGAGATGTAGCACGTGTAATATTTATATATTTAAACGTTTTGCATGATAATTTGGAAGTAATTAGCAAGTTAAAATAATAAAATAACACGGGTAAAATTTATTATTCATTTGATGCCTGTCTGAGAACTCTCTTTTACATGAAAATTACACAGTAAAAAAAATGCAAGGAAAATGTTGATTGAAAAATGTTATACTTTTAATTGTACAATTAGTCTCTTGCAAAATTAAAGAGCGAAGTTTTCAATATTATTAACTAAAGTGTCTGCTTGTATCCATTTTCAAAATTTATTTTTAATTCTTTCATATATATACAAATACAATTTTAAATATACATTGTACAATAAATATAATCTGTTACATGAAAACAATATGTAAATGAAATTATGCGATAACTTAATTGTAAAAGTCTATTAAATCAGGGAAATGATGTTAATAACATCATATATTTCTTTGAGGTAATTATTTCATTTAACTAAAATTTTACTGAAATTTTAATTCACAAATGAGAGTAGATGTAAAAGCATATATTCACATTATATGATGAATTTTCTTCATTTCTACTTTTTTCAGTTTTTGTTTTTTACAAAAAAAGAAAAAAAAATGTCTGTGAATAAGCAAGTAATGAATATGATAATTGGGTCGTAAGTAACAATGATTCTTATAGTTGTTCACCTACTTTAATAAAATTTAACGAAATTATTCATTTGTATTCACAGTTTTTTGGTATCTACGGAAGTTCATCAATTGTAAACAATGTTTGACATCACGTAATTACTGGGGATGCGTATAATGAAAAAAGCATATTTTAAAAGCGGGTAAATCCTATACGTACTTGACTCTAGACGAAACTAATCTCATTTTCCGTTCTAACAGCAGTATCCTTCAGTCAATAATAAAATCTTTATCCGTATCTCCTTTAGTAGATTTTCATTTCACCGAAAGAGTAATTATGTGTTCAGAAACAAAAACATGATTTAAGTGCGTGAAATACTCTGACGAAGAAACAACCTATTTTCTTTCTGCACTATGACCATTCATTCTCGTAAAAATATTTCTCATCAAACAAAAAAACTTCTCCAATTAAAAAAAATATTACAACTTTACCGGAAAACCTTCTACATCCCCAGTATTTACATCAGACTTTGTTTCAATAACCCACCCCGCGAATTCACTTTTCCATCGCAAACAAAGAAAAAAAATCCCACTCGCCCACCCTCACCATACACATCACGTTCTCGAATTCATCCCCCTTAAAAAAAAACCTTCCAGCCGCGTGCTACACACATGCATCCACCGCAAATTCACAAACCAAACCGTGGACTCGCGTAAGAAAGCGCGTACGACGCGCACCCCAGCGTGAAAAAAAGAATCGTGGTTCAAGGGGGGGGGGGTCGCCTCCTATGTACGCACTTCTCATCCCCTTTTTCTGCGTATGAAACAAAGGACACCGACGAGGCCACGTGCTCTCCGCGACCCTCGATTCGCGCGCAAAGTGGCTCCCCAGGCCCGGAGGAAGGAAGGAAAGAAAGAACGCACTCGATTTTTTTTAATTGCGCAAGGGAGAAAAGTCAAGTCGATAACGAGCCGCTGCGCCGCTGGGCATTTGCATGGAGGTGTGTACAGTGCTGACTTGTTGCTGTCTCTCTCACTCGCGAGAGGAGAGAAGCTTTTTGTCGGAGTTGCACGCAGGGAGGCTGGATATGCTATTGCAGTTCGGGGAGGAGCAACGACGATGGTTATGGGGATGCGAAGCTTTTACTAGGGTTGTTGGCAAGTGGAAATTGTAGTATTGTAATAACGGGTCGGAAAAGTGGATCGTGAAGTGTATAAAGATGCTAAGGAGATGTGGAAACCTATATCTGGAATTGAGGTTTAAACTTTCAAGATTAATTTTAAGTTATAAATATTATAGGAATTGAGAATTTGTATATCACCGAAACATCCGCTGGTACTTATAGGGATCTACTCATAGATTGCTGCATAGGGTTAATTGTTCTTTTAGTTCCCTGGTAGAAATGTTAACCAACTGTTGGCAAACTATTTGTCATTTTTTAAATTAAAAATGTCACACCATGATTATCTTGCTATTGTCGACAAAGAATAACTATTTTTTAAATAGTTTTAATTAAATTTCTATATTAATCTTAAATAGAAATGCCTCCACTTGATTAATATCCTAACCAACAAAGTTGGTTTATTTTCTACCAGGGTCTTAACTTTAATAGAATACCTGAAAAGGCAGCAGCCATTTGTAATAGCGATTAAAAACTTAAAGTAGAACAATATTACAGAAAATACGAATATTCTGTTGAGTATATAATATAATTCTATGTAGGCATCTTTTTAAATGAATAATATTTAGATTCAATACCATTCATAGATGTTTTGAAACGTTGATTTAATGTATAATCATTCCATTCGTTGATACATCATCAATAAAGCGACGTAAAATCCATTTCATCATCTCAGCATCATTATTTAACGTTCAACTCGTACCATCCCTGCTACACCGTTTAAATTTCCTTCCCCTTCAAAACCGCAGGCTAAAGCCAAACTCTCGAAAGCCCGCCTGACGCATTTCACGTGCGCCAAAACACTGCACTGCGCCGCCGCGCGATTAAACGTCTGCCGCTTTTCCAGTATCACGCTCTCTGTATTTTACACTATCGTTCGCGAAATTTTCGCAGTTCTCTCTACTCGATAATCCCACGCCGCAAGAAAGTGTCTACTGCTACGCGGAAAATACATCATCAACCTCGAGCTGGTGGCGGTATATATATCCTCTCATCCGCGCCGCGGGGATTAATTAAATCTTTAATTACCATAACAACGGGGCGCCTCTCTCTAGGCTCGCGCCTAGTGATTATGATCCTTGAATATTAAACGGGGCTGCGCTCGTTTAAAAACAAATTATACGCGTCTTGCGCGTTGGCTAATTGATCGTCGCCGAAAGGATTCGCGGAGAGATTAAAATTCCGGGGTTATTCATTGGGCGCGCGGGGCGTGAGAAAAAAAGTTGGCCGGTGGTTTGAACGGGCGGATTTAGAGGCGAAAGTTTTTAATGATGGCAGGTTTGGGGATGGGGAAGGGGATTGAAATGATGGGTGTGTGACGGTTTATGGGTGGGAATGAATTGGGATAGCCGCGTGATGGGTAAAGTATGTGTGGGTTGTAAAAAGTTGAGACAAAAAGGTAAAGCGAAAGGTGACTATGCGATTTAGTAATTCATTCCCAACTTTCTAGTATGTATAGTTAAAATTGCGATTAAATCAATATTTAACTTTAAAATTTTCTCAACGTTCTATTAATTGTTATACGCGCGAAGCGCGTTGAATGTAGCTAGTAAAATAAAAAAATCATATAAATTTATAGTATACTCAAAAGATCTTTACATTTTACTAACCATTTTATAAGCAACCTATTTTGTATTCTTTTGCACTTTCTATTTAAAAACAGAGTGATAGATTCACGGATCAGTATTTAATATGTAGAAGAAATCTTATTTATACATTTTACCCGATCTTTAAATATTTGAATATTTATATGAAAATGACCATGTCTATACCTTGAACTGCAAACCGTCGGGCCCGCCAAGTATGTATGGGAGAACTCTAGACTTATTTTGTCCTCCCAAGATGCGTAATATTATAGAAAGTTCAAAATTGAGAAAGAATAATGAAAAATAGTGATGTGTTGGTAACTATGTAATTTTTTTTATATAGGCTTTAACTTTTCGTAAATATCTGAAAAAATTCTTATGAATTTTAGAAATAAAAAGAAGGCATTATATAGTTATATAATTAAAATAATTTTCACCCACACGTACGTAAAGTGCGTAGGTTCTATCGAGGGTTCTATGGAGTTTTGTAGAAGTAATGTGAGCTGTTATCGTGATTTAAAAATGGGTTCACTATTAAATTTTATGTCATAAATTATTAAAATATAATGATGTAAGAATACGCGGATATGAAAGGAAAATACTTTCTGAACCGAAAATAACTATTGTGATAAAAAGTTGTTAATCGAACACGTTTATTGTTCAATAAATAAAAAAGTTACTTTCGCTATTTGTCAACTTTTTATTTTTCATTTGATTTTAATGTTTAATGTCTCATTTTACTCCTTAAATATTTGTCTACGACCCATCCAGGCTTATATTATAGAATAATTAATATATAAGAAGAAGAAAATATATATGTACACAACTGCTGTCTCTTTTTCGCAGTACCGCTGCTTATGGTAATAACACGAGATAGTCCCGTATTTTAGGTTACCAGGGCTCTCTAATTCGGTAAAGCTGCCACTCTAAACGCACGGAACATAGCTGTACCTACGAAATACACCAGCACCCTCAAGATTCTCTCAGTGTAATTTTTTTGTAAAGAATTGTTATTTAATACAATAATAATCTCTAGTTATGCAGGAATCTTAAATGCAATTCATTTCATGCATTTCATGAGTTTTTAGACTCGGTTTTGTCAAATGTAATAGTCACTACGCGAAAACTTCCAATAATCAAAAATTAATAAATAATGCTAAATAAATTATTTTTTTCACAATAACTTTTCTTTTTGTGACCTATAAAGATTTATGAAACATTTAAAATAATTATTTGGGGCAAATTTTTTAATGCAAAAAGTTACATTTTCAAATATCGCGCGTGTAGGGTGTCACTTCTGAGCGCTCTGAACTCAGTCAAATGGTTCCGTTCTGGTTCGTTCTGAAGTTAATCAAATGATTCCGTTTCATGGTCAGAATCCTTGCGAGGCCAACGCTAAGGCGGATTCTCGGCGAACTCGGCTGCTGCAGCAGCTTTTATAATTTAATTATATTATTTTATAATTTTTTTTTAAATCGATTTTTCACTTTTTGAAAAATAATTTTCACTTTTTTTTAATAACATTGAGATATTTGAATTCGATGAGATGCATTCGAAAGAACATTAAAACACCTATATTATCTAAAAAAAAGAAAAATTCTCTAGCTATCACGGTTCTTTTGTTTTTAACAAAAATGTATTCTTTTTTTAAAGCTTATAACTCCCAAACTAAACGGTCAATTTTTTGAGAAAAATCAATATTATAATACAGAATATAAATAGTTATAATCTGTAAAAATTTGAATCCATTCTGTCGATTAGTTTTTGAGAAAAAAATTGAAAACCGAAAAAAAAATGAGTTTTGTATGTCGCACGATAACTGGAGTAAAATTGGCTTAATCGCTTTAAAATTTCTTGTAAGGGTAGATTTTGGATAGCTCTTGGTCGAGTTCTTTGGACAAGATGATTGGTTTATAAAGAGATCCATAAATTCAAAGATATTTAAGGTTAAAAATTTTTTACGTTTTTTTTTCAAATCGTAATTTCTCGGAAACGGCTCGATTTATCAGCTCGAAATTCGTTGACAATTTTGTATGTGATATAGATAATATGTGTGCGAATTTTCATCAAGATCGTACGATTACTTTTTGAAATATTTGATATTGAAAATTTTCGTATTTTGCAAAGTCCATTTCTTTGTCGCATGATAACTAGAACGTTTTTTGCGAAATCGTAATTTCTCAATGACGGCTCCATGTATCAGCTTAAAATTTATAAACTATTTTTTATGCGGTATAGGTAATATCTGTGTAAAATTTGATCAAGGTTATATGGTGACTTTTTGAGATATTTGATATTTAAAATTATGGTATTTCTGAAAATGACTTTCTTTGTTGCACAATAACTAGAGTAAAATTGTTTTAATTTCTTTGAAATTTTGTAGAGATGTAGAGATTGTATATTATTTATTATATGAGTTCGTGTGGTAATAATAAAAGGATTCGTTTATGAATTTCGGAAATATATTAGTTTGAGGAAGCTACGTGCCAATGAATTGGCAGTGGTTTTTTAGATTGTATGCATCTATATTACTTGTTTATGGTTTTAAAAATACGGACGTAGTGAAAAGCAAGTACTTAAAATAGATTGAAAACACATTATTATAAAATAATATATCATATAATAATAAAAAAACTGATTTTAATTATACTGGAGTTCTTTTGAAATACAAGTTAATTCCGTTGGAGGGAGCCATAAATATTGCTCGCTTGCTTACTTCATTTGTAAACCTTTGATTTAGCGAAACTTCGTATTCACTTAAAATTGTGATCAATCCTGTCATGGTTTGCAGCATACCGGTCCGCATGCCTGACAGAATGAAAGTTGTAAATAAGTATAGGAGACATTTTTATCAATGTTTTGAATTATTGACATGTGATTATTTTCATTACCAATACATATTCTGGGTCCGTCCCCAAAAGGCATGTAGGTGCAAGGCTTGATATCTTCTTTTCTCCCCTCACTAAACCGTTCTGGATCAAATTTGAAGGGATCCGGATGATACTCAGGGTCTTCGTGTATCCCTTTCAAAGTGATATAAACAACCGTACCCTTTTCGATAACAATGTCTGTTCCAGGTACCTAAAGATCAAAATAAGAATCACTTATAAATATCTTAGTAAAAAGAAACTATTACTCCCTCCTAGAGGAAGCTTTGTGATAGTAATATTTTGAGTTGTTGTAAGAACATGTTATAATTGTTTTTCGAGGTGTCAGGAATCAAAATACATGGTTTTTGAAAAATGTCTGTATGGATTGTCCACATTCCGAACAATATATTGGCCAGTCTTCATTTTTTTGCGCGGGTTCGTAAGGAAATAATAATTATATATAAACAGAAAAGTATTTCACCTGCAAATGTACAATATCAGAAGCTCATTGCATTTGCCATTGACTTTTTTTTAATAAAAACGATTCTTTCAAAACAAACGTTGTTGTACGTTAATTATGCACATCCGCATCCATATATCTATACACCTGTAAAATTACTGGTTGAACGCCGCCTATACCTGGTAATCCTCGAGAGCGACGCGATCGAGGAGAGGCGCGGGAGGATAGAGCCGCAGCGTCTCGGACAGGACCTGCTGCAGGTAGTTCATCTGGGAGATGCGCTCGTAAGTGAGACCTTGCTTGCCAACTTTCTCGGCGATCTCGGCGCGCACGCGTGCCTGAATGTCCGGGTGCTTGGCCAGTTCGAGGAGCGTGAAGCTCATCGTTACAGCACTCGTGTCCAGACCCGCCACGAAGAAGATCGCCGATTGGGCGAGCAGTTGGTCGCCCTCGAAGTCTGCACGGGAAATTGCATTGAAAAGAAAACAATGTTGATTTTCATGCATTATTATAATAGCGTTTTTAAGATTCAATATATATTTTTTTAACCGACTTCGAAAAAGGAGGAGGTTCTCAATTCGATGTGTCTTTTTTTATGTTTGTCTAGCCATTATTCCGAAACTACTCGATCGACTCGAATGAAATTTTTTTAAAATGAAAAGTAATATTGTCCTCCTGTGGTCCCATTTCAATCTTGTTTCATTTTTTTATTTCACTAAAAAGTCTGCAAGAAAAATAAGTTTTTCTTTAAATACTTTTCGTAATTTTCAGCCGCTGCCGACTCTGTGCAAACTGACATGGCTGAACATTACGTTGATGATACTACCGGTATCTAGTAGCTCTAGAGCCTACTATGCTCACCATTATCCGATACTGGGCCAGTGTTAGGCTGGTCATAATGAGAATTTTGGTAATTTGATCGATATTACATGATTGACGCGAGATAAATGCAAAAAGCTCAGAATTGTCTAAGTATGAAATGTATGAGCCACTATTAAGCCAGTACTGAGTCAATACCGGTTTAAGTATTCGTAGAAAATGATAAATGAAAATTTTTCTTCCATTCTTTTGGGGACAATCTTGATTTTCATATACGATTTCATATATGATTTCTCTGAAACTAATGGACGAATCTGATTGAACTTCTTTTCAAATTAGAGAGTGATCCTTATAATCACCCTCATTCTTGAATTCGATAAAACAGATGAGTACAATGTTATTGTTATTGATTATTGGATGACCCATGTTGCAATATTAATGAAATGAATCTCGGTCGATGCAATTAAAAAGGCTAAAATAAAAAAAATTTATGGAAAAATAACCGACTTCGAAGAACACACTAAAATGTATGAAATAATCTATAGAAAAAAGCGCACTAAAAGTAGATTATAATTGATAAAAAGTATGAATAATCGATCAACACTTTTGAAGTCGGAGCCGTATTTTATCGATGACAATGTATTTTTCATAACAGCGTGCGCGGAGCTCGACTTTAGAGTCATTTGTTTTGGCGCTAAAGTCATCGATTTAGGCACGCTCTCTCACAGCGTGCGCAGGGACATTTGAAGCGTGCGTGGGGAAACCTATCATGTCGCTGTCATTTGTTTTACATATGTATGATTGCGAAATTGTATATCATTAGTGCAAGACGTCTCGTTTATAACCTATTGGTACCTAATCGAAAAGTAAACATGAGTGATAATAGTTCTTGTGATACAGACGATATATCCGATTATGGAGATGAAATTCCACCCGAAATCGCTGCAGCAGCTAAAGAAGTAACTATTGCCGAACAAATCAAAACGTCAATATGTTGCAACATATAACAAGTTTAAGTCTTGGCGTTCAACAAAAAAAAACCACAATGTTCGTTGAAGAAATATTTTTAGCTTATTTCAAAGAATTGGCAATGACACTTTCTCCTCCGACACTATGGAACCGTTATTCAATGTTGAAGACTACCGTAAAAACTTTTGATCATATTGATATAAGCCAATATCATCAACTTTTAGCTTACATCAAGAAAAAAAATGCCAAATATTCGAAAAAAAAATCCAAGACTTTCGCTGCGGAAAACGTTAGTAGATTTTGTAATGATGCTCCGGACGAAGCACATTTAGTGAAAAAAGTAATTTATTTATAAAAAAATTTTAAATTTTATTTCATTTTTCAACAATTTACGAGAATTGATTTCGTTGTAGGTTGTTCTTATTTTTGGAATTCTCGGTGCGTTGAGAAGAGGAGAATTAACTAATATAACAACCGATGACATTGAAGATGATTCGACGAGATTATTGATAAAAATTCCAGTAACGAAGAATAATGTCCCTCGTTCTTTTGCAGTTCGTGGAAAATTTTATCAAATATGTAAAAATTACATGAATCTTAGACCAACTGAAATCGATAAACGCAAAAGATTCTTCATACATTATATAGACGGAAAATGCACACGACAGCCGATTGGTCTCAATACAATCGGTCAAATGCCAAAGCAAATAGCTGATTGGTTAAAATTACCAAATCCTCACTTATACACTGGTCATAGTTTCCGAAGAACTTCAGCAACTTTGCTAGTCGATGGAGGAGGTGATCTTACTGACTTAAAAAGACATGGCGGTTGGAAATCGTCTACAGTAGCTGAGGGCTACATTAATGAATCTATGAATCATAAGGAACAAATTCATAAAAAAATAACTAAATCGATCGTCCTAAAACCTACTGAAGTTGTAGTGGCAGATAACCATATACCGCAGTGTGACAATCAAGTAGCATCTACTTCTGGAGCAGAAATTACAGTTTTCAGTGTGTTTCTGAAATTCTGTTATTTTATAAGCAATAATTCTCGGATCTATATCTGTCCATAACATTTTAATGAATTTGTCTTAAGCCACTTTTTATTAACATTCGTTAACACTTGCATCATACAACGTTAATTTAGTCAAATTAATATCCACTCTTTCAATCTCTTATCGCGCATATTGTGTACGCTAAAACCTGAGCACTCAAAAGTTATGTAAGATCTGCCAATACTGTGGCACGTCTAGGCACGCTCATTGAATGTTAATTTCATTTGCTCAGCGACGTATAGAATGATTTTAGCAATAACTACAATTTTTGTATCTGGTTTGCAATCTTTGGCAATGATACGTAAGAAAACTAATAATAATCACTATACTCGTTATATCGCGAGCAGAAGAATACAATATGAAGAGAGACTCACGGAACTCCTTGCTCTGCTCCTCGTTCTTGAGCTGCAGCAGGAAGTCAATGACGTCGCCCCTCTGCACACCCGACTTTTCTCTCTCGTTCATCGACTCCCAGAAGATTTTGCGGAAGTAGCTCTCCTCTCCGCCCAGGAACTTGATGCCTAAGTAGTCGCAGAGCATCGGGAAGAAGAAGCTGACGAATACATTGAAGGTTTTGGAGAGGTCCTGACTGAAGAGCTTACGACCTGCAAGAATTGTTATGATGGATTCGCATTCGTATCACTTTTATACACCATATCTTATTTTTAACAAAATGATCATGATAAATTGTAAAAATTCTTAAAAGGAAAATGCCGATTTCCGAACAGAATTATTAATGTTTCTTATAAAATAATATTTGATAGAAACATTCCGGCTAAAATGATGAAGATTTTTGAATTTTTACACGTGTGACGTTCAGAAATAATACATTCGAAATATAAACACAAATAAGAAAATAAATATCAACAATCATCACGAGGCGCCCATTCATTAGTGCACTACTACGCCTCTGACGTCACCAGTACTACAGCCGATTTTACGACTCTTCGAGAAGCTTCCAGAATATTCCATGGGCTTCCATGCACTTTATAAGTGCAACCAGCTCCGAATACCTATTTGTAAAACGGTCACCAGTTGTTTTTTAGTTTATAACTGTGTTTCCTTTTAGTTTCAATGCACTGGTGACCGTTCCCTTCAATCATTTGTAATTTTTACCATTTCTTTAGCTACTTCCTGTACAGAGAGATCGAGGTGGGGACAATAAAACCGGATCCTTCTAGAACATTCTTGAAGGATCCGGACGGTCTATAAATACCACTACACATGCCGTAGAAATTCATTCGGATCTCAGCCTCAGAGCAGTTAACAGCTCTCCGGCTTGGTCTTTCTCTATACTCTATCTCTGTCGCTACTTTCTGTCTCTACTTTCTGTATCTACGTCTCTGTCGCTACTTTCTGTCTCTACGTCTCTGTCGCTACTTTTTGTCTTTATGTCTCTATCTCTAGGTCTCTTTTTCTATGTCTCTGTCTCTCCGTCTCCGACTCTACGTATCTGTCTCTACGTTTCTGTCTCTACGTTTCTGTCTCTACATCTCTGTCTCTACATCTCTGTTTCTATTTTTCTGTCTCTACATCTGTGTGGAAAACTATTATTTTTTATTATAATATCATTGGTTATCTATAAAATTTGATTGAAAATGACACTCATCTCAAAGAATCTCATAGAAACCTTAGTGTACCCGATTTTTGACTAACGGAGCGAGTAAGGGGGCGAACAATAAAGTCTTGTTATATGGCATTGATTTTTCAAGTGAACATCGTGCAGACAGCGCTAGAGCGCAAAATTTACCCATGCGCAAAATGCACTATTCCGTGCCTGCTAGACGGGTATGAGAAATCAAACTTCGCGGCCTAAGCGTCAAAAAGATATCCGGTTTATGACGATCGGAGTGACCGCGGAGGGTACGCGGAGGGTACGCGGAGAGGCAAGGCGGACACCAAATAATGCGAAAAACGATGAATTTTACATTATTTTGAGGAGGGGCCATTGCGGGTCGCGGAGAGTATATAGGGCTGAATTTGGTTTAAAACTATATAATATAGTAAGATATGTAGGTATACAATGTGTGCATTTGGAAACGCAAAATGTAAACACAATATATCTATATATATGTGGAAGTTTTCTGACAGTTGTTTACTCTTGGGGGGGAGGTATTTTATCGGAATGGTAAAATGTTAGATGGATATTTTCTCAGAAAATATATTATCGTTTAAAATATTTTCCGAATCCGATATTGTAAATTCCGAACATGAGCTATTCAGAACACACAAGGGATTTCTTTCGAAAAAAAATATGAGAAAAATTAGCGTCTATAAAAATTGAAAACAGATTGCATAAAATTATAAAGATACTTTTTACTAAAAGAATAAAATTCCGAAAAATGTAAAACATTCATTTCTATATGATTTTTAGCTCATTTTTCGACGTTATAGCTTTTCTAAATCACTGCATTTTCTACAATTTAATCGTTAGGCAGAAATGGCATTCGAAAAATTGATATCACATATCATACAAAAATAATTTAATGAAAATATTATGGCATTCTTGCAAAATTTTTTCGAATGTTTATATATTATACATTTTTAAACATTCGGAAAATTTACCCTTCTATCATAAGATATTCTAATTTGTTTTCTTACCTTTCTGAAAAAATACCCATCTAACATTTTGCTATTCTGATAAAATACCTCCCCCCTTACTCTTGTTATTAATAATATTATCGACTTTAATTCGAAAATTTTTATCTAAAATGAGAAAATGAGAAACTTTTAAAATGATACATATGACTTTGTGAAGCTACGTAAACGTTATCAGGAACGTTCTTTCCACGTTTGAATACATAAGAAAAAACAGTTAGCAAATAATAAAAACGTTTATCTATGTTTATTATAAAGTACCGTGGGGGGAGGTATTTTATCAGAATGGTATAATGTTAGATGGTTATTTTTTCAGAAAGGTAAAAAACAAATTGAATATCTTATGATAGAAGGGTAAATTTTCCGAATGTTTAAAAATGTATAATATATAAAAATTCGAAAAAATTTGGCAAGAAGGCCATAATATTTTCCTTAAATTATTTTTATATGATATGTGATCTCAATTTTTCGAATACCATTTCTACCTAACGATTAAATTGTAGAAAATGCAGTGATTTAGAAAAGCTATAACGTCGAAAAATCAGCTACAAATCATATAGGAATGAATGTTTTACATTTTTCGGAATTTTATTCTTCTAGTAAAAAGTATTTTTATAATTTTATGCAATCTGTTTTCAATTTTTATAGACGCAAATTTTTCTGATATTTTTTTTCGAAAGAAATTCCTTGTGTGCTCTGAATAACGATAGTATATTTTCTGAGAAAATACCCATCTAACATATTAATATTCTGATAAAATACCTCCCCGCCGCGAGCAATCAGAATCTGATAAGACATCGTGAAGATAATATAATTGCTGTTATTGAATAACTCTCCGAAAAATAGTTATTATATGTTATACACTGATAATGCTATATGATGACACTGTATTTGCAAAACTATTATATTGATAAAAAGGTGTTATTTGCAAATAGAATAAAGAATCAAAATTTCAACGGAATTCCGCGACAAAAACTGTGAGTGTCAAAGGGCTGTGTTATCTTCCGAATAAAAATTTAATGTGAGAACGCACTTTCCTGATACGAGTTATTTATAAATATATTTGCACAAGCATCTGGCACGGACTTACTGTGCACGTAGAATTCAGGTGGGGGCTCGTCGAACGAGTCCGTTTTGATGCCGAGGGATAGCGAAGAGATGACATCCGTTGTGTATTTGCTTCCGACCGCCCTGCAGTCGACGTTCACCGTCTGGCCGTCGGCTATCTTTTTCTTCAAGTACCGTCTCATGTTCTCCGCGCTCTCGATCATCAGCTCGAACAGCTTCTTCTGCTTGGCTGTGGTGAACGCCGGCGACAGCTTCATCCTCAGGTACTTCCATTCCGGATTGTCGATGGAAAAGAGGCCCTTGCGGCCGACTGCGTCGGTCTGGCGCTTTGCGGGGAAGTAGCGGTCGGAGAACAAGTTAAAGTCCTTGATCATGATGTTCTTCATGATGGCGGGATCTCGCAGCAGCAGGAACGGCTTCTGCATGATGTAGATGCCGACGACGGGTTTGCCCTCGCATTCCTTGTGGAGCTGGCCGAGGACAACCGGCGGCGCCGATCGTAGGAGGATCGCGTCGCGGAAGTGCCCGAAGAACCAGTGGGCCGGGGGCGAGTAGATGCCCCGACGCTGCCAGTAGGTCTGCTTGTAACGCGCGTAGAGGTAGAACGCGACAAGCAAGGACGCGAGCACAGTCGTCACGCTCACCAGGACCGAGAGGTTCAGCATCGTGGCTGACTCTTTTACTTTTCTTCTTGAAAACCTGCAGGAGCTTGCGTAACAAAGAGTTAAATTCTTGCCATCCGTTGCCACTGTCAAGTTTTTTTGCTGTTTTTCTCCGATAATATAAGTCTTTATCATCGATTCTTTAATTAATTTTATTAAAAACTTGAATTAATGAAAAAAAAATGATCTGATGATTGTTGGTACTAGGTAATAAAATGAATTTTATTCGTGCAAAAAATAATTTCGAACTATATTACTGTAAAATTCTAAACCTGTTTCATTTGTTTATTATAAGAATATTTGGAAAAAAGTATTTACAACTATTAAATTACATTACCAAAAATGAATAACTCCTATATAACTCTATACTAAATTGTAAGAAAAAATATTAAAAAGAATACAACAAAATTAAATTAATAATAAATAAGCAATACGCAACGTCTCTATGCACGATGACTGAGTACTGACCTTTGCTATGCTGCATATACGATGTGCCACCGTTGACTAGCGCGGATCGAGACAGCACAGCCACTCTCGATCCTCATCGACGAATGATTGAGCGTCGACAGCCAGACGTAGAGTAGTCCCTCTTGTTACTCCCTCACCATCCCCACCTTGTAACTATTTAGGCTACATACTCTTCTGTGGAGGCGTGTGTGCACTCTAAAATTGCGCGGTGTTATTCTTTTTGTCATTGCGCATTGGATACACATATCTCCCAAAACAGTATGTGTGCGTCTACTTTAAGTGAAACTGATTAATCATAACATTGCTAAATTATTAAGTTATGTGTTAAATAGTTTCTAAACATGTGAGAACGGCGGAGAGAGCGCATCAATCTGAGCGAGCGCGCGGAACCTAGTAGCGATTGCAAAAATCTTAACCGTTTAGCACCCTTAACACTTAGAGATCTGAAACTTTGCCGAATTCCTTTTTAACCATTAAATTTTAATACTAAATAGTTAAATTTTGACAAAACAAAAATTTGTAATACAAATTAAACGGTTAATATAGTTATTCTGAACACTAACTTTTTATTATTTAAAAAATTACTATTCCGTTTTATAAACACTTGAAGATTATTTTTTAGTTTTTCAAACCACGGGAAGCCTTCAAGAAGACGTCGTTAAAATTTTAAAGCAAAGGGATGAATAGGAAGAAAATGGTGGCGAGTAGAAGTGAAAAAAAGTATTGTAAACAAATTGTTTATTGTGCATAGACATGTAAAAGGCATGGTGTGGTATATGCACATAAGAATTGTGCATTTATTTATTGTGCACACTTTAGCATTGGCATATATCTATAACATATAAATATGTGTACAATTATTATGTGTATAAACCACACCATGCCATGTAAAAAAACTTCCAAAAATCATATCTTTATTGATTTGCATTTTTCGAATATAGTTGAAAGGATCTTTTATTCATAAAATGGCTCTTTTGGCGAAATAAAGTACAGTAGGCTCGCACTATACTCGCGCTTGCCTAGCGCAGCCTAAAATCTTTTAGATGTCGCTGCAGCCCAACTACATTAGTCATTCTTGGCTTGGCCTCCGACCTAAACTGTTCATACCAAATTTTTGACTCTCCACACTTTCTGTTCTAATTTTAAACGAAAATATTCAAAAATACTGAAGATGGAAGCTGAAAAACGCATTTCCACATCGAGCGCAGCTGCTACAGAGAGTGAGGTTACCATCAACGACCTGGACGAGGACAGTCTCTGTATAATATTCTACAAACTGCCCTACCGCGACAGAGTGTGCATCGAAAGCGTCTGCAAACGCTAGCGTAACGTCAGCAAAGCCAGTTGGTGCTTGCACTCCAAGCATCTGACAATAAGCCGGGACCCGAATAACTTTCCACCCCTGCTCGGCAACACTCACGAGAAGAACAAGAACATTCTGGAGAAGATCCTCCAACGACGAGGCCACTACCTCGAAGAGATCATCTTCCAGAAGCATATTTACTTTTGTACTGCCCGAAGCTAAAACGTCTGAACGCAGGAATCCAAGTGCTAGATGCCGAGGTCTGGTTCGCCTGCAGCGACCTTGAGGCGCTGAACTTGACCGACTACTCGAACCAAGAAGACAGTGAGTTTAGCGAACTGTTTTGCAGGAACAAGCGATTGCGCTGACTAGAGATTTTTGCCGCTCCCTGCAAGGCCAGCGTCTTCGATCACCTCGATCCTGGTCAGCTGGAGATCCTGCATATAATATCCCGTCCAGATTTGGAACTCACCGCTGGGTTAGCGGATAAACTTGCGGAGTCGCTCGTCGAGCTAAACTACAATTCATGTTCACGGATCGCATACAATTTTCAACACTTGAGTAAGCTGAAGAACCTACACGGAAAGACGTTTCTCCCGAAAAAAAAAACCTACTTAAAAATAAAAGCACCATAAATTTTGATACCATCACTGTTTTAATGTATATAAGCATTTGTTTTAGATGTACCCTAATGAGAACATCTATAACAACTACTGCGTTCCTTTCATATATGCACCGTGACTATTTAAAACCGACCCATGATACCCGTTTTTCCCGTACCAATGTTAGTGCACGAAAAACTGTGAAACAGTAGTATAATTAATACATTTTAGGAAGCATGCGTGAATGTGAAATTATGGATAATTTCGTTCAAGAAATACTAAAGAAATGGAATTTGAACCACTTAGTAAATTTATTTAAGTGTAAGTACAAATAAAAATATATATTATTTTAATTAATTAGTATAGGTTATTTTTATCTAGCATAAATTTATAGGTTAGAAGTTTGTATACATGTTTTAAATATTTACAAATCATTTTATATTGGAAGTTATATATAGGTTAAAATTTTTATGTGAGTTAATTTAGTTGAGTCCTCTGAAATTAAAATTGATTTACGTATAAATTATTATGGTTAACGTATAAAGATAACTTGGTATTTTTATTAAAAGTGGCTTCGAAGTCCACCAAGATTCTTTGTACATAAACAGAAGGTCTCAACTACAACACGGAATTGTAAATTAGTAAAAATAAGATTATTTTTGCAGTTTTTATTGAAGTAAAATCCTTTCTTGATTATTTACTTTTTCTTTACTTTAAATGAATATGAAGTTTTAACTCAGAATGTTTTCAATAGAAATATATGTTTTTAACTTATTCTACTTTTTCAATTTTTATAATCTTCTGAAAATTTCTCAAATTTTATTTGATTTACCGAAAAGGTTATTAATACAAATAATAGTAAAAAAATTGTAATTCTTTTTACTTTTAGTTTAAATATGAATTCTGAATTGGTGTATTTTATTTATCGTGTACAAAATCTGTTTATTTTAGTTTGTGAAGTTGATGAATCTGTTTTCCATGCGTTAACTGAAAATGCAATAGATAATATATTCCCTGATGGGGAAAACAAAGCGAGGGATGAATTTAAGAATAAGTACCGAAGTTACTTAATGAGCGGTGATTGTGTCCAAACTAGCCCTAGTGCAAATGCAGTTGCAATTAATTTAGTAGGCACGAATAAAGAAAATACGTCACCAAATATTATTCAAAGTAATAGTGAGAACTTAAATGACTTAATTAATGAAACAGTGACACTTCATTTAGACTGTAATCCTAATAGTGGATCAAATAATGCTTCACTCTCTAACATTATCGATGATACTGTGGAAGTGTTATTTTGTTCTGAAAAAATATCGTCACTACTTACAATTGAAGAATCATATTCTGAAAGTATATATTGATACTTTTTCATAACCTTTACTTGATTTATAAAAATTCTTGTTAATTACACATTGTATATATTCTGTAAAATCCTTTCCAGTTGAACAAAACATGTCGTTGTTTAAATTACTAAGCAATTCGATGATAGGAAAATTGATCTTATACCACTACAAAACTAATAACACAGTTCTTCGAAAAGATTTATGTAAGCTCATTATAGAGAATGAGATGCTAGAAAGTTTAAAGTCTGCAATGCCATTATCGTAAGAAAATAATGTTTTAGAACATTTTGTTTTGTAAGTCAGCCTTACTTTTTCAAATATTTTTAAATAATATTTATTTATCTCACAAGGAGAGTCCGTAACTTGCGGGTCATGGATTTGGCTGAAATCTTTTTTACAGCTTCCTTGACCAAAATAAGGAGACACGTGTCTCAGGGTTTAGTCCCATAGGCCTTTGATTCTTTTATAATGAATTAACTATATACATTTAAATAATTAATAATAAATCTGAAAATTTGGGCTTCGATACCGAAACACTTCACACTCTTGTTTTCTCTCAAATTCTCATTCGTATAACTAAATCTAAGTATTTTAAAGTTAGTTAAACTAATACAGTTAGAAAAAAATAATTTCCAAAGCTTGCATTGAGACATAAGTGAAAATGTCAAAATCCTCTCATCGCAAACCTGAAATATGAAAATTTTGAAAAATCACCTTTTAAAATCTATACTAGATAGAGACTTGAAAATTTTTTCTATATTATAATTCACTGAAAGGAATCTGGAAAAAAATAGTCCAAGCTTGTACGAAGCCTTGGACAGAAATAAGGAAAAATAATATTTTTTAAATTTTGTGAACCGGTTCAAAATCTTTTCAATCAGTAATTTCTGATAAATTCTTCTTCGTTTGATAAAAACTAATCATTTTAAAGTTATTTTAGACGTAATGAAAATAACTTTAAAATAATTAGTTTTTATCAAACGAAGAAGAATTTATCAGAAATTACTGATTGAAAAGATTTTGAACCAGTTCACAAAATTTCAAAAATATTATTTTTCCTTATTTCTGTCCAAGGCTTCGTACAAGCTTGGACTATTTTTTTCCAGATTCCTTTCAGTGAATTATAATATAGAAAAAATTTTCAAGTCTCTAGTATAGATTTTAAAAGGTGATTTTTCAAAATTTTCATATTTCAGGTTTGCGATGAGAGGATTTTGACATTTTCACTTATGTCTCAACGCAAGCTTTGGAAATTATTTTTTTCTAACTGTATTAGTTTAACTAACTTTAAAATATTTAGATTTAGTTATACGAATGAGAATTTGAGAGAAAACAAGAGTGTGAAGTGTTTCGGTATCGAAGCCCAAATTTTCAGATTTATTAATTATTTAAATGTATATAGTTAATTCATTATAAAAGAATCAAAGGCCTATGGGACTAAATCCTAAGACACGTGTCTCCTTATTTTGGTCAAGGAAGCTGTAAAAAAGATTTCGGCGAAATCCATGACCCGAAAATTACGGACTCTCCTTGTCAGTGATAGAAGTTCAGTCATACTGAATTATTTCATAAAAATTCTTAATAAAACTGAAGGGTCGAGTCCAATCAGAAAAATCAGTAAAAAAATTCTGTAATTTACAGTGTACATTTAAAGTAGGCTATTTTTTTGCTTACTTTACTCAATGTTTGTACAGTTATAGTTTAAAAAGTAGTAAAAACAAAAGCTTAGCAAAAATGTCTCCTGCAGATAACCATTTAAGATAGCACTAATAATCTGTAAAATTCAAATGTTTCTTCGAAGATTATCATTCTATCTTTTCTTTTTTCCTATTTGATACTGAACTCTAAATAGCACTTTTAGTCTTTATAGTCTTTTATAGTCTTCGAACAAAAATATTTAAATTATCCATATTCATAGTCCTATTTGAAATGGTTCTTCAAAGGTAACATGTTTGCTAGCCTCTGGTTTTTACTACTTTTTAAAACGTTACTCTATAGAAAAAGTTACATAGGTCGAAAAAATTATTTTTCTTCATTTTTATATTTCTTAAAGATCCCTATCAGCAGCACTGAAAGTTCACAGAATAGCCAGGGAACATTCGGTAACGAACATGCGAACGTTCGCTGGCAATGTCGTGTGAACACTGAATGATCAACGTTCGCGCGATGTTCGATTTTTTTGGTAAGAGCCCACTTATTTTCTTAATAATTATTTGT
Source organism: Torymus aiolomorphi (assembly GCA_036365515.1). Classification (NCBI taxonomy): domain Eukaryota; kingdom Metazoa; phylum Arthropoda; class Insecta; order Hymenoptera; family Torymidae; genus Torymus; species Torymus aiolomorphi. The sequence goes on along the minus strand of CM070873.1, from coordinate 26,226,423 downwards.
TTAACAAATTAAAGTTTAATGGTGAATTTTAAAACTATCGCATGTTCTATATAAATTTGACGTATGTTCGAGGTGTAATCGTTTTCAAGATATTGCAAAATATACATTTTTATAAATTTTAACGTAAATCGAACATCGCGCGAACGTTCATTCATTGTTCAGACGACATTGCCAACGAACGTTCGCATGTTCGCTACCGAATGTTCCCTGGCTATTCTGCGAACTTTCGGTGCTGATAGGGATAATTTATTTGAGTAAAAATTGTAGATTTGGACTGACTATGCATTCATTAAAAGTACCATCTTTTATTAAAAACTAAATAATATTTTTACAAATTTAAAAAAATTTTGTTTCATTTGATACTAAGACCATTTTATTGCGCATTTGTTTAATAATATATATTATAATTGTTTTAGGTTAAATAAAGATAAATTTTTACAATTAAGAAACCGTATAAAATATTTGTTCAAATCTGAAACTTGCTTGGATCTTTACTACACGCCAGGATATTACGTGGATTCTAAAGAAGAATCTAAAAGAAAGAAAAAACATGCTACTGGATTTTTATATACTGCCTACTCAACTTTTAGAGATAAATTAGTAAATATTGGACTTCATGAATCTGAAATTACAAGAGGAGCTTCCACGAAAACTAAAAAGAAAGGTAGTTTAGTATTTATTTCATTTAAATAGCTTTTAGTCACTGTGCATAATAATAATTGCGTGCATTATTTACGTAATTGTAATTGTAATAAATTAATTTTTGGGGTATTTTTTGTAAATTTTTTTGCCTTGAAAATGCAAAAAAATAAACATATTTAATTAATTTAATATTAGGAGATAACTTAGGGTTAAATAGTATGTTGGGTTTCGTCGAGTCGTTTGCATCCACGTATTCTTGCCGAATTTGTTATGCCAGTCCACAGCAAATAAAAGATTTAACTTCAGAAGATGAAAATTTAATACGAACGATAGAAAAATATGATGCAGATATAACAAATATTGATTATTATAAGAAAACTGGTATTAAGGAGCCATGTATATTTAATGAACTAAAACGTTTCCACGTAATAGAAAATGCGACAGTAGATTTAATGCACGATGTTATGGAAGGAGTTTCAAATTATGTAATAACGAAAATAGTATTAAAATTAGTAGAAGAAAAATATTTTTCTATCAAAGCACTGAATAATTGTTTAAAAACAATAGATTTTGCATTCGAATCATCAAATGTACCCCTTCCTATTTCTTTAGATTATGTTAAATCACAAGGCCGATTGAAAATGTCTGCGTCAGAAATGTTGTTTTTCACACGATACTTTGGATTTATGGTGGGAGAATTTGTACCAGATAATATAGAAATTTGGTTGCTATACATTAAATTGAGAGAAATTCTTAACATCGTAACATCTCCAGAAATACTAGCTTCTTATCTTCTTCACTTACAGATACTAATCGATGAACATCATCAGTTATATAAAAAGCTATTTGGTGATTTAAAAGCCAAATTCCACTTTTTAACTCACTACGTCAGAATAATGAAGCAGAATGGTCCGGTAACAAATATCTCGACTTTACGTTTTGAGTCCAAGCACACAGAAATAAAATCAATCGTTCAGTCGTCATCCTCAAACAAATTTATATTAAAATCTATCGCTACAAGATATAACTTAAGTTTAATGCACCTCCGATATAAGAAATACAGAAAACTTAATATTAGTTGCAGTAATGAAGTTAAAAATGACGTTGTTAACATTCATTTTCCATCTGCTAAAGTATGTAAACAATTTAGTAAAATTATGGTTAATGATGTTACTTATGAGTCTGGCGTAATAATTGTAGCTAAAATTTGTGAGAGTGGACCACAATTTGGACAAATCAGTGAAGTGTTTTTAGTAGATGATATTGTTTATTTTACTTACACACCGTATAAACTTATTGGGTTTAACAATCATTACTATGGATATAGTGTTATAGCTGATACGAACAAAAAAATTGTTGCGTATGAATCTTTACCATCCAGAACTCCATGTTTATTAATAAAAAAGAGCAATAATTCATACATTGCAACGAGATGTATTATATAAGAATAATTCATAAATAAATAAATATTTTTATTTAATATTTGCATGCTGTTTAATGTTAGTGTAAATAATTAATTATAATTATATAATTATAATTAAAATAAAAAAAAGTTTTGTATATAAAAATAATATGTACTTTTTAACCTTCACAATGTTAACAATTCCTTACTATAATACTATATTAATTAAATTTACTATTTAATTTATACTTAAGTATATCAGTACATCAAGATAGTTTTTTTTATTACTTACAAAAAATGTTTAATGCGATGTGTTATGTTTTTATAACTTACTTTGTTTTTATATGTCTACATATTGTAAAATTAAAAAAAAAACATTTAGTTTATATTCATGCTACTTTAATAATTAAAATTACGTACACACATATACAATTAAATATAACGTTCACAAAACTCATATTTATGTATGTTGTACTTGATCCCTGAAAAAAACTGTACCTTTTACCGAAATTAGAAGTACGTACCACCTAAAAGTTCACTACCTACGTTGGTACAGGAAAAACGGGTACCACGTAGACTAAAATCGCTTACTTTACTTCATAAATTCTAATACTCACTTAATCTCTTTAAATTCATATACTTGTTACTGATTAAACTGATAGTGGTACGTGTATTTTCAGCCACAAGGTATCGCTTTTGTACGTACTAACTATAGTTCACGTTTTTTCGGGAGAAATGTCTTTCCGTGTACGATCCCTAATCCTGAAAATTGAATGCAGACGGCTAAAGACCTAGTTCATAGTTGATATAGCCAAAAATTGTCAGAAACTTGAGCTCCTCACCTTGGCTCTTTTGAGGGACCATACATGTAATCAAAATCTCATTCAGCTGCTATTCAACCTGCCTTGTTTGAGAAGCCTCGTTATAATACTGAAAAAATACGAAATACCGTATGAAAAACTTGATAGTTTGTTGTACATATGAGGAGGACAATATTGATCCCTGTTACTGATACCTTAATAGTCCGGTCAAAAATACAAACTCTGTCGCTAGTGATTCCGACGAAGCAGTTATAATAACTGCTGCATAGGACACGGGAGCGGCGATCGAGAGGATCTTATAAAAAGCAAGGCCCAGGGCAAAGGAGCGATGAGCTGTCTTTGTGCCCTGATGGCAACGAAGTAAGAAAAATTTCAACAGGGAGTCGTGTGTGGTATAGAACAATAAGTATAGTATACTAAAACAGCTTCAGTGGAAGGGTTTATTGTAAATAAATATTAATATACTATCATTTATGAAAAATCCAGTAACACTTATTTGCTGTTCAAAAAATTTATCATAAAATTTTTGCATACATTATTTTCTAGGATAGAATTTTTTATAAAAACGGCATAGCCAAAAGGTTTTCGAATATTTTCACAGTTATTAATTGAAATTAGTGAAAATTCTTTTAAAATAAGTGGATCATTTTTGAATGTCCGTCTTTTTATGAAAATTAATATATCTGCACTGATAAAAGTGTGACGTCACACTAATATTTTTCCGTTGTTTTTTACTTTTTAGTCATATCTATTAGATTTAGAGAATTCTTCGATAAACACCTGTGCTTAATTAAATATCTGTCGCAATTGAGACATCATTCCATCATCGAATGATGACTCAATCTACTACTTTTAACTAATAGATTGATAAGAATTTTTCCATCGGTCTTACAGTCTTACAAATTAAATTAAAATAATTAATATTTATGGCAGTCAGATTGCCCTTCTTTATAATCACCCCCGCAGAATTTGAAATAAAAACTTAATTAAAACCTGGAAAAAACTTTGTTAGTAAAGGACGATCTGACTGCCCCCCACCACCAAATTGCCCAACGTTTCGAGCCCGCTCCGGCTCCTCCTCAGGGACTGAAATGAAACCCGCGATACACCTCCTTATATACCCCCATACCCTCTTCTTTTCCCTTACCCCCACCACCATCCACGTTCCCCTCTCCAACTTTCCATTCTCACTTAAATTAATAAAGAATGATAAATGTTATCTAATTTACTTGACTCTATCATTAAATTTACATTATTCCGATTTCTTAGAATGTGAATACTTTCAAGGCTTTCCCTCTTATATTTATTCTTGGTTTTCTGTGACCCACTGTTCTGTAGAAAATCCTAAGAATTGCTCATATACGCTCGAGCGCGGGCGCGCATGGCTCTGTCCGCAATGGCTCTGTACACACAAGCGCATGTTCTTACGTGAGCCTGCGGGGATCCATACGAGGGCTCGTGGCTGCCTTCGCGATCGCAAAAGTATTTGCAAGTGCGCGCGTCTTTGTCTGTGGCCTTATTCTGGGGCCCTTATTTGGGGACCAACTCTTAACCCCCCTAGTTACGTAATATGCTATTTTTACCGCTAAATAGTGTTATCGCCTGCCTTCGTTTACTCGTAGGTACACTCTTATGTAAAATTTGTATTTTATTAAGGCGTTTATTGCCTGCCTTCGTTTATGTGTAGGTACTGTTACGTGTGGATACACGTAGGAATATAGAAGAACGAAATAAGCAAGGCGTCCAATTACAATATGACCCCGATTAGTAGAAAGCCAAGCGGTGACAACCGTGGCTAGGATGATAGCATTTCTGACTCGCGAGTCTGCGGCTCTGGTTCAAGCCCATGAAGGTCCGTCATATTTTATTATTAAAAGTTGCGATAGCTCCCGCGTAACAAACAGTACACTTTTATGTAAAATGTTTAGTTTGTTGAGGCGTTTATCGTCTACCCGCGTTCCCATGTTAATTCATTCAAGTAACTTTGTTATGCTCGTGAATATAGGAAAATTTTTTCGCAAAACTCACCTCCTAAGCCTCTTATGCGTTTGATTTTTCTATTTTATTGAGGTATTTATAGCTTTTCCACTTTTACGAATAAATACATTTTTACGCAAAACTCTCTTTTCCGTGGTTTCAAGACTGTGTCTTTTTAACACTGTCCACGTTCACGAGCAGATACAATTTTACGTAAAGCTCGCCTTCCTTGGCGATTCAGATTTAAGTTTATAATTGATTTGTTCTAGTCATCTGCCTGCGTTTACGTGCAGGTATACTTTTACGTAAAACTCACCTCCCCGACGTATTTAGGTTTTAAGTTTTAATATATTTGAGTACAAATTGACACCCGCCGAATAGAGGTTTGAGCTTTTAATTGATTAGTGTAATTATATTTAACTGTAAAAACTTATTTTTTTGTATCAGGAAAGATTTTCGTGCTTTTTGAACCCAAAGTAGACGTAGCGGGCACGAAAGTACCGTAACAGGAATCCAAACCTGTGTCACGAAAAATATCGTGTGCACCAAAGGCTAAGTGGGTTTTTTGACTCGCCTTCGACTCGTGCTAGATCACCTTCGGTTCACACATATATCCATACTCGATCTAAAAAGGCCTACTTTACGCTCTTGGTACACAATACACTATTTTATGTTTCAGGAAAGAGAAACAAAATTGGGATCTAACTGGCTCAGCAGGCCCTTTTAAAAGTTTTATTTAATTTTGATTTAAATAATGGTTTTTGATAAATATATACAGTTTTTTTTACTTTGTTGTAACTTTGTAAAGCCAATATTTGATGGTTTTTTATGGGACGGGGCCTAATTTATGCAGTTATGGGCCAAAGCTCTAAAAATTCAATATATTTCTTTGAGTAGTTAATTCTAAAATCTTAAAAATATTAAAATGACAAAAATTCATAGTAGGTCAAAAAACGACACGAAAAAAAGCGGAAAGAAAACAGTGAATGAAATAAGGTAACCGCAGATAAGTAGTCGATGGTCGAAAATGTAAAGGCTTTTGTCAGAATTAGCCGCCGCCAGCAACAACTGATCAGCGTAATTGTCCTGCCCAGATATAGCAAGAGCGAGCTTAAGCAAGTCTCGTACATCTGCGATCACCTATACACAAGTCAGGCTGTTTAGGCCCTGCGACACTTTACACTTACACACGCTGAATACTCGAATACTCGTCTAAGTTAAACTCGCCAGTCTCGCTGCATATTTTTGGGCTTGAGTTTTTTACTTTATTGAGGCGTTTGTCATCTGCCCGGGAGTCCGTGCATCTACGATTTTACGTAAAGCTCGCTTCCCTCACCCAATTCAGGTTTAAGTTTTCATATATTTGTGTACTGGTTGTCTGCACCCTTTCATGTACAGATATACTTTTAAATAAATATCCCATGAAGTATGTACATTTTAAGTTTTAATATATTTAAGTTTTAATTTTACTGACTGGTGAATAGAAATCATATCGCACTGGCGCGCGAGTTGGGATTATATGTACGTGGCGGGAGCTTGGCATTATATTGTATTGAGTTTTAAGTTGGGATCATATAAAGTTGGCGCGGAAGATGGCATTATCTGAATAGGAGGCGGCGATTTATTCATCTTTGTCAACATAATTTTTTATAAAACCGTATATTTACTGACAGTTTCTTCACAGTTGATAACATTTGGTTACATTTAGCCATATTTTGTCATATTATTACACATTACAAACGATTTTAAAAATTTCCACATTTTCGCACATTTTTTAATATTACTTTACGTTTATTAATACTTTTTAAATTATTTTCTATAATCTGACATTTATTCAAACAAATTCAGTTTAGCTTCTTCATAGAGACACAAAAATTATATAAAAAATGTTCAAAAAGATGTTTTAAGGCGATATATATCGATATTTGTTGATTTTAAGAAAATTTTTTTTCGTGTATGTGTGCGTGCGTGCGTGCGTGCGTGTGTGTGTGTTGCGTGTGTGTGTATGTGTTGTGTGGGTGTATGTGTGCGTGTGTGCGTGCGTGTGTGCGTGTGTGCGTGCGTGCGTGCGTGCGTGCGTGTGTGCGTGTGTGTGTGTGTGTGTGAACTCTTTATATCTCGGAAACCAATCGACCGATTTTCGTCGGACAAAGTCTATTCTCTTCGTCTCGCGAAAAAAACTCGGTGCCCTGATGGATTTGAGTTTTTATTGATTTTCTTTTTTTTATAACCAAAAAACGATTTTGAATTATTATTTTTTTTTTTTATATCTTACAGTCATTGTTACATAATATAATGAACTTTCCTTGTAAGTTTTTTAAATTACCTATATTTTCTTTTTTTAAGATTTAAATTATCTTCACTCTGTTATTAAGGAAAACGTTTTTATATTTCATAAATTAATTTCTCAAAAAATATTTTATTTATCGACTTGAAATTTTAACCACTTATTACACTCATTGAAGACTATATTTGGTTAAAATTTCAGGAGATTATCTTCATTTGTTTTTTAGAAAAAAATTATTTTAGAAAAAGTTGCGTTTTCGTTGTCGCACGATAACAAGAGTAAAAATTATCCAATCGTCCTGAAATTTAGTATTTAGTAAATTTAGAATCAGTAAATTAAGTTTGAGGAAGCTACGTGCCAATGAATTGGCAGCGGTTTTTTCATTCGTTTAACATTTTTTACAGTCTGATAATACTTTTGTACATGATAAGACAATTTTAAAAGTGAATTAATTTAATATAAAGACAAAAATATTAATATTGGATGATCTAATAAATAAAATAAAGAATAAAAAGGTAAGTATTTTTAATAAATATTTATTATGCTATATTTCAAAATACAAAGATTTCCAATACAATTACAAGTAATACCAACAAATAAAATACATTTTATCAAAATAAAAATTGTAACTTTTACATTTCAAAATTTTGCATTAAAAATAAAAGTAATACAAGTACAAAGAATAAAATTATTAACTTATAAAATAGTTTGAAACATTATTTGGTGTTATGCTTTCTTTTTTTCCTCTTGCAGCTGTTATCGCATTATGTAAGTAAACATTTGATCTACCTAATTCATCAGTAATTAGATTCATTGGATAATTTTTGTCACGAAGGTATTTGTAATAGTACATTTCGACACGGGTGGGGAAGTCGATTATTTAGCTGGTGTGACTTTTTGCACGAGCGAAGCGAGTGCGAAAAAGTCACACCACCTAAATAATCGACTTACGCACTAGTTTCGAACGGTATTTTATACCACGAGCGCCGAAAAATCATATCAAAGTTGTGATTTTGAGGTTAGAGTGGTATAAAATTCTTTTTTAATAGCTCCGCTTTTCACTGGAGACAATAATTTTTTATTTTGGTTGTCACTTTGCTGTCTTACACAGCGAGTTGCCAAATCATCTTTACCATAAACACCAATGCACATTAATTTGAAAAATTCACCTGGTCTCTTTGCTATAAAGGTATCTTCGTAAGCTGTTGCCTTACAATCCACATTATTAGCTATCTTAACTAGTGCATCTGAATCGGATGAATTTTTGTTATATATCTCATCATAAATTGCGGAAGCCTGATCATCTGTAATAATAAAAAAGAATTTAAAAATTGAATATTAATATTTATAAAATATTATAATAGAATATATATTTTTATCTGTTTTTGGGTAATATTTGGGTTAGTATTTCGGCTAATATTCTGGCTAGTATTTATATTTTGCAATTGTTTTTGTTCTGCTTTATACTTTTGAAATTCTGCAAATATGGATATTACATATTATATTTTATTATTAAGTTTCACAAAGTATTATAAAGAATATGAATTAATAGTAAAATTTTGGTCTGAGGGTTCCGAATAACTATTTCAAATCAATTTTATATATGAATTTCTTTAACATGATTCAGAAATACTATTTACATCCTCTAAAGTAGGTAAAAATCCACCACTATTTAACACTTCTCTAATTAAAAAATATTATTTAAATACCTTTCTTACTTTCTTGCATGCTGAAATCAATTGTTCATCATCTAATTCTCTTTGATCGTTATTATCATTGTTATTTTCTGCAATAACAGTTTCATTTGAGACATTCAAATTGATTTGACTAATCCTTGGTACTGGAATAAGTTTTTTCGTATTAAAAAAATAATAGTTTTAATTAATGAAACATTAAATGTGTCACATATTTATAATACATGTTAAATCCTTTTATGAGAAATTATTTAATTTTTGTAGAAATTGTAAGATTTTTACTTACTTGATGCATATAGTATGATACACGCAAATTTTTTCTCCATATCTGTACGTTTACATTTTACGATCTTGTCTTTATATAACTCTGAATTCTTGACATAATCTGTATAATCAAAGTTCTTCAATGTTTCTATTGAGACAACATCTCTTTGATATTTATCTCCAGTCTTAGCAGGAGGTATATGAATATATGCCCAAGCTCTGCCTGATACATCATTGTCACTCGACATTTTTAGTTTTTATGCGTTAATAAAACCAGACTACACACGAAACCTGCGTATCCATGCATGCGCCAGCCACACGGCGCCGTGGCGCGCGCGCGCTTTGCTTCTCTCATTGGTCGTCGTAGGCGCTCGTTCCTGATCCCGACCAATGAGAGAAGCCAGTACTACTGGCGCATAGATCTTTACACTTATAGTAGAAAACTGGAGTCCATTTTTTTGCCATATTGGTTCAACTAGCCATTTACTATATAAAAAATTATTTCAATTTCCACCAGGGTTACATCATTTTTTTCATTTATTTCATATTAACCTATAATCAAGGAGCGCGGGAGCGCTCCGAAGGCAAGTATATTTTGTATACTTTTAATCTTGGTACTTATAGTAATGAAAATAACAATATCATTGCCTTTGTAAATAATCTTTTTACAAAAAGTTAGAATAAAAATCATAAAAAATCATAAAACTCATAAAAACAGTACCATGTTAATTTTGAAATAGAGGAACAGATTGTATATTCTGCATTTAATTGTGTAATTATTTCTTATTGTTATTGTGCTTTGTTTTAATTTGACTTAAATAGCTTCAACTTTAAGGGGTCCATATTCGTCTTACTATGATCGATATTCAGGAAACTCGATGATACCACGTACAACAAAATACAGGAAAATCAATGCAAAATCTAATGCAATCGTTCAACAACATTCACATGAACAGGGTGCAGTAAGTTTGGTTATATATATGTATATACACACACACACACACACACACACACACACACACACACACACACACACACACACACACACACACACACACACACACACACACACACACACACACACACACACACACACACACACACACACACAATTACAATTCAATTAGAAATTCAAAATCTGAAAACTTGCATCAAAATATAAATCGGCATGTTCTTGTTTGTGCACATAAGGATTGTGCACATATTTATTGTGCACAGATAGCATTGGTACAGATCTATATATATAGATATATACCAATGTTAAAGTGTGCACAATTAATATGTATCTTGGCGGTTCAAAATAAATTAATTTAATTAAGTGGACAAGGTACATTCCTTAATATTGCAAAATATATTTTTTCATTCGTTATATTATATTTTTAAGTATAATTGCATTCATTTATAAAATTATACGTTTTGTTTTTATAATTACCATCCCAGTTCTAATTTTTATTAAGTTAAAAGAGCAAAAAACCTGAAATTCGAAATCAAATTTTGTTTCGCTTGAAACAAAAAATTATCAGTATAGTACTAGAATCATTTTCAAAGTTTATATAAAACTGGAATTTTTACATAAATTTGAAAATCATTCTATTGTGAACTTTTCAATTTATTCATGAAAGTATAATAATTTATAAAGTATGTTGTTTTTTAATAACGAACACTAGGAAGTAGGAAATAAATATTTACATTTATAATAGAGAGATTAAATTTAGTCATATTCATTTTATTAAAACACTGTGATATATCAGAAATAGTAATTTTTAATTTGAAGCTAATCAAACGTTCTTTAATGGTGTAGCTATTCTGATAATACGTACGTAGTTTTTCTATTTGTCATTATTTTTATATACTTATCATTTTCAATAAAATTTTTATTTGCATTATATATCTTGATTTAACTACAACCACATCAGCTGATCCTTTATGTCAGTCTTTGATAAACTAAGTGCATACATATACAATATGGACACTAAGCTTTATGAATAAAATTATTGATGTCAGGCGCAACACAGATGAATGTTTGGACTTATAAAGCTTTAAGATTTTTCTAGTCCTCATTCGACTTCCAACCATATTAGAGCCTGCGTTACTTATGCATCTGAGTGAAGGGACCTTTCGATCAATGTTAACTGAAGAGCTACCTCTGGTCATTTCAAGTCCTTGTAAGATTGAATAAAACCTTTGCATATTTTATGTCAAATATGGACTGACAAGGAGAGGGTCTAATCTGTGGGAAACGGATTTTAGCGGGCATTGAAGAGTCGATTTCTGGTACCTAAAATGAAGCCCAGTGCTCATAATTCCATCCAATGGGCTCTTTTTCTTGAGATATGGGCAATTTAATCTCAAATATCCTCTATTTCGTTAAAAAATCATGTCTCTTCTATTAAGTGTCACATTGCAAATATTTATGATATGAAAACGAAAAAAAAAGATTATAAAAGTAGACAGTAAAAGATAAGATTTAAGCTCTGATTCATTAAAAAATACTGATTTTCAGGAAGATACAAGGAATCAAAGATAGCGTACGAAAATGGTTAAACATACCATCCATTTAATCAGTTAAAATGAAGACAAATTATTAACCATTTTTGTACGCTGTCTTTGATTGCTTGTAACTTCCTGAAAAATCAATATTAGATGAGATAGTTTCGCCGAAGAAAATTTTACAGAAGATGACAATACAAATATGCTATTTGTGGATGAATCCTGCTTTGAAAATGTAGGTAAAAGATAAATTACTATAAAAAATTATATTTAAATTTTCTCTGACAGCTGAAGCTTCCTCATAGAGGTCTAAAGGAAGCTTTGTGACGCTGAAAAAAAAGTTTTCAAGATAACATGTTAGAAAGATGTTTTGAGTCATTTGGAGTCAAAATATACTATTTTTAAAAAATGTCCGTATGTGGTGCGTGCGTACGTGCGTGCGCGTGCTTATGTATAACGCTGTGACATTTTCAATTTTTATCCAATCGTTTTTGGACAGCACTTAAAATGTTTTCTTTTTTTTTCAAGATTTTTGGAAAATAATAATATTATGCAATTTTTTGGATAATTTTTTTTATATCGATTTTTCACTTTTTGAAAAAATAACTTTCATTTTTTTTTTAATGATCACATTGAGATATTTGAATCGTATGGGAAGCATTCAATAGAGCATTAAAATACCTATATTTTCTAAAAAAAAATTCTCTAGCTATTACGGTTCTTTTGTTTTTAACAAAAACGTGGTTTTTTTTAAAGCTTATAACTTCCAAACTAAACGGTCAATTTTTTGAAAAAAATCATGATAATGCAGAATATAAATAGCTATAATCTGTACAGATTTGAATCTATTCTGTTGATTAGTTTTTGAGAAAAAAATTGAAAACCGAGAAAAAATGAGTTTTTAATGTCGCACGATAACTGGAGTAAAATTTGCTTAATCGCTTTAAAATTTCTTGTATATAGATTTTGGATAGCTCTCAGTGGAGTTCGTTGGAAAAAATGATTGGTCCATGAATTTCAGAGATACTTGAGGTGAAAAATTTTTAAGTTTTTTTTTTCAAATCGTAATTTCTCGAAAACGGCTCGATGTATCAGCTCGAAATTTATAGATAATGTTGTATGTGATATAAATAATATGTGTGCGAACTTTCATCAAGATCGTTCGATTACTTTTTGAGATATTTGATATTTAAAATTTTCGTATTTTGCAAAATTTGTTTGTCGCCTGATAACTAAAGAAAAAAAGAATCGGGTTAATCATGTTGAACTTTTGTAGAAATGTAGAGTTTATATATTTATTGTATAAGTCCTTTCGGTAAAAGAATTGTCTCATGATTTTTAAAGATATTTAAGATATTAAAGATATTTAAAACTTTTCTACGCTTTTTTGATAATCGTAATTTCTAAATGATGACTCCATGTAGAAGCTTGAAATTTATAGGCTATTTTGTTTGCGATATAGGCAACCACTTATATGTATTGTATATTACACTTATTAAAAACTATATTAAAATTTCAACAAATTCTCTTCATTTGTTTTTGAGAGAAAAAATTATTCCTATATTAAAAGGGAGATGGTTATGAGGAGGCAGCCATATGCAGCCATATTGCTGAGCAAAAAATATTATTGGTTGAAACATATAGTGCCAACTTCAGAGAGTTCGCTGATTGGCCAAAGAACGGGCATCTGGCGCGCGTAGCGCGCCTCAAATTCCTAGTTTATTGAAAAGTATAAAAAGAGGAATTGATAAATTAGTTTGAGGAAGCTACGTGCCAATGAATTGGCAGCGGTTTTTAGATTGAAACAAAAAAGAAAACAGATACTGAAGTACTACAATCACGTCTTCGTCAATGTACACAAGTAAATGTAGGTGAGGACTTGTTAATGTGCATGTGACTTGCCCAAAAGAATTCTCTTACTTGGATAACTGTGTTGGATATATTTGAAATGCTCAATGTTATATTCTATAGTAATGTCTTACCACGTTCAAAATATACTATAAAGAAACTTTTGGGTGTTACCACTAATTCCCTAATGTACCATGTAAGCTGCAGTAATTATAAAAAATATTTAGGTAAACTATCAACATTTAAAACCACCATCCAATGTAATTGTGGTGAAAAAATGGAACCATCGCCAGTAGGCTCATTTTTTATTTCAATCGACGTGAAGAATCAATTAAAAAACTTATTTTCTAACGAGAAAGTTGTTGCTAGTCTGGAACATAGATTTAAACGAAAAAAAATTAACGAAAATGGGCTAGAAGATATATATGATGGAAACGTATATAACAAATTTGCTGAAAGAGTTGATTTACTTGGAAATCCTAATAATTTTTCATACAAGTTCAACACAGATGGCTGCCAACCGTCGGATGGTTCGAAAGTTACAGTAGGGCCAATTTATTTTATGCTCCACTAGTTGCCAGATTATGTAAGAAGAAAGCATATGTTGCTAGCAGGTTTATGGGTAGTGAGAATAGAACCAGAAATAAATGTGTTCCTCGTGCCATTTATAGACCAAGCAAACAAATTATCGTCTGAAGGTTTTACGTGGACTAATAGTGAAGGCACTAAAATAAATAGTAAATTCTTTCCTCTTGGATGTTGTGTGGATTCTGTCGCTAGATATGCCATGTTAAGGTGGTTCTCCTCGGACTCCCTAGTCAAAGCAGTACTAAATGTAGAAATTACCTAAAATTTAAAAAAACTATATTGTAATGTGATTTATTTATTTAAAATGATAGAGATAGTCAATGTATTATAAATAAAGTGTATTTAACATGACTAAAATAACTTTTTTCACAAAATGACGATATTCTAGAAACTAGATATTGTCACTACAAATAATTGTTGATAAATCACTGGAATCTTTTTTGTTTCTCAACCGATTTTAGTTTTCAAGGTCTCAATTTGTTCTTTAAGAAATTTCATGGGGACTTGCCGAAGGAAAAATTAAAAATTATTCAAAACTCAGAAAGTTATAGATAATTGTTCATAAATTCATGCACGTCGTTAAAACAAAATATTCTTTTAATTGGCTATAACTTTCTGAGTTTTGAATAATTTTTAATTTTTCCTTCGGGAAGTCCCCATGAAATTTCTTAAAGAGCAAATTGAGACCTTGAAAGCTAAAATCGGTTGAGAAACAAAAAAGATTTCAGTGATTTATCAACAATTGTTTGTAGTGACGATATCTAGTTTCTAGAAAATCGCTATTTTGTGAAAAAAGTTATCTTAGTCGTGTTAAATAGACTTTATTTATAATACATGCACGGAGAGAAATTTTGTAGGGAAAATTACAAATATTCGAGATAAAATTACCAGTTTCTATGGTAATGGATGGACAGACTGACAATTTCAAACTTTTTACCAAAGTGCCTTATTGGTAAAATTTTTTTTTAGTTAATTTAAATTAAAAAAATTAACTTTTTTTATCCATATTGATGGATATCCCGAACAGAAATTGACTTAGGGCTAATGCCAGGGCCTTATCCGATGCCTTAAAATAATCATAAGGTCCTGACATGGCACCTGGTGAGGCCCTTAACAAGTCGCGTAATGGGGCGCACCTCCGGCCCTGGCGGGCTTTCCCGGGCATAGCTCGTATTTTTCACTGTTTGGTAATTTACTGCTTTAAATAATGCACAGCTTTGTAAGTGTTGCAAGTTATCTAAAATAATTCAATAAACTTTTTCAAATAACACAGATGTTTTACTCTGTAGTAATGACATTAACGTAAGAAATGAAACAAAATTATTTTTAACCTACTAAATCCAGACATGTCATTACAATATCAAGGCTTGATCAGGGCTTCGTAAGGCGTACCGTCTGATGGATACATATCAGGGCCTGGACGAGGGCCATTCACGTAGCCCTAGTTTAATATCTAAATATTTTTGTAAGGCGATTTTCAGGCAAATTAAGGCCTTATCCGTCCGGGCCGGGGCCATACCAGCACCGCGTTACGCGCCTTGCTGGGGGCCCTTACGGCAAACCTAGTTAGGCTCTTACGTTTACGCAGGGCTAGCCCTATTCATTTTCCGTTCGGGATATAGTATTTTAATATAGAAATAGAAACAGAAACAAGGATGAAAAAACATTAAACTGAAAAAAAAATTTTACGGAAGCGGGATTCGATCCGACGATCTTTGGGTTGAGAGTCCGACGTTCTACCGACTGCGCCACGGAAGCTGTTAGCAACAGTCATTTGAATCGCCGTTATTACTTACTGAAAATATGTGTATTGTTTTCATTTTAACGTCGCGTACGCCTCTAGTATCAATCTTCTGAAACACAATAATGCGCAGTGCGCATGCGCGAGTAGACAAATGCCAGGTTATTTGGTAAAATTTATCAGTTTTCTTAGTAAAAATTCCTAGGTAACCTTGTAAAAATGACTAGATACTTATTAATTGTATTAGAAACCTGGAAATATCACGGCTTTTGACAGTCTGTCCATGCGCTACCAAGGCACCTTGGTAATTTTTACTCTAAAATTTCTCTCCGTGTGAACTATCTCTATCATTTTAAATAAATAAATAACATTACAACTATGGTTTTTTTAAATTTTAGGTAACTTCTACATTTCGCACTGCTTTGACTAGGGAGTCCGAGGAGAACCACCTTAAACATGAAAAAATTTAACGGTACTTGTGCCTGTAGGTATTGCGAACACCCAACGGAAAATGTAAACAACGTCTGTAAATATCCTATTTTAGAAGATCTAATCGAACTGATCAATCTATTAAGCAGCAAATGATTGGTACCGTTAAAAATAATAACAGGGATGCATTAGGTGTATGGGATCCATCTGCACTGATGAATTTACGTCACTTTGATCTTGTAAAAGGCATCGTTCTTGACTTCATGCATTCCTGCTTATTAAGCATTACAGAATTGTTCACAACGATTATATTAACAGATACAAAGAAAGAATATTATGTAGGAGAACCAGCAAAGATTGATATTGTTGATAGAAGATTAATGTCTATAAAACCTCCAACATCAATTGGTAAAGTTCCTAGGAGCGTTAATTTTGGGAAGCTTCAGAATGGTTGAATTGGTTGCTTTTTTATTCATTGATATGTCTACGTGGAATATTACGAAGAAAATATAATCATTTCGCACTATTCGTAAGCGCGATGAATATCCTTTTAGAAGACAGTATTACTCCAGATATGTTGGCGGAAGCAAAAAAGTTGTTAGTGAAATTTATGTTTTATTTTGAAAACTATTACTGTAAAAATTATATGCATTACAAAGTGCACTTACTCTTACATTTAGTAGAAATGGTAAAAAATTGGGGCCCCTTTTGGGCAGGTAGCACATTTCCATTTGAAAATGAAAACGTGTTATTATTAAGAATGGAAAAAAAAATAATTATCGTATCGCCCAAGAAATTTCACACAGATTACTTACATATCAGCAATTACCATTACTACAAAATGAAGATTTTATTTCACCTATAGTAAAGAATTTTTTTAAAAATCTGAAAACAAATCGATTGAAATGCAAAAAAAAATGTTGGGGATTGTATTATTTTAAATTCCACAAAATTACACATTTTGATTGACAAAGAGAATGAATGTATATCCGGAAATTGTATGAAACTACTAAAATTACTAATTGTAAACAATTATTTAACATTATGTACAATAAATGTTACACATCACATTTATACTTAAGAAGCAAAAAAACAAATAATAAAGTATTTATAATGACAAATGGAAAATATGGTTATATACGAAATATCTTGAAAATACAGTATGAAAATGTCGAAGATGTGATTATTTTTTACAACAGAATTGTTGTTGAAATAACTTATTTATTGAAAATTGTCAGATATAATAAGCTTTACACACCATGTATAATAATGTCTTATAAAAGCCAGTTTACTATTGGAAACATACCAAAAGGAATAGTGACTCGAAATGTAAACTGAATATTTTATAATGAAAAATGTTCTTCTGATTTGAAACTTGAATAATTTATTCACTTTTTAATGATATAATAAAAATTTTTAAGAAAAGTGATGATTTCATCTGGATTTTTTATTCGCTAGTAGTAAAAAAATATGCAAAAATATTTATTTTGGATTGATAACTTGAAAATGCCCAGTAAAGCTGTAAAAGGGTTGGATGCACGCAGCAGGGACACGCAGACTTGTAGTTTTCGGAGCAACAAGCGAGTTTCGGACGCGTTCCACGCGCTTTCCTACCCTTATTGATTTTACAAGTATAACAGTGATTTATTACGTCTACCATAAAACGCGCCCGAGTATTAACAGTTAATGGATATTCCTTAACTCTTAAAGAATGTTCATTTGAGTCAAACGTAATGAAAAAATTTTTTCGCAAATTAATCGCGCATTTCTCTGAGACCATTCTTTCTATCAATGAATGTGGTATACATAGGCAATATAAGTGTAAAATTTCATCAAAAAAATATGATTTGAAGTAAATGTTATTTAGTAATTTTAAAAGGTTTTGAATTCAATATTATAATCAATTATTTTATTCATTTTTTATACATAATTTGAAAATTAAATCACACCTATTATTTTATTTATATTTTACACATAATTTAAAAATTAATACTTTTTAATCTTAATAAATGAATGTAATTAGAATTGTGTCATAAATTGGTGTAATAATTTTAAATTTTAGCATTAAAAATTAATTAAAGGAATCAGTAAATTAAGTTTAAGGAAGCCACGTACCAATGAATTAGCAGCGGTTTTTTTAAGTAATAAATCAGTTTAGAAATATAAAATCACGGAAATTTTTAATAACGTTGGTAATAATCATAAAAATTTTTAAATTCTTACATACTTTATATGCTGTTTTTATACGTACTGACACACTAATATTATAATGTGATTCTACTGCGTACATAATTACATGTAACGAAAAATAATCAAAGCAGATTTTGAAATACTGTAAATAATAAATAAAAATATGTGCTTGCCGTTTATACCACCATTCAAAGCAACATAACATAAACGAAAATCATTTTCAATTGTTAATACGTATATCTCAAGGCGATGAAACAAACTAATTTATTGTAAGATGTATAAGTCGTTTTTATACTTATTCTTTTATTGTTACAATTATAAAATAAATGATAAGATAATTATTTGACAATTGTAACAATAAAAGAATGCGCGTAGGTGCTTCCCACACTTGTCTTTTTTGGGGCCGTCGCGACGCCCAGGCGACAAACATGACTCGTAACTGAGACAAAATGTGTGGTTGTCGCGTTCCAACCACAGAAGATGAAGCTTTTTAGAGCAATCTAAGTATCGTGGCACATACCTGGTCGCTAAAGAGATGGAGTTACATGTACACCAAACTTGAACGGATATAAGTGAATATTAACTTATTCAACAAGTAAAAATTATTTCACTTATTCAATAAGTGCAGAATTTGTCTTATCCAATGAATACAGAATTTCTCTTAATTTATGAGTCAAAACTGTTACCCTTATTCTATAAGTGAACATTATTTTACTTATTTATAAGTAAAAATTATTTCAGTTACTATAAATAAGTATAAACTTTTCAGTAACGTATATAATATTTCAATTGAATAAATACTTATTTCAATAACTTATTTATTTAGATTTCACTCAATTAAATAATACATCGAATGCTGTATCAATATCCGATGTATTTTTCTTGTAATAATTCCATCGTCGGCTACTACAAAAATATATTTTCGTACCCCATGTATGCTTACGAAGGAGCGGTTGTACACTCGTGGAAACATAACGCTTTTCATTTTTTACATATATGTTTACATCAGTGCCTTCCTAAAACATTTATAATAATAAATTGGTTAATGAGACTTTATTTTGTCAATAATTTTACGTATATCTCAAGGCGATGAAACAAACTAATTTATTGATAACATTAGGACATACAGAGACCACATACCTCACGGAACATTTCCATACAATTGGGCAAGGGCGATGATTTCTCAAGTTTATTTTTGTTATAATCACTATTGAAATGAGTAAAAACTTCACTGATACATAAGTGAGCATCTTGTTCACTCATGGAAAAAGTGAAAATTTCACTAATTTAGAAGTAAAAGGTTATTGACTTGTAGAACAAGTGAAAATTTAACGTATTAATAAGTGACAAAAGTGTTCACTTGTAAAATAAGTTAAATGTTTACTTATTTGAATTTAGAGAGTACCGTAAAAACCTCAATAAAATACTTAAACACCCAATCGACCTCGATCTCGCCTCATTAATCAATCACCCTCACTCTCTCAACTCCCGAAAAAAACCGCTGCTAACTGCTTTATAAGCAGAATGCTTTCTCAAAGAACTTTGTAATGTCATTCCATTCTATGTTATCATTAAAAACGAAACTTTTTATTACTTTTTTCTCTGTGTGTGTGTGTGTGTGTGTGTGTGTGTGTGTGTGTGTGTGTGTGTGTGTGTGTGTGTGTGTGTGTGTGTGTGTGTGTGTGTGGTGTGTGTGTGTGTGTGTGTGTGTGTGTGTGTGTGTGCGTGTGTGTGTGTGTGTCTGTCTGTAATTTTTAATAAAATATGTTTTCATATAGTCGAAATATATTAAATAAATTAGATATTACTAACTGGAATCCTAGTAACTGTAAATAATGATGTTCACTATATTAGAGTATTACTAACTTGGATACTTATGACTGTGATACGTCTCCATATATATGTGCGTACCAACATTCACAAATATCTATATACATACTCATACACGCTCTCATGGCCGTTTAACATGTCATGAGCCGCGCTTGTGCTACAACAGCGCGATGCACGATTCCGTTCGTTCGTTGTACATAACTAATTTAACTCACCAATAAATATATAGTATAGTTAAGCTACTGTTATCTCATTTGCGAGACTACACGATTCCTTGTATCCCGAACTTCATGCGAATTTTATCTATGCTACGACATTGCCCCAAGGCAAGATAATCATAGTAGTTCAAGTTTTTTGCAACTACGCACGAGAGATCTATGATTCTAGACCTGTGAGCTAGCTGAGCTACCTTATAGAGGCCATCACGTGAGGGCACTCTACTATAAATCTATCCCGATTTTTGTGCACGCTGCAATTCGAAGCAAACTCTTTCGGCCTGGGAGAGGAGGTACTCAAGTCATCGAGTCATATATTATTAATTGAAAATGATTATGTACTCTAGAACACGGTTTTATCTACAAATTTCTGAATATCTTCTCAATTCTTTATTATTATTTTGAACTCAATGTTTAAATTTTCAAAAATTTCGCCGATTTTCAACTAATTGCCTATCATTTTTTTACTATCTATCATAATTTTGTTATAAGATGATATGACAACAATGAAACAAGATATATGATACTGTTACAATATACGGTACATTGTCGACAGGGTCTGTGACATATGTCTTTTTCTACATAGTTTATTTTTAGTCAATTTTACTTATTTCTTAAGGTAGTTCATCACACAATATATATATAGCTATTTGTATGAATTTTTACTTTTTGTCTTTTTATATTTGATACAACCAGATCAAATTTATTCGAATGATGGGGGTCTTAAGAAATAGAAAAGATTTTTTTTCATGCAAAATTACGTAGTATTGGCGCTAATATCAACAATTAATTTTACTAACGCATCACTTCTATGGAAATTTTTATTTTTCGTTCAATTGCAACGTACTGCGTCTCATTTTCTTCCTTATGAAATTTGAGGACAGGGTCGCGATAACGATATTGTTGTATAACCGATCTGAACGGCGCTAGATCTCATTATTTATCGAAATTCACGAAGATTTCGTAGTACATATAGAGATGTTGATAGGGGTATGCGGGTACGGAAAAAATCGCATATAAAATAGGTGCTTGAAATTTCGAATGTTCATAGTGAACGAAAGATTTTTGCCATGTTCAGATTTAGCCGAATTTGGCTACTTAATATATTTAAAAAATGATAATAACTGTATCTCTTCACTTCTCACTCTGCAGACACAACTAAAACCACTACGACGAATTCTAACGAAAATTAGAAACTTTAAGCTAATATTTCGTTCATTATGAACGTTCGGAATTTCAAATACGTTATAAAATCTACTCAAACTGCCTGTTGTTACGTGTGCATACTATGCACAACGTGACGAGGCGGATCGAGTTGCATCGAGCAACATGAGGACTAGTCAAGGAAAGATGCGCACCGGCTTCGGTAGCTCAGTGGTCAGAGCAGTCGTCGCGAAAACGAAAGGTCTGGGGTTCAAGTCCCCGCTGAGTCACGCCGTTGCCGTTTTTTTATCGAGTAGTCCTCCATTTATTTATTTAATTGCGAGCTCTCACTCGTAACACTGTAGTAAAATAGACTTTAGTCGAACTGTTACAATCTTGCTGCGCTTAGGCGACAAACTCGGTTCGTGCGTGAATCTTCTACTTCGTACACTATTTGCGTAATACACTATTTTCCAAATGAAAACACTGATATTCAATTTATTTATTTATTTTTTTCAACACTGATAATCAATTTTTTCAGCTTTTGCGTGTTACTAGTGTAAAGTAATACTGTTGCTATTGCTATTATTACTAAGAGATTGTACATATAAAGTCACCAATTGGAGGTGTGTTTTCAATACTCGAAAAGCACAAGTAACAAGATTTACCAACCTCCGGATGAAAAATTCACTAATAATAGTGTATTATGCAAGAAGTGCGCAAAGTTACTTTTTTAAATGTTGTTTAATAGTATATTACATACCTCGGCTTCGCCTCGGCCAACAATTACGTGTGATCTGAGACATTTCTTATTTTACTGGCAAAGGTGTGTATACTATTTTTCTGCTCGACGGCGCCGGAAAGCGGCAACTTCGTTTCGCGCAGCGGCCGGGAAGTTGGCGCTTTCCGGCCGAAGGGCAGAAAACTTATAAAATTTAACGTTTTACTTAGTCGTTTATTTGATTTATTCAGTGAGGACATCTTTCTTTTTTCGATTGAATTAAATTTAAGTTTAATTAAAATTTAAGTTTAATTTAATTCAATCGAAAAAAGAAAGATGTCCTCACTGAATAAATCAAATAAATGACTAAGTAAAACGATACACACACACACACACACACACACACACACACACACACACACACACACACACACACACACACACACACACACACACACACACACACACACACACACACACACACACACACACACACACACACACACACACACACACACACACACACACACACACACACACACACACACACACACACACATATATAACCATGTTATTTCGAATACAAAAGGGTCGGGTTCAAAAGTTACTGTTAATAAGTTACAATCTCGCTGCGCTCGGGTGACAAACTTGGCTCGTACGTAAATTACCTACTTCGCGCACTGGTTGCGTAATGCACTATTTTCCAACTGAAAAGACTGTTATTATAAAAGGAAACCTTTCTGTTTTTTTTTTATTTTTGAAAAAATGAAAATGAACACATAAAACTAAAAAGTTGGAAGTCTTTGCAACTTTAACTCTGCTACAAATCATACATCTTATATGATGAAATTTGTTATGTAATTTGATACTGTACAGATTTATATTTTCTCGATAAGGAAATTCCACTTGAAGACCGGAGTGTACAAAACTAGAACACTATTTTTGAAAAATGTTGAAAAAATCAAACGATCAAATGTACATTTTCTATTGATACAATGCAGCAAAATTTTCAAATATATTGGACATTTCGAGCATTTATTCACTTTTAAAAAGTTCAGAAGCTGATAACTTATGTAAAATTCTGATTTTAGGTTTCAGGATTTTATTTAATCATTAATTAGATATTATAGGAAGCGAAGCAAGAGTAATATCTCAATATTTGATATACGTATATTTGCCTCTGTTAGGTCTATTTTGATACGGCAATGTATATCATTTTATATTTTTAAATTGTTTTGTAGACATTAACGGACCTTGAAGTAGATGGGATTTTAAATACGTTGCATAAATTTTAAAAATGAATATTACGATGAAATGAATAGTATATAAAGACGATAGATTTAAGAAAAAAAGTTCTTGTCACAAAAGTTTTAATAAATGAAGATTTATTTAAATTGTTTTGTTGTGATTTGTTGTAATATTCAATATTTATATTCTTGTAATTCACAAGAGGTCGATTTAAAAGATTATCTTCTTTGGGTGTCGTCATTCGATTGAATTGAAGTCGAATTGATCCGGAATCAAGTTAAATCCAGCTAGATATTTTCAACTGGGAAAGCTAAAACAAAATTTTTAATTTTATTTAAATTTCGAAGATTTTACAACGAAATAATCATTTCTTATCATAAACAACCGATTGGTTAAAAAGCACTGAATAAAAACGAATAGTTAGATTAACGTACAATTAGTAGTTCTGCCAACCATTTTTCTATTGTTATAGTTACTAACCTATCACTATTTAAGGCTGCCAATGAAGATAATTAGAACAACCATTTTTTTTAAATAATATTTTTATGTAAATAAGCATTTTAGATAGTTACTTTAACCAAAAAATTGTTTTTTTCAAGAATAAAGGTAATCAATGATACTATGATTTGTGTGTAGTTATTAACTTTCAATAGTTATTGCTACCAATAATTTATACCAAAAAGCCCAACCAATGAAATGGTTACGACAACTATGAACAATTTTTTACCAATCACATTGCTTATACTATCACCTTTGGTTATGTGCTCTTTGACCAATTTAAACTGTTACAGTAACCAATTTTTTGATTACTCGAATCAACCTTCTTCCGTACACAAGCAAAGCTAGAGACGTTCTGTCATTAAATTAAAAGCTTCATCAGATACTCGATAAGCATAAGTAATAAGGTTTACCAATCTACAGATGAAAAATTTAGTACTATAATATAAAACTGTATTTTATTTTTAATTTTGAAAAAAATCAAACTACCAAATGTACAGTTTCTATTCACAGAATTCAGAAAAAATCTACGGACACATATTGAAAAATTGGAGCCGGTTTCACTTTTAAAAAATTCAAAATCTAATAACTTATATAAAATTCTGACTTTGGTTTCCAAAATATTATATATAATATTATATAATATTATATAAAATATTATATATTACGAACTCACGTAATAAATAGATGAATAAATAAATAAATAAAATTATAAGTTTCCTTTATTCTCGACGCTAATAATAGGTAATATATTACCTAACGATTCTAAATCGTCAAACGTCAGCCAAGACTTTCTCAAAATAGTTGTATTTTATACCAAAAAGATAAAATTATGAAAATTGTAAATAATGATATTAACGACTATAAAATATTAAGAATCGTAAACATTTGAAATTTTCTGTGAACTTTGTATGCAATGTTTATGAATGTATACTACCGTACAAAGTAAAAACACTTATAAGTCTATTTTTCTTAGTTTATAGAAAATGAACAAAACGTGTCGTGTTTCGAAACAGCATTAAATAACAAGATTTTCGTAAATATGATGACATTTGCTTTAATATAATCGATGATTCTCTTTTAGAAACTGTAATAAAAATTGAAGATTTTCAATATTTGCCAATGCAAAAACGACATTCGGTAAATAAAGGTCGGAAAGACAGCGGAAAAAGACCTATATGTCGTCTTACGGTATTTTTAGTAGTAGTGCACCCTGAAGGGTTTGAGCAATGTAATTCTTCGTCTTATCTTGTTACATCTCGATGCTTCGATGTCAGAGAGTAGTAGCTGACCAAGTTCCTGGTCAAGTTCGCTCTCTAAGCCCATGACATTTCTAATGCACCACCAAGTCTTGCTCGCTTCACCCTTCATGAAAGAGTGCAAGGATGGTATTTCTAGTATTAACTCTTACACTGCAAAGCCTGTAGTACTCGGAGAGCCCGTTATGCCACCTATTACTAGCCTTTGTATTTTGTCTAACGAACTCACGTAATAAATAGATGAATAAATAAATAAAATTATAAGTCTCCTTTATTCTCGACGCTAATTCGCCGTTTCCAAGAATTTGCTTCCCCCATGATCTAGGAAATTAAGCGTGTTCTACTGTACATAGTTAACACGTAAATTATGGATTTACTCTCGAGGAAAATGTAACATGGCTAGTTAAATAAATATGTTTAATAAAATTTATTTGTTAATTTTGTTTTTCAAATTCAATCTCCAGATCAAATTTAACATATAACCGAATTTGAGAGAAATCATTTCTTTGTGAAAAAATCGACAATTGAACCTCAAAATCAGTTTTAGTGGTAAAAAAAACTTGAAGGTATGGCTTTTTCCATTTGTAAATGAGCTCGACACTCAAGCATTTTACAAAAGAGAAAGACCCAGAAGTCTCTAAAAATGTGACCTAGTTGTATTTGTGGCCGACGATCGGCGCTATTACAAGTTAAAAAGACCTATAAGTCGACTTACGGTCGCTCTGAGTTGTATAGCCGTGACGTACGTCAGTCGAATTACAACTCTTCAGTGACTTACGGTTACTTTCTCAAGAAATTAATTATTACAGTCCTATAAAAATTATCATTAAAAATCACGTGTAGGGCTTAAAAATTTCTTATCACGATGATTAGGTGCAGTTTTTTTACTGCGAATCCATTAATATATAACACTCATTTTCGTCAAAAATTCGACTTGTAGGTGTTTTTACTTTGTACGTCAGTATAAGACTTACAATAAAATGGTATACTATATTATCTACATAATTACGCATTGAAAAAGTAATTAAAAAATAATTTGAACTTGCATATATAATAAATAAAAAGTATATACTTACTTTTGCATTATCATCGTCTACAACATTAGCAAGCGATGCCACGATACAAAGCAACATCACGTAAACGGAAACGTTCTTCATTTTCTGATACGTAGGTCTCAAGGTGACGAAAAAAGACTATTTTTTTATGTTAGTACCGTTTTATATACTTATGATTTTGTTATTACACCCGTTATATAAACTATCTTATCATTTATTTAATCATCCGGTATCATAATAATTCAAAATAACTCAGTTTAGTTGTTATTATGCTTCATTTTGGTTAAATTTAGTTATTTTACGCAAAATATTGTATGAGTAATCATGTTACATTGAATTATTTACTATGCTTCATTTTTTAGCACAAGCGTTAGGAGGGTGTTGCTAGCCGATGGAGTTCCGCGAATGCAACAAATTTTTTTTTTACATATTTTGACCAACAGAACACAAATTTCAAGGGTGTGTTTTAGGGAAATCGCCAGAAAAATTTTGATCAATTTTCGGAGAAAAGATTGTTTTTTTTTTTTTTTTTTTTCAATTCAAAATAATATTGTCGTACTCTATGCTAAATTTAAAAAATACTAATTTTAGCAAAACTTCTAGCCACTTTTATTTTTGTAACCTGAAGCGTTCGCTGCCTCTTGCTGAAAATAAAATTAAAAAGGAACTGCAGGTGTATTTAAGAAAAGGTAGTGGTGCAGACAATAAAAAGATAATTTATTCCTTTTGGATACTGTAATTTTATTTCACGTAACCTACGTACAATTAGCTAAGAATTTGGAGTGTAAATTTATCTCATTCGCTGACTCGTTCGCCGAGATAGCATAGAAAAAACAATAATCTAATTATGGTATTAACAAGGAAATTCGCGGCGCGTACTCTTTCTGGACGGACACGATCGCGACGCGGATGCCTGCAACCTTCAATCCACTACTCTCCGACAACCCGCTCCTCCGTGCGAAGGTGCGGGGGAGGACAAAGGTCTCCTATTTTCCGCCGAAAGAGTAGTGGTTGCTGAGTAGAAAAAAGGGGAGACTCGACGGATCGAACTAAATCGATCCAACTCTCTCTGGTTTCTCCCGAAAGGGATAATCCCAAAGATATATACCTGTCGCTGACTCTCCTGCTGCCTCGGCTGCTCTCGTCACGATGGCCCACGTGCGGTACTCAGCAAAAAAATGCGTGTAGGAAGAAGGAGCGTGTCCTTCTCTAGCCGTTGCTAGGCGCAGACTAACTCGCTCTCCCACTGCTCGTTGCACCCCCACCGCTCATAGTCGAAATATGTCTTGGCTTGAAAGTGTGTGTGCGCTCCGCAATTCTACTTGTTGTCATCACATTTCGTTCGTGTGCATCGTCCAGACACGCTTTCAAGGTAGTATACGTGTTGGTGGGGGCCATAGGTTAATTTCTTTTAAGTCAAGTGCGCGCGCACTTCTCTCACAAAGTTCCGAGTACTTTCATGCTTTATTAATTCCAAAGTCTATTTATTACTTAACTATCATTTATTTATTTCCTGGTACATAAATGATTTTTAAGTTCATAAAATAATAATGGTTTCGAATTTATTGTTGGAAAATTTATTCATCAAAAATTCTTACTAGTTATAAGTGGTTGTACCCGTTGCAAACCTAGCAACCCATTACTCCCACCAACCAAATCGCGAATGAATTGATATCATAACAAATCCATCATTTTTTAAAGATAGGATATTATACCCAAAGATATAGCATTTTCAATTTTTTACCATTGGTGTAACATTTTGAAATAATTATTCCATGGATTTTGATTCAGACTTTTTAGGAATAACACGTTCTACTGCTTTTCTTGAAGATGTTGCAGGGATGGGGTTTTATCATTCTCTGGGATGTCCAGTAATTGATCTTTTTTCGGTAATTGGAGCACCATTTGAGAACATATTTTTTCAGTCTCTCGAACCTTATGGAAGACAGATATAATAATTTAAAACAATTGATGAATTTCAAATTAGTGACAAATTTCATGTTGATTTTCCATATTTTGATTGTACATTGACATTGTGTTTCCAAACTTTGGGACACATGTATACTCTATATTATTGTAAGTACGTATTTTTCAATAATAAATAAAAAGACCAAATAATCAGAAAGTTTTGAATCACTCATATCACAGCAGAAAGCCAAATAAATTAAAGAAAAAAAAGAAAGAAATACCAGAATTAATGAAACCTACCTCCTCTTTTCGCACTTTTTTACAACAACCCCCTCAATAATCTCTCTGCTATTTTCTCTCCCGTGCTTACCGTGAAACAAACTCGCGGACCAACTGGAAGACGCGCGAACCACTCCAAGGATTAAAGAACCCACAGTCCTGATCAACTGCTCCTCCTATTTCCCTCCACGCGGTGGGGGGGGGGGGGGGGGGGGAACGACAACGTTTACGCAAGTAATCGAGTTTCGAAACCTGAAGCGTGACGCGCGCACCAGCGAGCGAGCGAGCGGCTTATCGTTATCGCCGATTGAATTCGTATTGAACAAAGGATTCACGCAATTATAGCGGACGCGCGTGGTGGTATGCATACGGGGCACTAATCAAAGGAGCTGGTGCGCGTCCGTCCGACCCCCGTCCAGGTATAACGCGAATGCCTAATTCCGATAGAATGCCTCCTAATCATGCGCGCGCAGTTAGCGTGTGATATGTTGATGTTGATGTTATGCTTGGAAAGCGGTGGTGCGTGAGTCGTTGTGAATGTGGCAGGTAGATATTGAGATTTTTTGGGAAATTTCTTATGGGAATATAAGTAAAAGGGAACGGAAATCATGGGATGTTTAGCTCGTTCGTGTGCCAGAGTATTTTGGTGTGGTTAAATGTCCAGATTGTGAGCTGGTTACGTTAACAGTATCAAATATTTATCAATTTTGATGGCAGTTTTCGGGTTCTCAATGTGGCTCAAGCTAAAATGAATTATTATGACTATTTATTAGGAATTTTGCTTCCTCATAGAGGAAGCTTTGTGATAGTAAAAAAAAAAGTATATGAGATAATGTGTAAGAAATGTTATTTAGCAAATTTGGAATCGAAATACACTATTTTTAGAAAATGTCCGTATGGATGTGTGTGTGTATGTCCGTATACGCTGATATCTCATGATCTACTCGACCGATTTTAACGGGAGAGTGATCATTTCTTTTGATTTTGCTTCCACAATTGGGGTCAATATTCTATTTTTGTAAAATTTAATTTTTTTTATAGCCATTTTTTAATTTTCAAAATTTTTTTTCGATTTTTTTAATATTTAGAACAAATATTGTTTATATATCATGAATTCTCTGTATGTAGGATAAAATTATCTACAATTTAAAAAAAAAAAAAAGTCGGTAGCTATATTTCGTCATAAGTTATTGATGAAAACGTAATTTTTTGTAAATAGGTTATATTTCGAAATTAAAAAAAGATATTAACATGAATATTTTTTTGGTTATAAAGGATATTAAGTGCTATAACTTACTAAATTTTTAGGTTTTTTTATTCATTATTTTTTGAGAAACAAAATAATTTATAAAAAAAAGTGATTTTTTTGTCGTTCAATAACTATAGTAAAATTGGCTTGATCACTTTGAAATTCTTTGTAGGGGTAGATTTTGTATACCAATCGAGTGAGTTCTTTGGGCAAAAGGATTGATCCATAAATTTCGAAGATATTTGAGGTTAAAATGTTTTTCAATTTTTTTTTAAATCGTAATTTCTCGAGAACGGCTCTATGTATCAAAATGGGGTGGATGGTACCCTGGTGGAAATTGAAATCATTTTTTGAGCAGTAAATGGCTAGTTTGATCCAAAATGGCAAAAAAATGGACTCCAGTTTTCTTCCATAAGTGTAACGATTTTTTTAACCTATTTTTCACATTTATTGGCCGCCAAGATGGTCACAATTTTGTACTATCTATTAATTTGGCATTTTAATGTTAGTTAAAATAGCTAGTCGATGAAGCCATTATAAATCTAGTAGCAAGCGATTTGTTATGGCGATGAGTAAGAGAGATAGAGTCACGTGTCAAAATAACGATTTTGGTTTATATCTTATAAAATAAAGCTGTAAATAGTACAAAGACTACTAAATTTTGTTTATATCCCGGTAAACTATCTCTTAAGAGTATAAGTTTTAAAATATATGATTGAATTGTTATGAAATTTTAATGTAAAGATTTTCAGGTTAGGGCCATTCTATAAAATGGGAGAAATTGATAAAAAAAAGCGTTACATGTCTGTCTAATAACTAGCCATTTCTAATGGCCAGTTTCTGTTTTCTTTCCCATTTTTAATGGACTAATTTCTACCAGGGTATTGGAAAGAGAATTAAATTACCTACATTTTCTAAAAAAAATTAATTCTCTAGCTATCACGGTTCTTTTGTTATTAACAAAAACGTAAAAATTGAAAAATGAAAAAAAATGAGTTTTATATGTTCAACTATTACAAGAGTAAAATTGTCTTATTCGCTTCAAAATTCATTGTAGAGGTATATTATTGATAGTTCTCGGATGAGTTCTTTTGGCAAAGTGATTGGTTCATAAATTTCAGAGATATTTGAGGTTAAAATTTTTCTAGACATTTTTAAAATCTATTTCTTGAGGATTAATTTATAATTTTTTTTAATTTAGTTTATAATTAAATTAAATTTAATTTATAAAAAGATAATTTTAGTTTATAATATCTCTGAAAATTATGAACCAATCATTTTGCCAAAAAAACTCTGCCGAGAACTATCAATAATATACCTGTACAATGAATTTTGAAGCGAATAAGACAATTTTACTATCGTAATAGTTGAACATCCAAAACTCATTTTTTTTTAATTTTAAAATTTTTACATTTCTGTTAATAACAAAAGAACCGTGATAGCTAGAAAATTATTTTTTTTTTAAAATATAGGTAATTTAATTATGTTTCGAATGCTATAAATTACATTCAAATACATAGAGCTCTAAATATCAGTTGCAAATTTATAGGCAATTGTGATATATATTTTATGTATGTGAAATTTTGTGGAAATGTATAATCTATAAAAATTTGAATAAATTATGTTGGAGTTTTGTTATTTCTGTCTTTCTGAAGTATTAAATTTTAAATATTGGAATTAAAAATTAATTAAAGGAATCAGTAAATTAAGTTTGAGGAAGCTACGTGCCAATGAATTGGCAGCGGTTTTTCTTTATCGATTATGCAATGAGAAAGAATTTTTTTAAATTTGTTGTCATCTGACTTTGACTTTAAACCTTATATCATAATAAACAGTTTCTTAGTGGCCGTTTGTAACATGAAATTCGTGTCCGAGTATTACTTGCTACTAATAATTTATTTTCTTAACTTTTATATAAATAATATTAATAATTAAGGGGATGTCGAAGTCGACATGAAATTTCGTACTTACCCGCATGTTCGTACTTCTTGTTTTTCTTTTAACTTTTGATTTTTTTGCTCATTGTTTTTAAGAGGGTGTGGTACTCATGTACTCTGTTTTACCGGCAGAACACGGTAAAACAGAGTGCATCAGTACCACACCCCCTTAAAAAAGCAGAAACCATTTCAAATAACGAAAAAAATCGCTGTAGAAATCCGTTATGGCTTCGCCTTGCCCTTACGAAAAGCTTAATTGACTAGTATACTCGTACATTTCCTTCTAGAAAGTTGAGAAAATTATTCTTTCAAGGACGTTCTCCGGCTTAACTTCATCAATATCGCAAAAATTGTAATGTAAAAATATTATTTATGATGGAAACCCTTCATGAGTATATACACTACTCCAAAAATAATAAAAAATGACGGTATAAGAGAAAAGGTGTCAATACGATATTTGAAATAAATACCAGTTAAACGGTGTGACTATATATAGATATACAAAATAACATGGAGTTTTTCTTTATGTTGCTAGTTTTATGCCTCACGATTGAAAAAAAAGAAAACCACAAAGAAAACTTTTTTTACAGTAAATCAAAATGTATTTTTCTTGTTTTTTACATTTGCTATATTTGCTATATATATAAAGCAAATTGTATATATACATTTTTATTTTCATTTAAATAAAAAAATTCATTTATTACGAATTCTACAGAGTGTAAAGCGAACACTATACGTTAACATTTTCAATACTTTGTGTTTGTTTGAATGGAGATATAGATTAAATTTCGCAATATTTGAAAAAACTATAGTTCCTAGTGTAATATCAAAATGTATTAAAAGGCAAACGAAACAAAGCAAAATAAATTATTTAGTTATTCATGTTTTTTTACAATTTTATTTACTCACATGCAATTCGTAGTTACGCAAACTCGCTTAATAAACGAAGCACATCACAGCAAACCAAAGATACTCTCTTATATTCACAATTCCCCGTTATACTACTCCTCCCGTATCGCGACTTTTCTGCCGGCTGCGAATTACCCTGCATAAATCATCACATTATCGTAGAGAAAAATATCCCCCACCTCGCCCTTTCCAACCCACTCTACATACGCTGCGCATATATACCTTCGTGACACTGGACAATCAGCATCCGGTGTGTCTCGCCCGATACCGAAGACATTCATCCCCAGCGCGCCGCGGCGGGAGGTTCACTAATAAAGACGCATACACACGCGGTGGCGATGGCGGCTTTTCAGAGGGGGGCTTCTATCGATTTTTCGTCCGCGCGTGTATTAATTAATTAAACGCTGCGCGAGGACGAGGAGCTGTGTCTGTGTGTGCGTGTACTATACGGTAATCGCGAGAGGAGTTTCTTTTTCGGGTTGAATAATGAATGTTGTGGGAGGAGAAGAGGCGGAGGAGTGGGTTTACCGGTGGGATGATTGTCGGAGAGTGGTGCTGGCGGGGGGACCGAGTGGTGGTTTAGGGGTGCGATCGAGAGGCTGAGCGACGTACGGCACGGTAAAAGAGCAATTTTAAACAGAGGATGTTAGGTGTATGTCGTTTAAATTGTTGAAAGCAAAAAATTGGGAATACTGTAGTTTTTACAAAATCAAGTTTGTATGAATATTGGTTCGGGTATGCGGTGTTGTGTGTAAGTACTGTATTTGTCAAATTTAAAAGAATCATTATTTTTTCTGTATTGTAACTTATATGGTATTTACATGTATATTAATAAATTTTCAAACACTGTTTTGAATTTAATACATGTACATTAAAACTGTTTTAAAACATGCATTTTAAAATTAAAATATGTGTATTAATCATTCCTCCACGTGTGAGTAAAAATTCAAAATCTATATTAAACTTTACTTAAATTTAAAAACATTTTCAATCACGTTTATTAAAATTAATAACGGTATTGTAATTGTGAAATATTCTTTTAAACTAACAATCAGTTTGAAAGATCAATTCACAAATGTATGAATTCTGAACTACAATACAATGTTCCCTTCTTAAAAAAGTGATGAGCGGCCATGTTGAAGCATCTAAAGGCTTGATTTTGATTGATCGATAAGAAGAAGGCGCGAGAAATTTACTGTTTGGAATTTAATGTTCGAATTTTTTAATGGAATCTTTACATTTAGAGTAGTATAAAAATGATTAAGTTCTGACTTCGAAAAAATACTTAAATAAGTTAAAAGTAAAACGTAATGAAGATAGCATACATAACCTCAAAAACAGAAAATTACGCGCGAAGCGCGTTTGAATATCGCTTGTTATGAATAAAAATTCAAAATGTGAATTAAAAGTTTCTTAAAATTAATAACATTTTTAACTGTGATAAACTTTTCTTGATCTCAATTAATAATTCCTTCTCCATGCGGAATATCTTATTGACTTTAATATTCAAATTAATCGTATTCTATTGATCATCTTCGTGATAAATTTACGCTTTAATCATTTACGTTTGTTCAGAGCACCGACTACATTACAAATTCAGTCATAGCTAGTACCAAAATGCGATTTTCTATAAATATAGTGAGTCATAAATTGTTGAAAAACTTTCCCAAAAATAATATTTGTACAGCACGACATTACAGATAAGTAACAAGAACTAATAGTAGAGTCAATGACCTAAGAATTAAGCTATCCATTCCATCTCCCAACAATATTTCAGAATCCGTGACGCACTCATATTCGCTCCGTGCACATCTATGGCAGCGCTACAGAAAGCATGTGGTGGCAGTTTAGTGAAATTCGAATCTCAGCTTTTTCGTAAAGATCCCATAAGAAAAGCACAGAGCTATATTTAAAATAGTACTCTAGTGATAATATTAGAAAGAAGCATTTCATCATGTCAGGTAAATGTTTATAAATTATATGAATTACACATTTGGGTACGATTACCTAACGAATCAAATAAGTATACCAATTTTCTATTGATTTGTAAACACGAGTCAACATAACCTACATTTTCAGCGTTAGATTAAAACATCAGGAAAAAAAAAACATTACGTGTGCGATGTGTTGTTTCTGGGTGCCCAAATAGTACAACAAAATCAACTAATATGGATTTTTACTGTTTTCCTTCAAATAATCCAATTTGCAAAAATAAAGAAATATTGGAACGTTTTAAAGTTTGGGTAAAAGCTGTACAAATAAATAAGTAAGGTCATATATATTTAAAGTATACTTATAGTACGTGATATAATAATTTATTTTAAATTACAGTTCTGAGTCTGATGATTGGTTACCAAAAAAACATCATCGTATATGTTCAGCTCATTTTTTAGGAAATAAAAAGTCGAATGATCCACAATGTCCTAATTATAATCCCAGTATTTTTCCATACGTGTCTCAGAAAGAAAGAAATAAAAAAATATCTAACTTTGATAGGTAATTATACCAAAAAAAATTAAATTTAATGCTTTAATGCATTATATTCAAATGTTAAATTTTTTTTATTTCAGGTATATTCGTTTAAGAAAAAGATCAATCAGAAAAACTAAACAAGTCTCTCCGCAAGTGCCAAGTGTAAAGTTGTCAAATTGTACGAATGACCATCAATATGCTAATAATAGTTTAGTAGATGAAAGTGAGCAAATATATATACAAGAAAAATCTAGTATAAAAAATGACTTATCAACAAATGATGAAAGTTTAATGAATTCTCATAATATGGAGTTATCTGAAATGGAACACGTAGAAAACTTTTCATATGAGTCAAGTTTTACAGTAGATGCTGAAGTACAAGTAAATCTTTTTATTGAATCAGAAATCAAACAAACCATTATAGTTTGTAACAGATATGTAACTGTATCAGATAATAATGCTGAAACTCAAATTGAAAGTCCATTAATAAACGACAATGACTGCAGTAGAAATGAAAACAGTAATAATAAAAAAGTGAATATTTTAATTAATCCTGAAATAAATAGTTCAGTTGATCCTAAAATAAATAATTCTGATTTATCACATACGTCAAATAAAAATAAATTAAAAGCTTTATTTTATGGATATAGCGATTTAAAGGATAAACAAGCATTGAATGACCTTTGTGGAGTGACAACTAAAGTATTTGAATTACTTTTGACACTTATACCTAAACATAGTCATGGAGATGCAAGATTAAAAATAATTGATGAAAATAGACTAATAATTTTTTTAATAAAAATGAAATGCGGTTTAACTTTTGCTTCAATAGGTGCATTATGTGGTGTGCACTATACTACAGCATCAAGAATCTTTCATGAACTTTTATTGCATTTGTCAAGAGCTTGTCAAAAATATGTATATTGATTACAAAAAGAAATTGTCGAAGACACAATGCCTTTAGTATTTAAGAAGAGTAAATATTATAAAGATGTTCGAGTAATAATAGATGTTACTGAATTCGTTGTTGAACAACCCTCAACTCTTCGTGATAGAATATATTTCTATTCTCATTATAAAAAAGGATATAGAATAAAAGTTGTTATTGGCTGTTCGCCAGCTGGACAGATTACTTTTATAAGTAAATGTTATGGAGGGAAAGCTAGTGGCACACATATAACTGTACAATCTGGTTTTATTCAGCTGTTAGAAAAAAAAGATAAAATATTAGCTGATAAAGGATTTCCTACAATTAAGGCAGCAATAGATGAAAGTGGTAAACAGATTGTACTAGTAATGCCACCTTTTAAGCACAAAGGAGATTTTACTGATGAAGAAATTCAAGAGCAATATGGTATTGCTCAATTAAGAATACATATAGAACGAATAATGCAACGAATCCGGATATATAAAATAACTGACAAATTTACAATGGACTTGGTTCCATACTGCGATGACATCATCTCTATGTGCTGCGTTCTAGTAAACTTGCAACCTCCAATAATAAAGGAAACTGAATAAAAAATTACTATTAACCAAAATAAACACATGTTAATAGCAATAAGTATTTTATTTGTCAGACAACTTCATACATATATTTCTTGACAAATTTAGTAATTTTGACATATTTTAATATTGTCAAATTTAATACATTTTTTTGAGATTAGTAGATTATTAGTAGATTATTATATCTTAATAATTATTTTTAACACAAAAACAGAAAGTTTGTTTACTGAAACTTTTCATTTTTTAATAAATGTTAATCTCAGTCAATTAACAGTCAAACATTTAACTTCACTTAAATTACTAACAACAAACGTTAGTATCACAGAATTTAAGATTAATATAAAAACATTTTAATACGTTTAACACTTTAAGTAATAGTAACATTATGTATGTAAGTAAAGTTAAATAAAAATTTTTATATTATTGTTATAAATAATTAACTTTTTTGGTAAATCTGTTAACTTATATAAATAAATTATAAAAAGAGATTCGTGAACTAAAACATTTTAAAATATTTATATATTTATAGAATTATTATTCTCATTATTATTTTCTTTATTACTGACTGCCGATTGTTTAAAATAAACAGCTGGTAACAAATATTGAAAATAAAATTTTGTTAATTTGGGAATTACTTTTTGGAGAAACTGATTATCTATTGGAATGGTTACTAAACAGCTACCCATTGGTGACCATACAAACAAATCACATTCTAGTAACCTTGTGACGTACATTGTCATTTGACACTGTGTAAAATATATATATGATTCCTTTAAACACACATCTTCATTCATATTTCTATATAAATATGGTACATTATATTGCTTTGTAATATTGTCATATACTGGCTTTTTACTACAATTAAATGGATACTTAATTTCTACGCATTTTGTTACACAGTCATCTACTATTACTAAAGCATCTGGACTAGCACAGAACCAAGGTTGGGAAGGCATAACAAATGCACCAATTTGTGAAATCTGATACTTGAATTTCATGCAATAATCATTTAGAGCAGTATCTTCATTGTTACGCCCATATTGTATAGCATCTACATTATTTAAATCTACTGAATTAAAAAGTTGATCAATTAGTGGCACTAGCACTGATTCTTACTTCTCTAACTTCAAACCATTTTTTACATTTATACTGAGGCACTGTCTCGTTTTACAAATTTTAATAACATTTTCTTCATTCATATAAATATTATTATCATAAAATTTCTGAATTAGCGGATCCTTTATTTGTACATTTTGAGGAACTATATCAATACTTGTTTTAGATAAAATTACTAAAGTTTCAACACAAGCCTCTCTTGTTGACTGTGCAAGCTCTTCCTCTACACTATCTAATAAATCGTTCACAACACTTTTAGCCACTGCAAATTCATATCCATCATGTTCTGCCTTTTTTGATTTTCTCAATGGGCAATCTATATCCTTTAAATCCATATAATTAACATCATGTACAGGTATTTTTCCAATTAATTTTGAAATTTGTTTTTCTTTAAACCTTTCTGAAACAGGTGGAACATAAGAATACTGATCTTTACCTAATTGACTATCTGAAGGTTTACCCCATTGCTGCTCCAGTGAAGTTTTTGTTTTACTTTTATAAGTGTTGATGTAATAAATCAGTGCATATATGTGCTTACATTTCTTAGAAGCTTGCGCAATGCAAGTACATGAGACTTGCTTAACATGTCGCTTCGGACCAAATATCTATTAAAAAAAAAAGAAAAGAAATTATTATTAACACTATAAAAAAAAATAAATAAAATGAAAAAATAATGAAGACAACTCTTACCTCTACCTTTACATTGTACGGTTTTTCAGATACATTTGTTGTTCTTATCACACTTGCTCTGATCAACTTATTTCCACTATCAAAACCAGACAGCTCTTCAACTCTTTGCACATGATAAGATTCTACTAATTTCTTTCCTTTTATTATTTTCTGACTACCAAAATTAATATTATGTATAATAGGTAAGAAACCTGTTCTTAGAAGAACTTGATTTGTTTGCGGTATTTCGCTGCAAGCTGAAAAGAGGTTATGTTTACATAATTGTATTTACTTATATATAACAATATTTATACGTCTTTTATTTATGTGAAATCATACAGATTTATAAATCTGTAATTGTTATAAATTATAAGTCCTTACCTGGCATGATAAAATGCTTCTCTTTGAAATTATTGCTATTTTAAACATAGCCCTATGCTTTTCTTATGGGATGTTTATGAAAAAGCTGAGATTCGAGTTTCACTTATCTACCACCACACGCTTCCTGTAGCGCTGCCATAGATGTGCACGGAGCGAATAGTTTTCCACACTTTCTCCCAACTCTCACTAATGAATCTTCCAGCGCGATATTCGATAAATTAAAGCTGCAAAGACCAATTCTAACCTCTCCCGACCTCGTCCAATCCCGCCAAAGTGTAACAAAAGACCGCTAACTCCCAAAACAACGAAAAGTGCAAGCAATTCCCCGCTACACACACACGCGCGCCATAAATAACGGACACAGCGCCCGCGCTAACAAACGCGCGAAACGCATTAGCTCCGGTTCATCCAGAACCACCGCCGCCGCATCTTGTACACATAAAGACAGCAAGTCAAATACACACATATAGGCGGCTGACGCCATCGTAGAGGAAGTCGGTCTCGTACCCTCCTTGGGGAGAGAGTCAGGCCGACTTTTCTCGAATCGGAATTTATGGGTCTCGGCCGGCGATCTTATTCGCGAGGGGGAGAATATAAGAAGCTGGACCGAGACCCCATATACTTGGCTGAGTAACGGGAGAGAGAGAGAAAGTTGTTTCAGTGCGTCTCTTTCGGAAATCGAAGAGACGGGACAAAGGATCGAACAATGAAAGTCGCCGTGATCGGGATTGACAGAGCGCGCTTTTTTCTTCCCGCAAGCTGAGTTATGGGGGGTCGCGCGTGGGCGGCGCGCAGATTATGTAAGATTGCGCGTGATGGTAGGTTTTCTTTTTCAGGAGGCGGTGGAGAAGTCGTCGATAAAAGTCGGTAGGCTGGAAAGGCTGTGCGATAGTCGTTATTCATTCGGATGGCTGTTGCTTTGAAAATGTGCGTATCGGTGAATGAAGATTAAAGTGTGTTGTGTAGAGGTAGTGATAAATAGATTTTATGATTTGCATAACTTTTTATTCGTCTATAGGAGACCAGAAGTTTTTCATAATTTTTATAAGTTTTTGTGGCGTATTTTATACGCATGAATATACGCAACACAGTATTAGACTATATGTCGGGGCATGTTTATACGTAAATTAGTATTGACGAGGTCAATTTTGGTAATTCAAACGTTATTAGGCACCATTTACTAGAATATCTTTTTAGCATGCAAATGTTCATGACTATTACATAGTTATATGTTCCTGAAATATTAAGTAATAGTGTTATAGTATTATTACAATATTTCAGAAATACTGGTTGTCAGTAATCATAAATGTGTACAGAATATATATTGTAGAAATACCTTTATATATTTACAGCCGATGGAGACTTAGTTTCTGATAATGCAATTATACACTTATTATAATGATATTATTACTGTGAAAGCAAAAATATTTTAAATATATATAATTGTGAAGAATTAATTGAATATGAAAGATCGTATGGTGAGTGATTAATTAAGCAATATTGATCTTCAATGTATATTTATCGTTCATTAATAAATCAGATCGTTCTCGTTTCATTTAAGCCAAGCTATTTTATTTCAAATATAAAACTCTTTAAGAGACTTATACATATATAATAAACTAATGGTAAGATATGCTGGAATTTGTTTGTATCGTAAGTCTTGATACTGGCATATGCATGAATATAAGCACTATTCTAAATTGAATAGAAACTAGTTTAAG
Source organism: Torymus aiolomorphi (assembly GCA_036365515.1). NCBI lineage: Eukaryota > Metazoa > Arthropoda > Insecta > Hymenoptera > Torymidae > Torymus > Torymus aiolomorphi. Next base: position 26,185,934 of record CM070873.1, on the reverse strand, counting down.
CGTTTACTATAGACGCGTACACGTTAACTTGAGCCAGAATGGATGAAATTTGTTACAAGTGAAGAAGAAAAACAATTATTAACATGTCACACATCATTTCGTGACTTCTATCTTACAAAGCAGATTGCTACTACGACCATTATTCTAAATTATTTAAAAAATTAACTTCAATAGGATACTTCATCATCCACTACATTACCTTTTCAACATTGCAGCAATATCTCTGCAATATCGATTCCCGAAATATCTCCACCCCAACGAAACACAAAATCCTCGCCCCATTCAACCACCACAGCGCACACACCTCGATCAAGCGAACATCGCACCCATAAATAAATAAACCCATAGGTCCTCATTTGCGGGCGAACGAAATGAGCGAGTGAAAATTTCGCGAACTCGCGCACATAACGACGATTCGCCGGAGCGGCCGTAAAGGAGCGGTGCACTGCCTCATTAAATTTCCATATTGGCGGCCGGACGCGCGTGCGCGCCGTGAATTTTCATTTGCGCTCGCGCTGCATTATTAGCTCGCGAAGTGCTGCTGGACGATTCCGCGTGTTTCGGAATATAAAGAGTCCGCGCTGCGCTTGAATTATGCAGAAGTGAAAAGGCGGCACGAAGAAGAGAGAAATAATATACGTGTGTGATTAGGACAAGGGGGTTAAAGAGGGAGAGCGGAGGTTTGCTGAATGTATGGGATTTTTCGGAAGTATTTTTTGTTTCGGAGAGCCGTTTTAGTACCGACCATAATATAGTTAAAGGCAATGTATTAGTGTGTTGTGCAGTAATAGTACATTTCGACACGGGTGGGGAAGTCGATTATTTAGCTGGTGTGACTTTTTGCACGAGCGAAGCGAGTGCGAAAAAGCCACACCACCTAAATAATCGACTTACGCACTAGTTTCGAACGGTATTTTATACCACGAGCGTCGAAAAATCATATCAAAGTTGTGATTTTGAGGTTAGAGTGGTATAAAATACTTTATAGCACGGTGTGACCTAAGTCCGCACTTATAGGTCACGCCTATCCGTGACTTAAGTAGTCGATTATTGCACCGTGTTTATCGCGCTCGCTGCGCTCGCGCGCTAACCTCACGGTGCAAAAATGGACTGCTTAAGGCGTGACAGCGGACTTAGGTAAACGTGCTATAAAATAATATACGATACTTATGACTTGAGTGGCCCATCACACGACGTGAATTATCGCCCTCGCTACGCTCGGGCGCTAACCTCACGCCGTGCAATAATGGGCCACTTAAGTCACACGTATCGTAATGTACTATTATCATTTTGTAAAACTTCATGTTTATATTCTATGGAATGTTTAGAAATGGTATTTTAACACTTTTTTGATTGGAGCCCTAGCGAGACTTGAGACAACAGTTTATGTATGAAGATATCAGACGAAAACAGATAAAAACAAAGACAGCAGTTATTAAAAGTTATCTTCTATTATCAACAGTTTTGTACAGTTATAAACAGTTTTCTGGAGTTATCAACAATTATATTCGTTTGATATACTGTTTGTATTACAAAAAGCGACTTTCAAAAATGAAAAAATCAGCAGAAAATTGTAGATAAGAGTTTTAATCTGGATAAAACTGTAAAATAATGTAGACAAAAATAATATACTGAAGAAAACAGTTTATAGAAAAGAAAAAAATTTGCAAAATTTTGATATGTACAAATTTATTTGCAAATTGAACACAACAGCTAATATCTGAGGAAAATTGATACTGGGTACGTTCCGATGAGAGCTCCGTCAGTAGTTTTCGGCGGCGGGAGCCGGATCGCAGAACGATTCTCAGGTAGGCTCCGTCAGTTATACCCCCTCTCTCGCCGCCGTAACTACGGAGATTGACGGAGCTCTCATTGGAACATACCGGGAGACTTACGGAGTTCTCATCGAAACATACCCTGAAAATGCGTAGAAGTTAGCATCACTGTATACAAGTTAGTGTCCATACGAGTATACTGACATCTTTCCTTGCTATTGAAAATTTTCTGATTTTGGGATTAATAATCACTATAAATAAATAACAAAATTACACTTTAGAAATAACAAAATCAATAATTTTCTAGTATTTTAATTATTTTAGAAGATTTTTCCGAAGTTTCTCATATTCCGAAGCGTCCCTGACGAAAATTGTTAGATTAGTGCGCATGCGCAGCTGCTCCGTAATGAGCCAATCAGAGAGGGACGCCGTCGTAGTGTATATAAGTACTTGCCCTCGGAGCGTGCCCTCGCTCCTTGATACCTGAACGGAGCAGGTCTAAATAGGCGTATAAGTACGCTCAGGCCTCAGTTGCACATTTCGATTCAAGTCAGCATCATTGAACTCTTATGAATTTTACTTTAGTGAAATTCAGTTGTCATCAATTAGACATACGCAACAGTCAGCGACATTTTAGTTTCCAAAGAGCATTCGAGAATCTATGCCAATCTAAGAAAGTTAAAAGCTGAAGAAAGCGAAATATTTTGAGGTAAGAATAATTTAGAAAACATATTTTTAATTAATACATAGAAAATTTCATTCAACATTCGCTATTTAAAAACACTTGGATTTTACCCAAGGATGGTTTCGTTATTTCCAAAAAATAAGTGTATTTACTTTTCAAGAAATTGCTCAGTAAATCTTGGCTTATGACATTTTTGTCTATGTTATTCTTGTGTAGATATTTGTTTAGAATATCTATATCAAAATCTCTAATTATATAGTGATTTTTATTATTTAAACTTTTCGTTATATATCTTTTTATACTCAAAATAAATTATTAAAAGCACCATTTTTATTTACAGTTCACTCGACTTCAATTAGCAGCAGAACAAATCGCCAAAACGTCAGCAACTACGGCGAAATGGCCTCTTTTCGTATTGTTCGCAATGAAGACAAGGTAAGGCTTTACCTTCGTCGGCGCACTAATATTAACAGCCCCGTAACGGATGAGGGCTTCACACTTCTGCATGTCCTGGTGCAAGAAGGATGGCATCCTAAGGAGGTCAAGTTGTTGCTCAGTCTCGGAGCAAATGTGAATGTGCGGGACGCGAGGGGCCGCACGCCCCTCCACCTTATTCCCGAGACATCGGACCTATGCAGCGTGGCGTGGTTGTTGCTGGAAGCTGGCGCGGATCCAAACGCCCAGACGCTACAGGGCGAGTCAATAATTGGCGTCGCCTCCAGATTAAATAGGTGGTCGATCGTTAGTCTTCTGATCGAGTACAGCGCCGATGTCAACGCTGGCGGCCAGTCGGAGCTGTTTGATACACCGCTCCAAATGGCCTGCCGGACTGGAAATCTGGAGGCAGCGCTAATGCTACTCAACAACGGGGCAGATGGGAATGTTAGATGGCATGACGGTAGGACGCCCCTTCATGCTATCGTCGAGTTCTCCTTTAGCTCAAGCTCGAACTTCACCCATTTCATGGTCATAAACAAGATAATAGACAGTGGCTGCGACGTCAACAGCCGCGACGCTAACGGCCAGACGCCGCTCCACGTAGCATGTGCAAACGGTAGCACGCTAGGTGTCTTTGCTCTCCTTCAACTTGGAGCGAATATTGACGCTAGAGACACCAGTGATTGCACCCCGGCAATGACGTTCGAGAAGTTTCACAGCAATATAATCGACATAGCAAGGGCAATGCTGGAGCATGTTGAATCGATGCGGCTAGTTGGGCTGAGGAAGGTCAGTAGAGAGGCTGATGAAGTTAATCGTCTTCTCAGCAAGTATTTCGATAAGGAAATTCTCACACGAATCGAGGAAGAGTGTCGTACAGAGTTTGAGCGGATGAGAGCCGTCAGGCTTGACCCTTGCACGACGCTCGACCAGCTGTTTACAAAAAGCGTTAATCAGATGGCTCGACATGTTAAAAATCCAGTTTTAGGAAAAATTATAGAGCCTAAGCGACGTATGCGAGAATTTCTCATATTCGGATTTATCCTCAAAGCGCGATTTCAAAACGGATGCATGAGAGATTTATTATTGGAAGAAGCTTCCGAAGCATTCGAATCTCTTACCCTGCGAAGTTGGCATCCTTCTTGTACAGAAGGTATCTTCCATTACTTGGAAGATACTCACTTAAGGGATTTAATCAAAGCTTCGAAGCTTTAATCCGGTTATTTTAAAGGTATTTGTATTTTATTGTATATATCACATTTGCATTCTCCAAATATACTTGGATACATATAGATTGTGTGATATATTTATTTTATGTATGTGTATTAATATTGTATAAATAGTGTGTATATCGTAATATTGTAAACTTTTATAGTTTTTATAAAAATAAAATACAAATTAATAACAAAAATTATCGTATATTTCTTATATTCTAAAATTCCTGTTAACTCCCCATAAAAATATATATTTAATTTGGAATTTGATTCACTAATCAAATGATTACCTATCATTACTATAGAATTATTTTATTGATTGAATTTATTGATCCTCAACGAGCAAAATTGTTTACAGTTAGTCGTATTGTCTTTCCTACATCGAAATAGTGTGCTACATTATAGTTACCCTGCACTATTTGATAGAAAATATGGCAACCAGCGGCACTCGTAAGAGAATACGAAAAAAGAGAGTGTAGAAATATAGGAAAGAGTTTAATAAAATCAAGGAGCGCGGGAGCGCTCTGAAGGCAAGTAACAGTCAGACAATGCAAAAGAGGCCTAAGGAGTGAGCCCGTGCCCTATATTCTTTGATATGAGGGCGCGAAAACTTTGATCACGTTGTATTTTATCCGTACAGAATAAATATATAGCATAGTACACTTGTTGAAATCTATGTTCATTAAATGGGGCTGAAGTTTGCAACGTTGGAGTCCAACGAAATAAAAAAAAATAATTTTTCCTCACATCGGGCCGAAAGTGCCTCATTCTCGCCCGGCTCCAAAACGGAAATATGACATTTTCGGCCTCGATGTGAGGAAAAATAGTATACGCACCACGGGAGTAAAATTGGCCAGCCCCCAGCTCGTGTTTGCCAAAGCAACATCTTGAAATCCCTCGCCTTCGGCTCGGGTGGCAATTTACACGAGCTGTGGACTGTCCAAGTTTTTTCCTCCCATGGTGCGTAATATACTATATTTTGCTTCACGTTTATATTAAATAATATTAATTTTGCATGTAGATTTAGTGTTTTATAGTATAAATTAACTTTAAGGGGATGTGAGTACCGACGTTATTTTTCAAACGAGCATAACTCACGCAAATATCAATAGAATTATCCAGAAAAAAATCTACATATAGTGTTTGCATGTACGGAGCGCTTGACAGACGTCTTTTTCCCAAAAAATGATGAGAATTTATTTAATTAAATAAAAACCGTACTGTCGGTAAGTAGGAATCTACAATTGACCTACTTTTCAAACGAGCATAACTCACGCAAATATCAATAGAATTATCCAGAAAAAAATCTGCATATAGTGTTTGCGTGTACGGAGCGCTTGACAGCCGTCTTTTTCCAAATAAATGTTTGAATGTTGATTTAAAAAAATATTGAAATTAGGGTTGCACATCCCCTTAAAACGAAGGTTTAGATAAAATTTCCATTGTTTAATAACTTGATGAATCTTAAAAAATTATTTCGTTGCATTCCAACGATGCAAACTTCAGACCCATTTCATTAAACTCGAGAAATCTAAAAATTTTATTCAAAAATATTGTCTCATTTAAGAGATATTGAGTATAAAAGAATCAGACTAGTCGATTCCGATCTTTAAATTGTTTTCTTTTCTTTCATTAGACCTACATACGCTTCCGATCACGTGATGCGTATCACATCACGTGACCCTATACGACCTAGTGGATGTGTGTGTGTGTGTGTGTGTGTGTATGTGTGTGTGTGTGTAGTAGAGGATAGAATTAACAGCTCAGCTGTCTGTTTTCGATCTGATTGTACATTTGTTTACATTCGGTAATCGGTAACTTAACCTTTTTATATTATTAATAAGTTAAAAGTTATTCGATAGTAGTTAAGATTCTAACGACAGCTGCATATTACTTCATAATGAATAATTGGCTTTGACGGTCCTGCTGTCCAAAGGAAGGGTAAGTCAAGGATGACGAAATGACAACCCACGATGATATATTAATCGTCGACGTTTCGAGTTTTTATTTAAACTCCTTCTCAAGACACTAGTACAAATTTAAATAATAAAATACACATTAATGAAAGTTATAAACTAAACAATAGTAATCGCATCTAAGATTAACGAACAAGATTTACTTACAAAGTCTAGGCAGTCTCTTACAGTTACGTAGGTGATCGCTTCAGTATCACCAGTCAATTGTTACAATAATGAACATTCGGGCTTTATATATTACATTAGAATGCATGTGTGCGTTACACATATATGTAAATACCATTTGATCAAACGCGCGGGGTGGTTCCAAGTGTTACGCGGTCTCGCAAGTATTAGGCGAATATATGTAAAAGAGCCCAGGTGGGGGTGGGCTAATACTACTCGTTATTCAAAAGTGGCAAATGGGCGTGGTCATATCTTTACTTTCATACTTTCCTAATACTGTACAATGATATTGATCGTGCTTTCATGAGAATTTCTATTGTAAGAAGTGATTTTTATTTATAAATGTCTTATATTCAAATCTAAGTGTCTTTGTATCTTGCTGATTATTAATATATTGTGGTTGTGCATGTATAAACAACATTTCGGCTAATTTGCGTTTCCCTAATAACTGTTCCGTATGTAATACTTTTACATTGTTGAAATTAAAATTATGCTCAGTTTCTTCCATATGAGTGTAAATTGCCGAACCTCGATCTTTGTTTTCGCATTTTTTCTTATGTTCCTTAACTCTAATACATAATCGTCTTTCTGTTTGACCTACGTATGTAGCCGCACACTCATTACATTCTATCAATCAAAAATACATACATAATAGAGAATAAAAGAAAGAATAATAGTATGACTAACCAAGACATAGCACAGGTCAATATACTTGACAATAACACACGGTGCGATGAACTCTCGAACGTAGAGAATAGATGGATCGTTAACCTTTCTGATGTTATACTACCGAAATATGTAATTAATGTGTTAAAGCTAGGCGAAAAATTTAACTTCAATGATAAGGTAGACAATAAGATTATCCTCGAAATGATTAAAAATTTAGAATTATACTTAAACAAACATACTGACTTTAAACAATCAAATAAAATACGTAATCACTTTCTCTCAATTATAAGCAAATTCCAAAATAGAATCCTGTCCAATAATTCAACCTTTGAAAAACAACTTAAGATCGACATACAATTAACAAAAACATTCATTAAAAATAATAAAGACCTTCTTATTACTAAGGCCGACAAGGGTAATGCAACGGTTATTATTAAAAAATCCGTATATTTTGAAAAAATGACTATGTTATTTAATGATGAAAAGTATTATGAGAAAATAAAAAAGAATCCGTTAGCAACATTAGAGAGAAAAACTAGATTACATATTAACAATTTAAATGATATGAATTTTCTGATGAATGGTAAAAAAATTCCACGAGTAGCACAAAAATGTAATGTGTCAAAAGGTTACGGCCTAGTCAAAATACATAAAGAAAACAATCCAGTCCGTCCGATTATCTCCGCAATAAATTCGCCTACTTATAACTTGGCTAAGAGTTTATCCAAATTCCTTTACGAACATCTGAAAAAACCGTTTTCACACATTAATAATAGTCTTCAATTAAAAGAAAAAATAGAAGGTACCATAATTCCTGATGGGTTTGAAATTATTAACTTAGATGTGATTAGTTTATTCACAAACGTACCGGAATATTTGATTTACGCGGCTATTGAGAAACGTTGGACTCAACTTTTTAATCATACATATTTATCTTGCAGTGAATTCATAGAATCTATAAAATTTATTCTACAAAATAATTTTTTCCAGTTTAATGATCAATTTTATAGACAAAAAATTTGGTTCTGCTATGGGAAATCCTATCAGCCCAATTTTAGTGGATATTGTAATGCAAGATTTAGAAACGTACGCCCTAAGTAAACTTTGTTTTGATAGTACCTTTTATTTTAGATATGTTGATGATATATTATTATGTGTACCAAAGAATTTAATAAATTATACACGAGAAGTTTTCAATAGTTATGATGAAAATTTACAGTTCACAACTGAAAAGTCGATTTATAATAAAATTAGTTTTCTTGATATAGAAATTATTGTTAATAACAAGAACATAATAACAAACTGGTACAGAAAACCAACATTTTCCGGTAGGTTATTGAATTACAATTCACAACACCCACAAAAAAACAAAATTGCGATTATTTACTCACTAGTTGACAGAGCAATTAAACTTTCACATACTTCGTTTCATAATGTAAACTTAAATTTGATAAAACAGTTCCTAATCAAAAACGATTATCCAATATATTTGATAAACAAATACATAAAATTAAGACTTAGAAGCATGAATTACACTAATGAAAAAAGAATACAGCGTGAGAAAAAATTACACATAGTGATCCCTTACATAAATGAATTAAATCCGATTATCTCAAAATTTTTTAAAAAATATAATACTGAAGTGTTAAATAATACTGTAAATAAATGGAACTGTTTTATAAAATTGGGTAAAGACGTGAGTTCTAAAGATGAGAAAACCAATGTCGTTTATCGGATAGAATGTAATGAGTGTGTGGCTACATACGTAGGTCAAACAGAAAGACGATTATGTATTAGAGTTAAGGAACATAAGAAAAAATGCGAAAACAAAGATCGAGGTTCGGCAATTTACACTCATATGGAAGAAACTGAGCATAATTTTAATTTCAACAATGTAAAAGTATTACATACGGAACAGTTATTAGGGAAACGCAAATTAGCCGAAATGTTGTTTATACATGCACAACCACAATATATTAATAATCAGCAAGATACAAAGACACTTAGATTTGAATATAAGACATTTATAAATAAAAATCACTTCTTACAATAGAAATTCTCATGAAAGCACGATCAATATCATTGTACAGTATTAGGAAAGTATGAAAGTAAAGATATGACCACGCCCATTTGCCACTTTTGAATAACGAGTAGTATTAGCCCACCCCCCACCTGGGCTCTTTTACATATATTCGCCTAATACTTGCGAGACCGCGTAACACTTGGAACCACCCCGCGCGTTTGATCAAATGGTATTTACATATATGTGTAACGCACACATGCATTCTAATGTAATATATAAAGCCCGAATGTTCATTATTGTAACAATTGACTGGTGATACTGAAGCGATCACCTACGTAACTGTAAGAGACTGCCTAGACTTCGTAAGTAAATCTTGTTCGTTAATCTTAGATGCGATTACTATTGTTTAGTTTATAACTTTCATTAATGTGTATTTTATTATTTAAATTTGTACTAGTGTCTTGAGAAGGAGTTTAAATAAAAACTCGAAACGTCGACGATTAATATATCATCGTGGGTTGTCATTTCGTCATCCTTGACTTACCCTTCCTTTGGACAGCAGGACCGTCAAAGCCAATTATTCATTAAAAGTTATTCATTCAGCAAGAACTACAATCGATTTTGGCATATCAAATCAAACTAAAACTCTTTCGTACGTGATTATCAAGGGCTGAAAATTTTGAAAATTAGACAAATTTTGATAATTGACTAAAGAAATAATATTCTTTATTGTGTAGTAACTATTTTCCTACCTGCTTTATCAAAATTTCCGCACTCAAACGATAAGCATTTCTGTCGTACAAATAGTAATACACACACACACACACACACACACACACACACACACACACACACACACCGCGAGTACAATCTGTCTTACAAATAGCAGAGCCGATTATCAAATTTGTAGAAGCGATAGATGACTAGTCTCAGTAACCACGAATCAACATCTCCTGCAATCATAAACGCAAAGTTTTTCCTTTTAAACCTCTCGCACAATTTATTAGGGATGTAACCGAGTAGTTCGAAATTTTTCTTGTGTCTTCTTTTTTGCATTACAAAATGCATGAAAATGAAAAAAAATTTCTTAAGTACATAAAATTGCAATGTTTGGACATATATAAAGCTAATATAACACTTTTCATTTCATTTTAAAGTTTTTAACAATAACTTTTGACTTATGTATTTTACGAGTTTTTTTCCGAGTAAAAACTCGAAAAAAAAGTTCGATTCTGAGTGCATGATCTTCATTGTTTGTATGAAGTTCATAAATGTTTTGAAAGCCTTTAAACCTTATTATTTTACTAAATCAATGTACTGGTTATAAAACGTGGGTGATTTCAATACATAATTTTATCATTTATATAATTTTATTCAAGTTTTATAAAAAAAATAGGCAGAAATCTTCGAACTACTCGAACCATCCCTACAATTTATTGCAAAAAATGACATCATGTGAAGCACTTAACGAAATAATAAAAAGCAGTCTTGATTCTTTTGGCAAATCTACGAGTCACTTTTGCCATGCAATTTGACAAAAGATCCTGTGTAAACTTTCGAGTACAGTCTGATGATGAACTGTTACCTTCTTCGCCTAGGAATACAACTATGATGAAGATTATTCTAAACCACATACTTCACTGGATTCTTAATTCTGAAGTATCTTCTCAAAAACTCCGTACTCATCTTTATTTTTTGTGTATTGTTGGCTCAGACAAGCCTGGCGAAAATATAGGAAACATCGACACATTTGTTAGTCAGTTCATTAGACAGTAGCTATAATAAGTACTGCCAATGCAAGAATGCTCTCATAGATTTGCTACTATTCATGCTATAAACAGTTTTAGTGATAAATTAATGGTTAATAGGTGGATATAATGTTTGTAAAATACTCTCTTGTTTGATTTGAATGGATTTCTCGAACTTGACTGAGATAACTTGTGGATAATGTACCTATCAAGTCATGGATACTTAAAGCATATGATCGATAGTTTACATGATCAGCTAATATTGGTAATTTTGTCTATACCTCTACCTCAATATATTATATTTTTCTGTTCCAAATAATATGTTTATTTTATCTATTTTTTTCAGATATGAATAAATTAGTGTACAAAGAAGTGGAAAAATCTGATATTGGTGAAAGTAATATAGTAAAAGTTACCCAAGATTTCAGCCTACTTTCGACATCTTATCCACGTGTATCAACGATAAAATAATACATGTATTAGATAAGTATATTTAACGATAAAATTTTTAAAGGTAAAGCTGTAGAAAAACAAGATACTTTGTGTGCATTTTCTTTTCAGATCTAGTTTGAAGTTGATATTGGATTTTTTAGAAATAATTTGTGGAAAAATAAAAAAAGAAAAAAGTTTATGGAAGAATAAAGAAAAAGAAGTAAAAAAGAAAGAAAATGAAGAAAGAAAAGAGAGAAGACCAAGGAACATTGCGTACCTATTTTGTTTGTGATACAACTTGTTTTTGTAACATAATAAACCATGAGCTTTCTAGTGAAATAAATCTGTGGGCTTTTGTTTCAGTGAAATATGGATCATTTCGTGTATTTGCATAACAGAATTTTATAACAAAAAGTTCATAATAAACAGTTAAACCACGTTTAAAACAAATTCCTGTGCGGGCTTCTTCTTTTCCCAATTCAGGGCAATCAAACTTGTTGCCTAATACAAGCTAAAATTTTTTCACATTTCCTCCTTTCTAATTTTATTGCTGTATTTATTTCAGATTTTGGTATACCTAGAAGAAAAATGAATTTTTTATATACAGAACAAGAATTAATGTAAATTAGTTTAGAAATTTTGCTTCCTCCTAGAGGAAGCTTTGTGATAGTAATTTTTTGAGTTATTGTAAAAACATGTTATAGGGTAAGTGTGCCAGTTACTGTGCCCGCTTCAGTTACTGTGCCCTTAAATCATTTTCATTTATAGTAGAGTATAATCATATTTAATCATAAATATCTAAATTTTTATATACTGTTCAATTCATGTTTTTTATTTTTAAACCCACAGTATGATTTAATTATTCTTATAATATATTTAAAATAATTTATTAAATTTCTCATCGCGATTCCTATGATTTTCTTATCGAAACGCTTAAGAATATACCTATACAAAAGTGATTGAAAAACTATAAAAATAACATTTTTCATAATAAAAAAATACACTTAATGTTTATAAAACCCATCTACTTGACAAAAGAACAATAAAAAAGTAGTTTTGATCAATATTATTGTTTAATTTAATATAATCCAGTAACTAAAACGAATTTTCGGCATGTTTCTATTACTGTGCACAGTAACTGGACAAGTTTTCATGAATGTATTTAGTTAATGTGCCCCCTCGCGGTAGGCTACGCTAACCTTACTTTCTCATGCTTCACCACCTGTGCAAGTCAACTTCGACGTTCGTTGCTTACCCACAGATCAAATAACACAGTTTTTAATATACTTAAAAATAATATATTTTATTCCCATCTTTATTTTATTTTCTTCTATAATAAGTAAGTACTTCTATACGTAGTAAATCATAGCCCTGCTGGAAATCATCCATTTCTCTCCCATTTTATGAAAGCCAAGTTGAGTGAAAACACTAGAAAAGGTTCGAAAAATCGTTTCACCAATGGGAGAGAAATGGATGATTTCCAGCAGGGAGTCTACTAAATATAATAAAAAAAAACAAATTTCATGTTTAAATATATTTTATATAGTTTATGAAGATGCAGATGAGTGAGAAAAAAAGACACAGGATTAAATACAGTATCCAGAATCTAAGGTACAGTAATTAAAACATTGTACACTGACACACAGTAATTAAAACAATGTACACTAACTGACACACAGTAACTAAATTAATGATATAGTAACTGATGCAAAGGCTTATGCTGTTATTTTATTAATTATTTAATATTCCTTACATAATATTGTATTAAAAAGGTGTTTATTCTGCTCACAGAATATATAATTATTATATAAAGGTCTTAAGATGATCAAAAATTGAAAAAAAAAATAGTAATTGATTAAATACTACGGACATCGCCTTAAGGGGCACAGTAACTGGCACACTTACCCTAATTGTTTTTCGAGGTGTTAGGAATCAAAATACATGATTTTTGAAAAATGTCTGTGTGTGTGTGTGTACGTGTGTGTGTGTGTGTGTGTGTGTGTGTGTGTGTGTGTGTGTGTGTGTATGTGTGTATGTGTGTGTGTGTGTGTGTGTGTGTGTGTGTGTGTACGCCTGGATCTCAGCTTCTACTCGATCGATTTTGACCGGACAGGTCTCATTTTTTTTGCTTTTTTTGTGTGATGGCGGGTCAAAAATTCGTTTTTTGATTCACCGATGCGTTTGTGTTTTATTTCGAATTTTCGATTTTCTCAAAATTGATTTTTGCTTTTTTTTAATGATAACATCGAGATATTTGAATCGAATAGATAACATTCGAGAGAACATTAAAATACCTATATTTTGTAAAAAAAAATTTCTCTAGCTATCGCGGTTCTTTTGTTATTAACAAAAACGTGTTTTTTTTAAAAAGCTTACAACTCCTAAACTAAACGGTCAATTTTCTTAAGAAAAATCATCGTAATGTAGAATACAAATAGCTGTAATCTGTAAAAATTTGAATTCATTTTGTCGACTAGTTTTTGAGAAAAAAATTGAAATGTGAAAAAAATGAGTTTTGTATGTCCAACGATTACGGGAGTAAAATTGACATAATCGCTTTGAAATTTCTTGTAGAGGTAGATTTTTGATAGCTCTCGGTTGAGTTCTTTGGGCAAAATGATTAATCCAGAAATTTCAGAAATATTTGAGGTTAAAACTTTTTTAACCTTTTTTTCAAATCGTAATTCTTGAGAACAGCTCCATGTATCAGCTCCAAATTTATAGACAATTTTTTATGTGATATAGATAATATGTATGCGAACTTTCATCAAGATCGTACGATTACTTTTTGTGATATTTGATTTTGAAAATTTTCGTATTTTACAAAGTTATTTTCTTTGTCGCATAACTAGAGAAAACAAAAATTGGTTTAATCATGTTGACATTTTGTGGAGATGTAGAGTCTATATATTATCGCATAAGTCCTTTAAGTAAAAGAATTGTCTCATGATTTTTAGAGATATTTAAGGTTAAAATTCTTTTACGGTTTTTTTCAAAATCGTAATTTCTCAATGACGACTTCATGTATCAGCTTGAAATTTATAGACTCTTTTGTATGTAATATAGGCAATACCTGTGTAAAATTTCATCCAGATTATATCGTTATCTTTTGGGTTTGATATTTAAAATTTTAGTCTTTTTGAAAATGACTTTCTTTGTTGTCGCACAATATAACTACATTAAAATTGTTTTAATTTCTTTGAAATTTGGTGGAGATGTAGAGCTTGTATATTATTTATTAGAAAAGTTCTTAGGGTAAAAGAATTCGTTTATGAATTTCAGAGATATTTGAGGTTAAAACTATTTTAGCCTTCTTTTAAAATCGTAATTATTCGGGAACGCATTTATGTATAATACTAGAAAATGGAAATGACATGCGCTATGCGCTATGCGCCGATGCGCACGTGTTGTATATCTGCTTTTGTTTTGTAATAGCTATTTACTATTTTTAAGGTTAGAACCTTTTTCTTTCATCGGAAACTCCAGAAATAGCACACAAATATGGACAGGCATACTACTAGAGACAAGTACCCTATGTGTGAAATTTGACAAAAAAATATATAATTTGAAGTAAGGGTTATTTAGGAATTTTAAAAGGTTTTGACGATAATATTACAATCAATTATTTTATTTATTTTTTTCACACATAAATTAAAAAAAAAATGATACCTATTATTTTATTAATTTTTTATACATAATTTAAAAATTAATAATTTTTAATCTTCATAAATGAATTTAATTATAATTATGTCATAAATTGTTGCAAAAATTATAAATTTTGTTATTAAAAATTAAACTAAACTATTTCAGTTATTGCCTTCAGCATTAAAAGTACTAGCTTTAACATCTTCATTTTGACTCTCATTTTTCTGATTTTTCTTTTGTTTCTTTTGATTCTGCTTTTGACGTTTACTCATTATGTTATTGGAGTGTCAATTATTTTCAGGTTTGTTTTCATACTGCTTATTTGGTTCTCCCTCATTATTTCCTTTTTTCTTTTCTTTTTTGTCTTTTACCTTTCAATTGATTGGAATCAGAGACAATACGTGTTCATTATTATTTTTATCTTTACTTTTCTCTTTTTTTATATTTTACTGTTTATTTCTTCAGCTGGTTGTTCAATAATATTTTCTACTTTTACTTTCTTTTTGTTTATTGTATTTAAAAAAATCAGTATCAACAAACATGTTATTTTTTTCTTTTCTTTTAAATTTTTGTCACCTTTGGAAAGTTTCACAAAATTTTCCTTTTTAACTTTGGAAATTTCATTCTCCCGTTTTCTTCTATAACTGATTTCTGTAAACCCTTGTTTAATTTTTCATTTTGGTCTTTAGAATTTGTTTCAACCTTGTCATATTTAATGTTTAATGTTTAATGTTACTTTTTCTTTTATTATTAGGAGTGTTGAATTCTACCCAATCACCGGACACATTGCCTAGAGATTTAGCATAATAATAATGATCTTGTTCATTAAGCAATTGTTTAGCAGTCTTGGTTTTTTGCTTTTGGTTCATTATTTAACAATAATATTCTGTAAAACAAACGACATAGAATAATTACTTCTGTTCACATTTTCAGTACATGGTAAATATAACCTATAATGTTATAATGTTGGAATACCATCATGTCCATGCATATGACATTTGGTCCATTTCGATCAGAGCGGGAAAAATGAAAAACCAGGTGCTATTACTATATATTATTTAAAAAAAAATTTCTTTTAATATTTGAGTGAAAAAGTTCTTAAAATTACTCAAAGAATGCACCTAAATGCACAGAAAAAATGTCTAAGGATAAAATGTTTTTAGAATTAGCCAAAGAATACATGAGAATTTTTTTGGAGCGGTTTGAGTAATTTTTTCGATTTTGCAAAAAGTTTGCCATTTGCAAAATTAAAAAATTTTCTCGAAAGCCATTGAAAAAATTTAGATGCATTTGCAAAAATTTTGCGGTTCGGGGGCCATTTTGAAAATACTAAGACAAAAATCAATCTTTGAGTCATGGATTGTTAAAGTTCAGACATTTATTCCACCGGTTAAAAAGGTTCCAGGTCGATTGCCGACGGGGAAGCCTTTGAAAACTCAATTTAAAAAAAAAGAGAGCGAAAAAATCGTCCTTTTTTTGTTTAAACGGCATTTCTTCATAATTAATAATATTTTGGAGCAATTTTGAGTTCACCATGGGAAAGAACATGTCTTAAACTTTAAAAATATGTCTCTCTCAATTTTTTTTAACGCCTATAGCATTAGTTATGAGCCCTCAAAGATCGATGTACCGCGAGTGGCGTTTTCAGCGGAAACAGGTTAAGATAGTGGGAAAGACATTTTATTTGTGGAAGCCAAGAAGTGGCAGCCATCTAGTGGACAAAGTGTGAAAGTTAAATATAAATACAAATAAAGTAAAATATAAGTAATTATAATATAACCGCACTATTTCGATGAAGGAAAGGTAATACGACGAACTGTAAGAGATTTTCCTCATTGAGGATCAATAAATTCAATCTATAAAATTATTACTACCCGGTAGAAATTGAAATCATTTTTTTGGTAGTAAATAGCTAGTTTGAACCAAGATGGCAAAAAAATGGACTCCAGTTTTCTACGATAAGGTAAATTTGGTACTATCTATTAATTTGGCATTTTAATGCTAATTAAAATACCTAACCGATGAAGCCTTTAAAAATTTAGTAACAAGCGATTTCTTATGACGATGAGTGAAAGAGATAGAGTCACGTGATAAAATAACGATTTTGGTTTATATCTTATAGAATAAAGCTGTAAATAGTACACAGACTACTAAATTTTGTTTACAGACCGGTAAACTATCTCTTAAGAGTATAAGTTTTAAAATATATGATTAAATTGGTATGAAATTTTAATGTGAAGATTTTGAGGTTGGCGCCATTCTATAAAATGGGAGAAGTTGATGGAAAAAAGCGTTACACTTGTATCTAATAACTAGCCATTTCCAATGGCCAGTTTCTGTTTTCCTGCCCATTTTTAATAGACTAATTTCTATCAGGGTATGAGCACATAAAATCTTATTAATAATATAGAATTATTTCATTAAAAAATATTTTACTTATAGTAAGTTATTTAAAATATAATAAAAATCACATCTTCGAATTAGTATAGATAGCGATCGCGTTTTTTTTCGAATTCGTACAAATAGTAATACTATTTAAAATGAGAAAATACTCGAATGAAATGATGATTATATGCATAGCTCAAAAGACTTGAACACGTTTTTATATAAGTAAATCACTTTTTTCATTGTTTGTATTTTCAATAATTATTTTTTAATGGATTTATATAGATGAATTTTGGTGTAAGAATGTTGATTAATGTCGATTTTTTTAATTGAAAAACTATTACGTTTTCTGGTATAGTTAAATGAAAAACGTAATTCACCTTACTACATCTCCAATTAAAATTTTTTACTTTTGAATAATTGATAAGAGGTTCCTTTTTCAAAGTTAATATATTCATATGATTTTAAGCGAGTTACTGGCAGTAGAAGAAATATCCGTGAACGCTTCTAAAGGGTCTCGAGGGAGCCAAAGGGTTAAAATATAATCTACTTTAAAGTTGAAGATATGACGCCATCCATTTTTTCAATTAGTAATATTATGACGATCGTTGGAGGCAAAAGAAAAACAAGATGTTGAATGTTGATAGTGGCAACGTTTCGTTGGGATTGGTGCGCCAACCTCATCAGGCCAAATTACAAAGTGTATGGATATAATCCGTCGATCAGATGTTAATCTCGACCTTAAGGTCGAGATTGGCGCACCAATGCCAACGAAACGTTGCCATTATCAACATTCAACATCTTGTTTTTATTTTTCCTCCAACGATCGTCATAATTTTAACTAATATAATCTACTTTCTTAATGCCACCCTAATTTCTAAGGACCTGCAATGCATACTTTAAAAATGTATGTATTATTAATAATAATTTTAAATGTTATTTAATTTAACTGCAATTTGCTTAAAAGATGCATAAATGCATTTTCTTAATATCCTAATTCCATTCCTGTGTCGAATTTTAATTTTTTAATGCTACAACAATTTATACTAAAAATGTCATTAGCATAAAGCGAGCATAAAGTGAATCAAAATGCATTTTATAAATGCTCTCATTAAATACATTACTTATATTGACTAATCGAGTTGAAAGAAATTAACCTTTATTGGACATTCAATATAATATACATATACTGTTAGCAGTACAATCTCAAGAAAAATCTTTTTTTAATATTTTAATGAATTTAGAAGGGATTTTAAAAATCGATATAACTTATAACTTCCATCATTAATCTATTCGAATCGCCATTTATTTTTATTCAACTATTATTTCCACATTATTTCAATAACATTAGACAAAATATTAGATATTTTTCAGTAAATTATTGTAGATTAGTACGAATTTAACAATAAACTATTACAAGAAAATATTCCTATGCAAAATTTTGAAATCAAGTTCCCTAGTAAATTTATACCCAGTTTATGGTGAAGTTGAACTACTCTTCTGATAATGCCGCGAATAAACACAGAAAATGCCACGCTTACACGTCAAACCGTCGCTTAACCCGAACGGCTTCGTCCTTTAAATTCAACACCGCGGCCGATAAAAAATCAGCCGAGTAAAGCACCCTACCAACTTTCAACCGACCGCAAAAAGCGAGACGAGAGCGACGAAATGACAGGCGAACGGCTGCGCCTCGTCGCTCCCAACCTAATGAGAAGCGCGACGTGGAATTACAGACGCTCGGGGGGTGAGATAGAGAGAGAGAGAGGGAGAGACAATTTACTATCCCATGCTAGGCACTCGCAATTTGCCGCCTAAATACACGCCGAGGCGGCAAGATGAATTCACCCCCTCCGGCCGTTAAGCGCTCGCGCGCGCACGCGTCTTTCGAACTTAACGAGCGTGTTCGTAGTACTACACCAGCGAGTGGTAGGTACTTTGCTGGGGAAGTGCGGGGGTTTTAATATCGAGGAATATATATGTACTCGCGCGACGCGGCCTAGATCTTTTCAAGACGCGCGGGAACGGATGTGTCTAAGTTTAGAGAGAGAGAGAGAGAGACATACTCGAGGGCGGGTATAGGTGCGAAGTGATATTTCTGCGCGTCGAGGCGATTGCGAATCGGAGAAACGATTATTTGGGTGTTTGCTGTATAAATAATCTTACAAGTGAAGGAGCTGTAGGTTTGTAATATGAATGTTGGAAGGAAATGCATTTTTCACACGAATATTCGGTTTTACGATGGAGGTAAATCATAGATTAATTGAAGGCTGTCCATTTTGACGTCGACTGTAGGAAATATTTTCAATGAAATATGTTTTCGTTGAAACGTGATATTGGACTAGATTGATTGACGGGCGATAGGTTCGTTCACGGCTGTAAAATTTCGAATGGTAAAGAAGTTTTATGCATTGTTTTAAAAGAATTAATGTCTTGATCATTGAGAAAGATGTGTGCTTTATTCGTAAATGATAATTTTATTAGACAAAAAGCAGCATAATTCAGTAGCATAAATAGTTTCATCTTTAGTGTTAATATGAGTTCACACCTAAAAACTGAAAACAATATTTGTCTCATTGATAGCATGTGAAATTTCTACAAAATCATTATGAAATATCCTTTTCATTCATTTCAAGACTACATTTTTAAAATGTCGTTAAATTTAATACTATTTGAATGAAAAAAAAAAATAATAATTATAAAATTTGTCAACAGCAATACGTCATTGAAAGTAAAAGTATTGCATTGGATCTTATTCATAGTAAAGAAAACTTTGTTTATGATACAAGAAAGGTTTCTAGAGTACCTGCTTCAAATTTTCATCCGTTACGTACATTAAATATAACACGAAAACTTTTTACACTGCATAACTATATATGCAACGTGATTGCAGCATCCATTTTTCATAAAAGTAATTGGACAGGAAAGAGATCCCCAGTCGCTCGACGACTCATTCAAATTGCATTCCATCCCCATATACTTTACACCGTCATTTCAGCGAACCTTCGTCTCGCGCATTTTTTCCCCGACACTGCGATGTGAAAAAAAAAACTATTTCGCAGACCGCAAAGCGCATCGTCGGTGTGTAATCCACGCCTCACTTACCTCATTCAATAAAACTGCAGTGTAACAGGCGCACGCGCAGCGACAAATGCGTTTAAAACTTGTAATCGCGTTATACGCAGAGAGTTTCAGCGCGCGCCTGTGTATAGGCGGCTCTCCTGCGCGGCGGGGAATCGATTTTTCGGAGGGAAGACGATCTCTCGCCGTGTCTTCAAACTTGAGCGAGTGTCAGTAGTATGCAGGTGCGGAAAAGTATTTCATCGAAAAATGGAAAGAATAAGCGTAAAGGTGGGTATAGGTCGATTGGAGAAGAGGATGGCCAGGTTCTAGTCCTTTCCATAAGAAAAATGGAAAGGCGATTGGAAAAGTTGATAGTTGGAAAAGATAAAAGGTGATTGAAAAATTATCTAGATGTTTTCAGGATGCGTCTGAATCTTAGTTTCGAGAATTAGTCGTTTGGAAAAGTTCCTTTTTTTTTAATCGATTCGTAGTTTTGAAAGTTGAAATGAAACGATATTTAAAAATAGGAAATTATCTTAAATTTAAATTCACATTTCTTTTATTTTAGTGTTTTGAATAAATAGTGAGTTTTTATAAAATACTACTGAAGCTTAAGAAAAATGTTTTTTGAACATAAATCGTTCTTATTATAGAGCAAAAGCTTCAGGTATAGCTTGCGTTTTTGTAGTACGTTTATCCGACTACAAAAATTAATTTTTTTATATTCCAACAATGCAAGTTAATTTTTCTTTCCAAAGTATCTTCCCGGAAATTTATGCAATCACCAAATACATTCATACCTCACTAATCAACAAAGTAAAATAAAAAATTCCATTACAGTAACAATAAATGTATTATAATATATCGATAACGTTTTGGAGTGTCCCTTAAGAGATGACACTTACACTAATCAGATCTTCATTCAAAAATGCAAGACGCTACATTTTGCCCTAACAAGGCGTGGGTAATGAGAAATTCGCATCAACATATATCCCCAACCCCTCAGCCAAATACATCTTCACCCTTGACATCATTTGCTACTGGCAATTCCCGACCGACGTTCGATTAGATTACAAGCCTCTTCTCCCTCTTAGAAACCCACACGCCCACTGCAGATCCCGCGATAACAGAGCCAACCGTGCAATGAAAAATGACCGCGAGAATTTTTAGGTCGCCTTGCGGACACCATAAATCCTCATAGCGCGCGGGTGCAATCTCGCGGGATCGCGCATGCGGGAGACGTTAGAACGCGTTTATCGGTCCATCGCCGCGGCTATGGGGGGATAGATGTTGTGACGTGCGCGGCGACGACGTTGACGGGGGAGCGAGTCTTAAATGGCTGTAGGGATATGCGTTCTGTGCGGGTGTCAGTTTTATAGTGGGGCTTTAGTTTTTATTGGTTGGGAGGACTGGAAACTGTTTGAATAAACTTTTTAGGGTTGTTTTTTTTTGTTTTTTTTTTTTTTTTTTTTTTGTAAAGGGTATATTTAGATAGTTATGTTTAGTACTAGGGAGTTTGGAATTCAAGGGAGAATTTATTACCATATTTACATTTTTACTGAATTTATATGAATATTTAAAAAACCGACCAAGATAACTAATTTGTCAATGCTTGAGGCATTTGATTCGGCATGGTGTGGTTTGTGCACATAAGAATTATGCACATATTTATTGTGCACACTTTAGCATTGGAGTATACACATAGATATAGATATACACCAATGCTAAAGTGTGCACAATAAATATGTGCATAATTCTTATGTGCACAAACCACACCATGCCTTTGATTCTTACAAAGTCATGGATGTAAAACATGTCAGTAATGTTTCAAAATAGTATCATTGAATCGTTATTATAGAATATTCTTGCCATTTTACAGCTATGTGTTATAGACAAATTTTTTATCAATTATTTTTTATTTAAAATTTATAATACTTAAAAAATTCCGTAATTTTGTAAAGTGATGTTTGTAAATGCTTTTAGTAATACAAATATCATGTTATTTCATTTTTAAGGAATATGATTTACTTCCTACATATTATCTTATTTTCTAAACATCGTATAACCTACTTAAGGTAGTACTGTCGCTACGTCACTAGTCAGAATAAGCGCACTTTTTATTTCTTGTTTATTCACAAAATACTCTTTGCTAAAGAAGCTGCACAGATGAACATACACTTAATAATGATTATGCGTTGGCATTAAATAATTCTATTCCTCCTAATTACTAATAAAAAGTTCCATGCAAAAGCTGATTTGACTTATTTATTGAGTTTAAATGTAAATTTTTTGCTTACAATTAATTTTTTTTAATATGTATATCTGCCTAATCATAGTTTTCGAAAATGATAAATATTCTTGAAATATTTATCTCTTACTACAAAAATTCTCAAAAAAAACTGAACGGTAATTTTTACAAAATAATTAATTGAAACTACAAAAAGAGCGATTTCCCAGTAGAACCCGTGCTAAATGAGTGAAAATGAAAATGCTAATATCTTTTTCTCACGTCACCTGACCTGACCAAATTTGTTTTGAGTCCCTTTTAGACCGAAATATATAAGTATGTTAAGTCTCGTCGAAATCTCAATGGTAATTTGTAGCGACAGTATCCTGGTGGAAATCGATTCCATTATTTACCTAATAAATAGCTAGTTTCCTCAATAATCATTAAAAACTAGACACTTTTCTTGGCCATTTCTATCCATCGATGAAACGATTTTTCCGATCATATTCGCCATTTAATAGACAGAATAATAGAATAAGTTTTTTCACAAATTTACATTAGCTTATTTGTGAGTATTTAAAAGATATTAAAGTTGGCCAGTTTTTTAGTCAGGAAATGGCTAATAAGAGTCTTGCTATAATGGCAAGGAGTGAGAGAGACAGAATCAAACGGAAAAATCATTGTTTTCGTTTGTATCCCCTGAAACAGTACTTAAACGACTTAAATACCAATAATTCGTGTTTAGATTTTCGTTAGCTATCTTTTTTTAATATTTGTTTTTAAATATACATGATCAAATTACAGAGAAAATTTAGTAAAAACATTTTAAGGTTGTGTTATCTCCATTAAATAGAAAATATGGCCGGAAAAATCGTTTCATCAATAGCCAGAAAAAAATAGCTATTTTTACTAGCTATTTATTATTTTCCTGGCCATTTCCGATAGAGACAATTTCTACCAGAGTACTACCTTAATAGACATTTTATTTCAACTCTTTATAAGAAACAAAATAATAAACTTACCGTACCACAAGTAAGTCTCTACATCGACTCCATAATAGTACATTATGCAACTAGTGCGTAAAGCGAATCATTTTTGGATGGGTATTGTTTGTCGCCCGAGCGAAGCGAGGGCGACAAGATACCCGTGCAAAGATTACTGGCTTTCGCACGTGTTGCGTTTCCTATTTTTTATAACTGAGCGCGTGAAACTCTACGTTAAATGTCTGTTCAGCGTGCGTAAAGTATCCGGATTTCTTTCACGAGTGCGTAAAGTGAGTACTTTACGCACTACTTCACGCACCGAGTGCGTAAAGTAAACACTTTACGCACTAGTGAAAAAAGGGGGTACTTTACGCACGCTAAACAGGCATCTAAAGTCGAGTTTTACGCACTCAGTTATAAAAAAAAAATATATCAAAGTGAAACACATTTCCTCCAATTTATTCCAAGATTTACATCGACTAATACGCGCCTAACATTAGTCGCTGATATTTCCCTAATCCAACTACAAATTCAGCCTGGCCGAGGTGGTCCCAAAACAGGCGAGAACGCAGGCTAGGAGCCAGAGCTTACACGTACCTATACGCGCGCGGTGTCTGCTATAACGTTATTGAATTTTGGCGCGTAGTAGTGGCCCCTACGCCCGGCTGCCGAAAAACTATGTCAATTAGCAACTTGGCTCCCTCCCTCCTAATATACATGCATACATATTATAAGTCGAAATCGTCTCCCTCTCGCTCTCCTCTCGAGATTAGAATGTTAAAGCGGGATGGGGGAGAGAGAGCAAGAAGACAGTTATGCAGAGGAGGACTAACATTCTCTCTTGCCACGCGTGCGCACCGCCGGATTTATGCAGATTATGTCGAAGCGAAAGGCAATTTCCATCCCGACGCTCGCTCGCTCTCACTCGAAATTACAGGGGCGGGGGGTTCAAAGTGATATATAATAAGAACGGACTTCTGGCGCTGAATTTTCTGTCTTTAAATGCGCGACAGGAGAGTGAGAGGGAGTGAAAGAGAGGTGTGCTCTATAACTAATGCAGTTTCTTGTGTCGCCGAATTCTCAGTTGGGAAAAACGATTTTCTAAAAATATAACTTTTGACCTGCTCGTACTTTTTTAGAGTTCTTGTATTTGGTAATTCAAGGTATGTTTAATTTGAAGCATTTTAGTGGATGCTAAATAGGATTCCCACACTGAGAAAACTGTCGTAGGAAAATTTACTGAAAAGCTAATAAAAATTACTATTTTTTATAGCAACGATGGGATATCATGGAAATTTAGGTACTTTTGCTAACTAATATAGTAATTTTTGTAGCCAAGCTTAAACTTAAAAAAAATTGGTTTTCATGATTTTATATCTATAGGATACCTAATATTTATACAATATTTAATATATTATTAATTAAATTTAGCTATACAAGAAATAAATAAGGAAATAAAAAATTTTTTTTTACGGTGGTTGTGTATTCGAACCCTGGACCCTCCGCACGCTAGGCAGACGCGCTAACCTCTTACCCACGTGAGCTTCTTGAGTACAAAATTTTGGAACTGATACATTGGCTACCTTCGCTTACGAGAGAACTTTGATGATTATTTGATAGCAATAAATAACTATGATAATATAAAGAAATAACTCATAGCTCACCTGCACAACGTAAAAATAAAACAACTGAATCGATATTGTCGATGTTTTTGATAACTTAAAAGGAAGATAATCTCAAATTGCGGGAGAAACATAACCTCAATCAGACACGTGCTCCCGGCGTGCACGCAATAAGTACTACATGTAGAGGGCACTTTTTGCTATGTGTAGTAGTAAAAATTATTAAGATACCTTGTAAATATTCCTGAACTATAGCAAAATTTTTTATAATTTGCTTATATCCCCGCGTTGCTATCAAATATAGTAATTTTTGTTAGTTTTTCAGTAAATTTTCCTACGACAGTTTTCTCAGTGCAGTAGCGGATGGGAAAAGCGATTTTCTAAAGATATTTTTGACCTTTTCGTACTTCTTTTTTATAGTTCTTGTATTTGGTAATTCAATGTGTGTTAAATTTGAATCATGGATGCAAAATAGAATTTCCAGTATCGGATGTGAAAGATCAAAATAATCTTAGATCATCGTCTTTGCTAGCGATTCTGTGCTTCTTTGTAGTCAAATCAATGTTTTATACCCTATCACCATTTATTCAGAGATTTCCAATTAATACAGTAAGTTTTGTTTAACGGTTGAACATAAAAAAGTTATAGTCTTTTATATAAGGCTAAAATAGTAAAAGCTGTTAGCGTCACAATAAACAGTAGAGAAAAGAAAAGATCTTTATACCATAAATCATGACAACCAGATTGTACAACTTTGAGAGTTCATATATGGAGATTTTTTAAACGTAAAGTATTTACATAAAGTAAAGAGAGCAGAAAAATATTAAAACAAAAACAAAACAGTTAAATCTATTTTCATAATAACTGTAATAATTATAGTGCAGAGGTTCCACTTGAACATTGTACTGTAATTATTATTAACGTAAAGAATTTCATACATCTCTGTACCCTATATTAACGTTTTCTACTGAATGTCAATAAAAATATTACGTAATAACTAATAATTTCATAAACATAAACTGACTATAAATTAATAAAAAATAACACAACAAAACCCCTACCAACCGTACATCCAAATCAAGTAAACAGCAAAACTGTCGCTACAACCCTTTTCGCAACGTTCTACCTACCCTCATCGAATTTTCTCACGACGCCGATCCAAACGGTACACCCAGACGTATACACTCCATCTCCGTCTACCTTATACCTACTCTCTACTCTCGTGTGGATCAATCCCCTCGCGGCGCACGCAGACGCGCTAATTCGCACACGGGGGATCAAAATATCGGAGGGAGCGGAGCATCAGCTGCCCGTTTTACGGCACTTTCGCGAAATTGGCTTCGTGTCACGAAGCAGCTTTCCTCGTCGTGCGCTGTTGTCCGTCGTGCGCGCTTATTCAATACTTTTGGCTGGGATTTTCCTGGGCACGTGTGGGTTTATAGAGAATATGAGTAAAGGGTCTGAGGAGAAATCTGTCGCGGCGGTGCGTCGGTGTGTTGCTGGGGTTCGGAGATGGATGGATTTTTACTGCGGGTATAGACTTTAGATTAAAAATGAATGTAAGGTGGGTTATTGATTGTCAATTTGTTTTGATAGTGTACTGAAAACATCATGAGTATAATGATCTTGCTTTGTTTTCATTTAAAAGGCTTCAATTATAATTTTTTTTTTTTCACAAGAATTAAATAATTTTGTTTTAATTTTTTTTTTAAAGTTCTGCTTAATTTATTTCTTCCATTTTGTTTTATGATTTACGTTATTTGAAGAAGAAACTTTTCCGTTCATATTGTAGCGTACAAACTTTATTTTAGGTTGCAATCGCATTTGCTCTTGGTCCAATTCCTTTATTATATGAAATATGAGATAAAAAGTGTCGAGGGAAAAGGTATGAGATATTCTTTACTTACAAGATAAATCATCTAAATTAATAATAATCTAAAAGTTTTCTTTGATTCCTATCAATAAATTTTCGATTTTAATTTTATACTACTTATTGAATCAATTATTGTAAGCTTTTAGAAAACTATAAGATTTAAGTTCGATTTTATGTTACATTCATTCATTAAACCTTACAAATACTAAAAATTAAGATAATTCGGATACTCTAGTGCTTTATAAATTAATCAAAGCTTGATGGTCTTACACTTTTCCAAACTAGTTTGTAAATTAGTATAATTTGCCAAATTATAAAATTACTTGCATCTGCGTGAATACATTATAAGGAAAAGTTTACTTTCATTTGACGCTTTAATTCTCTCGTACCCGGGAGGTGACGTCGTGTTACTCATTGTACTACCATTGCAAAGCCGGTGTTGCGCATAAGACATTACATTACATCTTGATAACAGAGAAAGCTAGTAGAATTATTTCAATAATTTTGCAATCAGTTTATTTTTAAGTTACAGTAGTATAAATCTCCTCTTACTGCTCTGATGAAAAGTTTTGTACTTAATAATGGTGGAGGTATTATGGTTGTATTGGCAGTAACGTCTCATTCAAAAGTTAGTTTTTCACGTTAAAACTACGATAAATAATTATGTAAAGCAATTGATAAATTTTTAGTTCTCGCGATCAATGTATTAATGCAATTGGAATATTTATAAGCTTTAAAAATAAAAAATCAAAGCAAAATTGTAAACTCGGCACTATTCTTTTTAAATCGTCAAAATGCACTAATTTCAACGTAACGATGATTTTAAAAAAAATAGTGCCGAGTTTACAATTTTGCTTTGATTTTTTATTTTTAAAGCTTCCCTGGTAGAAATTGTAACCAACCGTACGCCATCCGTTCGCCAAATCGTAAGGATTTGGCTAACCGTTTAACCAACAGTTAGCGATAAATACCGCTTATTTCGTCACGGAATCACCCTTGCGCTTGATCAATGAATGCTTAATATTAAAAATCTTAAATAAAAATCATTTACACAACTTATTATTTAAATAAAACTCTCAAAATTTGTATTATTCATAGAATAATCAAAACCCACATATTAATAGTATTTTTCTTCAGATAAATATGGTTAAATCGGTAACGGGTATAGTTTTGTTTGTTCAAATTGAGGTTAGGGCGTGTTAATGTGTAGTGTGCGTGACCTTTTGAAGTAAGTCAGGACATGTACAGGTGGATACTTAAATTTTTTAAAATTTTAAAGTATCCTATATTTAAAATTTGAAAGAATCCTACATAAAAGGTATTCTACATTTAAAATTTGAAAGTATCCTATATAAATTCTTCGTACTCGTATTGCTCCGTTTTCTACTCGGTGCTCCGATACCATCTGACCTTTACAGTGAAGCAAAACCACGCGATCCTGGCGATCCCGTCATGTGACTCGTATGAGTCTGCGCAGTTAAATACTTTTACCTATACATAACACATGAACCTGCGATCGCAATCGCGTGTATGTAATATGTGTGTATTTATGTGCATGTGTGCTTGTCTTGTGGAAAGCGGGATGCGGACAGTAATTTCGGATCATAGCCCACGTGCTACGCTGTCTACTTAACCTTCAAATAAATTTACTCCCAACTTCATTCAAATATTTTTTTAATGCATTATAATAATTTTTATTATTGTTTATGTATCAAAATCTTTTTACATATCTATATTTCTTATTAATTTCTATTATTGTTTTATGAGTTACTCAATGTTTTATTATTGATTGATAGTCCACCAACCGTTGGTTAACCATTGGTCAATATTTTTCTTATTCGTTGGCCTAAATTATTGGCCAACAGTTAGTAGATAAGCCATCCGAGTTGGTTTATTTTCTACCAGGGTTATAATATTCCAATTACATTAATTCATTATCGCGAGAACTAAAAATTGATGAATTGCTTTACATAATTATTTATCGCAGTTTTAACGTGAAAAACTAACTTTTGACAGGGACCTTACGGCCAAACAACCTTAAGATTCCTCTGCTTGAAAACGCGCACTCCTCTTCATTCAATATTAATATAATTTTCTGTAACTACAACCGTGTATTTCTATTTATTAAATCTGCTGATATGATTAGCTTTTTAATCCCGTTTGTCGTTAATTCAATTTAAATTGCTGTACTACTGATTTGAAGGTTTCAGTTATAGTAAAAGTATCATTACTATTCTAAAAATTCGTTGAGATAATCTGGAAACTTGTTTACATACATACGTACAGATATACATACATCTCGGAAAACGCTTAAAATGGACTCATTTTGGGTGGAAAATAGTTTTTATGTTGTAAATTTTTAGAATTTGAAGTGTTACAATTTTCGCCCTGAAGAAACTATAAGGCTCTCCTGAGCAGCGGTCGTGCCTAAAAAAGGATAAATATCATGTCTTTAATGATTCGGGAAATTGAAGATTCGATGTAACATTTTGCGACCGCGTTGGATTTCCATTCACCATGGTGCTTCAAAGCGGTTGTAAATGAGCTTCAGTATTCATTAGGTATTGATAAATATTCTAAAACATAACTATCGTAATCTTTTCATCACAATTGCATGTAAATATTTCAGGAAAATTTTGTAAAACTTGCCTATAACCGAATTTTTATGAAAAGTATTGCTTTATCCACTTTATAAAACAATCATCCTATTTAATTTATGATCCTTTTTTCCTTATGCAAATCACAACCAGTTTTTGGTCTATATTTGATACATCATCTTTATTAGACAGTTGTTCCCGCTCGACTGTACCACGACCCATATTTTGCTGCGCACTTTCCACTTGAAAGCTGCCTATAGCGAAACAGCTGCTTCGCCGATTACCCTCACAAAACATGCGTACGACCGAAAATATCTCTCCGTCGTCGTAAAATATCGGTTTTCTTCCTGGGTTTATCGAGACCAAAATGTTCCGACACAACCGGAATTATGAGACAATTCAAAAATCTGAGCAGCAAACGATTCGCTAATTTAACGTTTATTTTACATAAAATTTTACACGAAAATACAAGTTTCCCGTGATGTCTTTTTGTCACACACTCCAAAAGTAACAATAACTAACTCGTGCTAAGTCGCTCCTTCCGTTGTTTTTTTAATCCTAAAAATCAATGCATTTCTAATCCACTGAATCTAAATCTTATTATGTTTTATCTTCTGTATATTGTACAAGATAAATTTTACAATATTTTTATCTGTATTGAAAGTAATTATTTCAATCACCAAATTGGCCTTTTTATTCGTTATCTTTCTTTGACCTTTCCTGTACCATTATTTTAAAACTCATACGTCATCTTATCAATATGTAAACGTATAAATAAATCCTTTACAAAAGCTACAAATTCTAATAATACATTTTATTCGTCATCGCTCGACTGAAACAATGTAATCTCCATTTCGAAATACTCTCTGCAAATCAGTCGCACTCTACATTCTACAAAATCACTACTTACCATGTACATCTTCACAACCAAGCAACTAATTTTTCCGAACAGACTGCTCAGTAACGCGGAGCAATTTAAACCAGTCTCTCGTCGGTTGGCGAGACCGAAATCCTGCACAGACGTCGAGCGATGGCCTGCCATCACTTATTCAGCGGCAACCTTCTCCCTCTCTCTCTCTCTCTCTCTCTTGTGCGAAGATGTCTGCGGCTGGACCCTACAAGCACCGACTAAGCCGCGCGCGCGCGCGCTTCGCCAAACTTGATCGGATTAGCACGAACGCTTTAGGTGTGGGACTAAAGCGCGTCCAGTTCCGGCGCTGCTGCTGCGTCCGGTTAACTCGATGACGCGTCTTGGGAGAAAAAGGGATAGGGATGGCGAGGACCCGGTTGTACGTGTGTTCGGTGAAGGTAACTCGAGAAGACAGAGATAATGGTTTTATTAGGTAAAAATAGTATTCTCCTTAAAGAGGAGTTTCTCCCAAAATGTCGAATGAAATTAATCAATTGCAATTTACTTTTTAAAGAATAATCTCTTTAAAGATTGATTGCGAATTGGTGGCGTTCTTCTAATGCTTTTAATGAAACAAATCAAAAGCGATTATTTGTTCAAAGATAATAAACATTTTGAGAGTTAAAAATCACATTGTTTCTATACTCGGAGTATAGAATATTTATCTGGAATTTAAAAAAGTTACTTCCGGACAACAATCGGTGAACTATAGCCCACGACGTGATAAAAAAGTGCGCAGTTCTCTCGTTATTGGTAACTTCTTCGGGGCCCTCCCCCAACAAGATGAAATTCGAAAACAAAACTTTCGCAAAACTTTTTCCGCGCTCGCACGCGCTGAGAAAACGGTCGAAGACTCTTCAAGTACTTTTCCGATTAAACGCTTTTCACGCGCGCTTCGCTTCTCATCCTGGCAGCAGCTGCAAATTGGTTTGCGCGTCTTTAACGCCGTCCGACGAGCAGCAGCGGCCAGGATGTCTGGGAGAGTATATATATCCCCGTATTCTCAAAAGCTGCCGGACGTGACGGGACGCGGTCGGTTAACACGCCCGAGCTGGAGGTTACAATTGAAATTTTCCCCGTTTCATGTTCGTTTCAGTTTCTTACAATAATCACATCGCCATTTATTTTTTGCACACAATAAAAAACTCATTGCGATTCGAATTCTTCATTAATCTTTTAGCCTGTTCCCAAAAATATTCTTCTAATCTGGCCATCAGCGTCATCGCCGTCGCACGATTAACCGTCGTCAACGCAAAACGTCCGACCACTTTGTTTTCGGCGCCGCTATACCATAGTTTTAATGCGCCGGCGCACGGAAATTGGCTGTGATACCTCAGTAGCGCTGCCGCGGCAACTCGTCTGCGAACAAGTATCATGGAGGGAGTGAGAGAGAGTATTGGAGAAGCAATTATCGCGCCGCTCAGCGTGGGTACCAGGTATACCGTTCTGCTGTAGTTTCGACGTTGCTCCCGCGCGTTAACCGGCCATTGTCTGACGCGCGCGGGTGTACCTCGACGACCCGTAAACGCCGAAAAAGAGAGAGAAGCTGCCGGATCGACGACGGCCAAGAATTTCGCCAGAGTGGCGCGAAAGAGGTTGGCAAAGTATTTGGGGCGGTTGAGTGCTCGGTGGATTGAAAGTTTGCAAAATAAAATGATGATGGTATAGAGGAATGGTTGAACAGGTTTAGATGGTTATTAAAGGATGTAAAGATCTTAGGGATGTGGGAAGATGGTTGAAAGAATCCATATATGATACCGTGAAAACTGTTATTAATAAAAAAAGAAATTTAAGATTTATTTTACAGTAGTATATGTATTTATTATTTTAAAAAGTTAAATTTTATCATGTGACGTATTTTTACGAATCAAGCTATCTTACTAAATCGGCAAAATACGAACTAACTGCATATCGGATTTAAATTTTTTTTCAGTTTAATAACTCAATAAATATTTAGATTCTGTAAATAAACTATAGAAACCATATAATCAGTTACACAGATTTAGTTGCATTAAAATTGGTTTAATAAATAAAAATCGGAGATTTCAATCTTCTCTGTCATGTTAGTCAGAAAATCAATCTAATTGCTTGTGATTTTTGTTTTCTGTCTCTTTTAAAAATCAATAATTAACTGCTCTCTTGGCGACGTATCTCTCTTTTGTTTTCCAATATAGTTATATCACAATATTTCTACCGATTTGTTAATACAAGATGTTCCATTTTCTTAAAGAATTCATGAATCTACGGTGTTCATAGAGTAACTCTTTAATATCAATAACTTTTAGTATCATCCAAATGCTATTACTCAAAGCCAAGTTATCTTTTTTGGGTCATAAGTTTCATATTTAAAGTTCTTGATAACCCGTCAATTTACAGATAGTCCTATTTTTTCTGCTCATTACTTTTCTACGTAAGACAATGATTCAATTACAGTTATTTCTCACGTGGAAAATATTTTTTTATAAAAAAGATCTTTATATTTAAAAATGTGAGACTGGATTTCCAAAATACTTAATTAAATGATCAACATAGTCTCTTAAACTTTACAAAATTAAACGAAAGCCTTTTATTAGATATTTATTTCGGAATATATGAGTTTACATTGTTCGCTCTCTTGATGCACATTTTATATACATCAAGAGCCATTTTACCTATTAATATTATTTCGTTAGTGTAAAATATTTCCGTGTAAAATTATAAAAAAACCAAAGATCATTTGTCTGTGTAAAATAGTATGTGTTGAATATTTACTATTTTTAATTGTTGTAGAACAAATTTTAGTGTCCAATGTTATTCTGTGCGTTATTTAGTTCTCTTTAATACTTATGGGTCTGAAGTTTGCAACGTTGGAGTCTAACGAAATAAAAAAAATAATTCATTTTACTTCACGTTTATATTAAATAATATTAATTTTGCATGTAAATTTAGTGTTTTATAGTGTAAAATAACTTTAAAACAAAGGTTTAGATAAAATTTCCATTGTTTAATAATTATAATCAATCGTAAAAAATTATTTCGTTGCATTCCAACGATGCAAACTTCAGACCCATTAAGGGGGTGTGGTACTCATGCACTCTGTTTTACCGGCAGAGCTCGGTAAATTCTATATTATTAAAATAAATATATCGAATTACGTCGTATAAAGAGATAGTTGCCCTGTGCAATGTAATAATCTACCAGCTTGCGCAGTTTTGAGCCCAAATATCAACGGCACCCTAAAAAATTTTGCGAACGAAATTTCGGTTATTTTTGTTCGCAAAATTGTTTAGGATGCCGTTGATATTTGAGCTCAAAACTGCGTAGGCTGGTAGATTATTACATTGCGCAGGGCAACTATCTCTTTATAAGACGTAATTCGATATATTTATTTTAATAATATAGAATTTACCGTGTTCTGCCGGTAAAACAGAGTACATAAGTACCACACCCTCTTAATACTTATTCTTTTTATGTGTAGAAAGTAAATGTGTACAATAATATTTCATTTTTTTAAAAACGGTGTTTAACTCAATGTGTTCAATAAAAAAACACATTGTGTAAAACAAAATTCATATAAAGTCTGTGTTAAATTAAATTGCGTATAATTCTTATGTGTATGAAGCGAACCCTACCTTAATTATGCAGATTACTTGACCACGAGTAAATAATAATAAAAGCTTTTACATAAATAATGTATATAATGTCAAGTTAGTAGGAATAGATCTCATTCCTTTTATATATATTTTATAAATAATTTTTGCCCCAATAGAAAATTTCAGTTTCTTGCAAATGTCAATGTTATAACAAATTGATACTCAGCCGCGATGAGATAAGAACCTGCATTTTCTATACGTGACAAACTCAACTCAAAAGAGATTATACGGCTGTAGATCTCTTTATATGTGGATCGGAAAAAGCTCTTTTTCATTTACTTTCACGATGAGCTTTCTCAGATTATCACTACGATATTCACTATGATTAAAAAGTATCTACATATTATTATTTATTTCAAAAATAAAACGTTCGATTTAATTTTTAAATTCAATTTCTTAATTTAACGTAAAATATCATCTCAGTATTTTCAACCGTACAACTCTGGTAGAAATTATTGTAACCAACCGTACGCCATCCGTTCGCCAAATCGCAAGGATTTGGCCAAGCGTTTAACCAACAGTTAGCGATAAATACCGCTTATTTCGTCACGGAATCACCCTTGCGCTTGGTCAATGAATGCTTAATATTAAAAATCTTAAATAAAAATCATTTACACAACTTATTATTTAAATAAAACTCTCAAAATTTGTATTATTCATAGAATAATCAAAACCCACATATTAATAGTATTTTTCTTCAGATAAATATGGTTAAATCGGTAACGGGTATAGTTTTGTTTGTTCAAATTGAGGTTAGGGCGTGTTAATGTGTAGTGTGCGTGACTTTTTGACGTAAGTCAGGACATGTACAGGTGGATACTTACATTTTTTTAAATTTAAAAGTATCCTATATTTAAAATTTGAAAGAATCCTTCATAAAAGGTATTCTACATTTAAAATTTGAAAGTATCCTGCATAAATTCTTCGTACTCGTATTGCTCCGTTTTCTACACGGTGCTCCGTTACCATCTGACCTTTACACTGCCGCCGTAAGCAGGAAGGTCTGTAACTTCAAAAATATTTACTCTCATAAAAATCGTTCATTTAACAGAAAACGACATACTTTCAGGCGTCATATCGAAATTGCGGTGAAAGTGAAATTTTGAAGTTACAGACCTTCTTGCTTACGGCGGCAGTACAGTGAAGCAAAACCACGGGATCCCGGCAATCCCGTCACGTGACTCGTATGAGTCTGCGCAATTAAATACTTTTACCTATACATAACACATGAACCTGCGATCGCACTCGTGTGTATGTAATATGTGTGTATGTGCATGTGTGCTTGTCTTGCGGAAAGAGGGATGCGGACAGTAATTTCGGAGCATAGCCCACGTGCTACGCTGTCTACTTAACCTTCAAATAAATTTACTCCCAACTTCATTCAAATATTTTTTTAATGCATTACAATAATTTTTATTATTGTTTATGTATCAAAATCTTTTTACATATCTAAATTTCTTATTAATTTCTATTATTGTTTTATGAGTTACTCAATGTTTTATTGTTGATTGATAGTCCACCAACCGTTGGTTAACCGTTGGTCAATATTTTTCTTATTCGTTGGCCTAAATTATTGGCCAACAGTTAGTAGATAAACCATCCGAGTTGGTTTATTTTCTACCAGGGAAGTATGAACGATTATTGATTAATTGGTTTTCTTATTATATAAATACTGAAAGAAGTATATTATTAATGATATGATTTTCCTCATGTCTGTGAATGAAAAGATGTTAATTCAATTATATAGGATGAAATAAGAATTTTAATAACAATTTTAAAGGCACTTGATAGTTTATTTATAGTTTCAGCAAGATTACTGAAAACTTAAAGTAGTTGCATGCATTCTTTAAAACTATCATACACTTTTAAAAAATTATCAAAAATAATGCAGAGGTGTAAAAAGAGAAATAATTTAATAAAAATTGTAATTTATTTTACCATATTGTAAAATAAATCAGTAAAGGTTACCATCTATTACTTATTTACTGTCATGGATCTAAAAGGTTTTACTGTGATGCATATAAGATATTGACTATAAATACGTTACGAATTTTTACGTTACGAGTATCATAATATTTCTCACTACGGCACAGAAGGGATCGAGAAAATAATATTACAGGAAACGTTATATTTATTTAAATGTGAATTGATGTTTGCGGAAAATGAATATATACATGCAATACTACTAGCAGAATGTTATGAATCAAAATTTCATGGAAAACTAGAGAGAGGTACTCTATAGTTATCAGAATGACCCGTGTAAAAAAAATTATGTTATGCCAAAGTTTGATTATGTAAAAGTAAACCTAATTTGCGACAAATTTAGTACATGAAAATTTTCCAGACTTGCAAAAAAAATTTTTAAATAAAAATATTGTTAGCTGAAGATTGGAAAAACTTATTCCAAACTTGAGCTAAAGAACTTTAAACAACAAATGCCGTCGACAAAGGTATGGACAAATTGTGTACAAACTTCCGCTAAAGTTTTTGTAAAAATAATGATGTGCACAAAGTGTGGTAAACTTTATTCCAAACTTAATCATATAGAGAAGACTGCGAAACTCGATGTAACAAATAGCGTTTAATTGATACAAATTATAGCAGAAATAAATGCAGTAATCAAGGACTGGTGCAACTTTGCCCATAAATTTTTAAAATATTAATAAAATCATTATATTCTACACGCTCCAACAAATACGAAATGTATATTCTCTTAAATATTTTAACTATTTCATGCATTAAACAATTATAAAATTGACAGCAGGGTGATGTTCATTTATAATTACCTATATATAAACTCCCTTCTCTCTCTCTCTCAAGTATTGCTTATAGTATTTAAAAATAGTATCTGCTCTATTAGATCAATTAAAAAAAAATTTGATGCGCATATTTCTTTTGGAATATTGAAACAATTAATTTTGAGAAAGCAAGCTTTAAACTTTTAATACAGTTTTAATCCAAAAAACCTTCTAAATTGTGATCAAACAAAACAAAAAAAACACATAAAAAACGCATTGTTTCTCTATTTTTTTTATATAATTTTATATCAATTAGTAAAAGAAAATGAGATTTTTCGTTATTTTTTGCGTTTTTCCATCTCAGTCTTCCCCTAAAAATGAGATGCTACATTGCGTTCAACATACTCAAAGTAACTGTTCCTTGACATCAAAAAGAAATTCGCCCAGAGAGACAGTATACCATAGATCTTTTGAAAAAATGTATCTTTGATACTCGCAGAAACACAAAGCCGCTTTTTTATATGTAAAGCAGAACATTGCGAGTCTCATTGATTTCCATTCCATTTCCACTCTCCCCCCCCCCTCTCTCTCTCTCCCACACTATCCGTGAGTCAATCGCTAGCGGCGAAATAAAATTTGCATAGCATTCGCGTGGAACAATTGACTTTTAAAAGTCGCGGCGTACGAAATCATTTCGCGTGTCGGAATTGATTGTTGCTCGGTGTGGGGCGGCGCAGGAATAGCTTTTCAATATTCCTCGGCACTCGGATAGGATCACACGCTCGTGAGAGGAGATGCGTCGTGCATCGGATCTCGTATTCATGTGTGTCGAGAGAATTGGACGAAGGAACGGCACAAAGGGTACACGTAACTGCGAAAGTTGTAGCGGATATTTGTAGTTTTTCCTATAGGAAACTCTGATGAATAAATAAGGACATATTCAATTTCCATCGATTGCAGATAGGTATATCAGAGCGTGCGATTTGGTGTATACTATTATTAGAGCGATAACATTAAAATTTATTA
Organism: Torymus aiolomorphi; assembly: GCA_036365515.1. Lineage (NCBI taxonomy): Eukaryota > Metazoa > Arthropoda > Insecta > Hymenoptera > Torymidae > Torymus > Torymus aiolomorphi. The sequence goes on along the minus strand of CM070873.1, from coordinate 26,148,108 downwards.
AAATTTATCGATTAATAATGCAATACGAGTTTTGTGAAATGATCATATCGAGACTTATACGATTTTAGAATGATTTTTTTTTGTAAAATATTTACGCATAAGTATATGTTTCGAATGAAACTTATATAATAATAACTCTACAGATATAATATATAAATAATAATGATGTCGTTTATGTTTGTATGTTATGGACAGCATTATCATTAAAAAACACTTAAGATAACTTAAGAAAAAAAATAAAAACTCGGTCGCGTGAAACTAAATACAATATAAATTTAATTTAGCTGATGAAAGTTCAGAAATAAATTTGAGAGGTTTTGCTAGTTTTAAATTAAAAATTCAGAATACAAAAATTTTATAGATATAAACTTTTGTTGACGAATACGTGTAGTATTGCTACTTATGAATATGAAATGTAGGATTTCGTCAGTTAATTTTTAGTATTAAAGTGAATAGCAACTGGTATTTGAAATTGAACAGTGCGCAATAATTGACACTGAAATGCCGATATCGAATAATCGAGAGTTAATAAACAGTCTCGCTGCTCCAATATTTAAAGCGACGAATGACGTAGATTTAAAAGGTATAATATCATACTTCATGAATATTTGAAATTCGTTAATTATTGCCTCGCACGGATATAAAAATACTTATTTTTTAAGAAAATAATACCCAACACTAAAACCCATTTTTGCATTTTATGAAATCATTCAAATCAGGAATCCGCAAAATATGTGCAATACATATTTTTATTATATTTTTGAAAAATACGCTAAAATAAGACAACAAATTTTCATTAAAAAAATGACAATTATGTTAAATATTTGACTGTTTCTAACTTATATACGAAGAAAAATTACTATTTTCTCTATAGACGAGAGATATAGTTCAGTATCGCGTAAATATTTTAAACAATAAAAAATAATACATTTTACATATTTTCTACGAAAAATTATAATATTTACTATATAATTTCAGTATAATACTTGAATATTCTTTCAAATAATAATTTTTTTAGTCAAATTTATCCTTTGCGACCAATTTATCTCCGTGCATTTAAAAGTAGAGATTTCCCGTTCCCTCGACGAATTAAAAAATCACGACCAAACGAATCGACTCACTGCCTCACCCGCGCATTCGTCAAAATATTCCAGGCGCTCTCATGTATAGTTGTAATTGTTCCGGGCGAGTTGCTCAACGATATTTCTCTCTCATCTCATTGCCGGTCTAGATGTACACATGAAGACGGGGGGGGGGGGCACTAATCCTCGAGGCGCATACTGCAAATTGGACTAATCTCGACGCGCCAGTGTGCGACTTTGCAAAAAGGAGAGAGAAAAAAAAATAAAGTCCGGTCTAATGACGAGTAGAGGGTTGAGAAAAAAGAAACGCGGTCGACGCGTAACTAACATAATCTGGAGAGGAAAGTAGGGGATTGCGAGGTCGGAAAAATATGGGTTTTAATTACGACGCGGGGGGTGGAGGGAGATGCGGAAATATGTTGGTTAAGAGGATACCGTGGCGATTTTGATGATCCGCTTTGGGTGGTAATTTAAAGAATGGTCGGTGAATATTAAAAAATGTGTTAAGATAACGAGGAATGTGGAAATAATAGTAATTAGAAGAATTTTTGAGAGTCCGTTGGGCAGGAAATGTTTAATGTTTGAGCATCGTAGGGGTATTTTAAGATAAATAAAATAGTTGATGGTCATACAATTTCAAACAAGATTGTAAGAGTAAAGAGTTTTTTTAGAGTAATTAGGTATTGGATTTTTTCCTATCTTAAAAAAGTGATGAGCGGAAAGTCAAGTCAAAATAAGACGTTTGTGATTGGCTAAGTCCAATCAAAATAAACTTGTGATTGGTTGACGCTGTGTCACAGTCTTCTGTACACAATGTACCGTGTTTTATGACAGTGTCATATATTTTGTTTCGTTGTTGTCAAATCCTCTCTTTAAAAAAGTGATGACCGTAAAGATGATACGCGATTAGTTATAAGTCGGCGGGATTTTTAAACATTTAAACTTTTATTTAAAAAATATGAAAGCTAGAATTCGAAGAAGATATTCGGACATTTTTAGTGAAAACCGTAATAATAAAGAATATTTTGATTGTTTAAAGTTTCTAACCTCAAAATTTAATATTCTTAAATATTATTGCTGAGGTTAAAATTATGCGGAAATCAATATATATATAAGAAGTTAATTCTTTTCAATTAATAAATAACTGTTTGTAATTCTAAATTTAAATTTTAAACTCTTAACAAGAAGAAATAAAGTGCTAGTATTTTTAAATTATTTAAAAAATTTCGACAATCTTTACTGTGATTGAAACATTTCAATTGTACCCCATGTCACTTTAGTCAAACATTTAATCAATACGGTTTCAATGAGTCGCGTATTGATTTGTTCTAAATGTCTTGCAAAAACGGAAATATGAAAGCAAAAATATTCACCTCGAATTATTCATTCCGTTTTCGCGGTAAATCCCGCGATTCATCAGCAGATTTAAAGCGGCGATAAAAAAAGACTGTCCGGAAAATGCTGTTTGGAAAAAAAACTAGACAGCTTCGCGACTATCGATTTTCACTTTTTATTAATCAACGTTGAATAAATATCAAATATGTTCCAACGCACACATAAATGTCTGTCAGAAAAGTGTGTATTTTAAAAAAACTATTTCTTTTATTAAAAATATCAAGAATATAAAGTAAAAGAAACGTAGAGATTGAATATTTGTATAACTTCTGTACTTGATTCTCTCTCTCTCTCTCTCTCTCTCTCTCTCTCTCTCTCTCTCTCTCTCTCTCTCTCTCTCTCTCTCTCTCTCTCTCTCTCTCTCTCTCTCTCTCTCTCTCTCTCTCTCTCTCTCTCTCTCTCTCTCTCTCTCTCTCTCTCTCTCTCTCTCTCTCTCTCTCTCTCTCTCTCTCTCTCTCTCTCTCTCTCTCTCTCTCTCTCTCTCTCTCTCTCTCTCTCTCTCTCTCTCTCTCTCTCTCTCTCTCTCTCTCTCTCTCTCTCTCTCTCTCTCTCTCTCTCTCTCTCTCTCTCTCTCTCTCTCTCTCTCTCTCTCTCTCTCTCTCTCTCTCTCTCTCTCTCTCTCTCTCTCTCTCTCTCTCTCTCTCTCTCTCTCTCTCTCTCTCTCTCTCTCTCTCTCTCTCTCTCTCTCTCTCTCTCTCTCTCTCTCTCTCTCTCTCTCTCTGTCTCTGTCTCGCTCTCTCTCTCCCTCCCTCTCTCTCTCACTTTCTTTATCGCTTTACAATACGCTTATATAGCCAGTCATATATCTTGAAACATCATAATTGCGATCATCTACTTCCAATTGTCTTGTTTTATCTTTATATTAAAATCTCCAATATCAACCTTACGAGTTCATTTATGCATACAAAAATTTATCTAGATTTTTCTATTTCTATGTAAAACAAACTGCTTCCTAACTACATCATGTAATGATAATGTCATATAATGTGAATTTTAATAAGGATTAGTCGATATGTCAATAAATAATTTTCTACATTACCTTCATTTTCCACCACCAAGTAACCTTTACAATCGCATTACACTTATTCTTAACCCATTCCACACCCCACCGCCTTACCACTCCCTGGGCTGCAATTGTTAAGTCCATTAAGTATTTAAGTCACTAAGTCCATAATAAGTACATTTTGAATTGCGGATTTACTCGCAAGTTAAAAAAACTATTACTGACGTAAACTCTCAACTATAAGCGCCCAATTCAAAGTACACTTGCGACTTACATTTTGCCTAATAAACTATCCCACTGTTCCGCACAAAACGGAATTCGCGGCGGGTGATTGGGATATATAAAAATAAGCACAAAATGCTTTCAAAGTTTCGTTTATTCTCATGCTTGATTAGCACCTTACTCAAAGGTTACGCAACGACTGACTCACAAACGACAAAATCAACAACTTAGCTTATTCTTAGCAACGGTCTTTACTTGTTTTTCGAACTAATCGCAACCTTAGTAAATATATGTATATAATCAATAATGATAAATTTACATAAACGCTTTTTTCTACTTTTTGAGTATTGATAATTAATATGTATCCGTAACACCCACAATCCCGTCCACTCACCTCCCTCTAACCAGCCTCGAATTTCCCAGCCTTACGTCACCGCCATGCACGAGGCCCTTCGCACGTCGCGCGCGTCACAGGCGCCGCGCGCCGGTACACATCCGCGGTTTTTCCTGTTCCGCGTTCGTGCCCGCATCAGTATGCGCGCGCCGTGCGGCCGATCGGCGACAGCCGATGCGTGACCGGCTCTGCAGCCAGTATAGTAGCGTGGTGTCGGAAGAATATCGCCCGGTAGACGCTTGTTAGCGGTTTTGCGGCGTGGATACGTGACGCGCCGGCCGATTTATTTCGAAACGCCGGGGAAGTTTAAGACAATTTGCGGGGCTTTTTTGGGGAGGATTTTTTTTAATTAGAAGAGAGGAAGGTGTGGTCGGGTTGATTGGGGTGGCGGCAAGCGTGATGTATTTTGAAGCCTGATTGTATTGAGGTTGTTTAAGGTTGAAATGTTTTGCTTCCTCATAGAGGAAGCTTTGTAACGGTGAAAAAAATTTTCGAAAAAAAAAGTTCAAAAAGATGTTTTAAGGCGATATATGTGTATATTAGTTGATTTTGAACATTTTTGTTTTCGTGTGTGTGTGTGTGTGTGTGTGTGTGTGTGTGTGTGTGTGTGTGTGTGTGTGTGTGTGTGTGTGTGTGTGTATTTGAACTCTTCATATCTCCGAAACGAATCGACCGATTTTCGTCGGGTAAAGCTTATTCTCTTTGTCTCGCGGGAAAAGAAAGGTACCCTGATGGATTTGAGTTTTATTGATTTTCTTTTGTTTTATAACCGAAAAACGATTTTGAATTTTTAGTTTTTTTGATTTTTTCATATCTTACAGTCATTATTACATAATATAATAAACTTTTCTTGAAAGTTATTTAAATTACCTATATTTTCCTTTTTTAAAATTTAAAATATCTTCACTCTGTCAATTGTTATTAAGGAAAACTTGTTTATATTTCATAAATTAATTTCTCAAAAAATAATTTATTTATCGACTTGAAATAAATAACCAGTTATTACACTAATTGAAGACTATATGTGGTTAAAATTTCAAGAGATTATCTTCATTTGTTTTTTAGAAAAAAATTACTTTAGAAAAAATTTGCGTTTTCGTTGTCGCACGATAACTAGAACAAAAATTATCCAATCGTCCTGAAATTTGGCACAGATGTAGCTTTTATATATCTTCAGATCGAGTTCGTTGCCTAAAAAAATCGGTGCATTACGAAAAAAGTTATTTAAGGTAAAAAAATTTTTTTTTTAATTTTCGAATCGCATTTTCTCGGAGATTACTTGATTTATCGACTTAAAATTTTAACCACTTATTAAACTTATATAAGACTATATTTGGTTAAAATTTCAGGAGATTATCTTCATTTGTTTTTTTAGAAAAAAATTATTTTAGAAAAAATTTGCGTTTTCGTTGTCGCACGATAACAAGAGCAGAAATTACCCAATCGTCCTGAAATTTAGCACAGATGTAGCTTTTATATATCTTCAGATCAAGTTCGTTGCCCAAAAAAATCGGTTCATTACGAAAAAGATATAACGCACAGTTTAAGCTGAATCCGGACCCATGACCCTCTCCTAGTTAGTCTAACCGTACAAGATAAAGTATTAAATTTTAAATATTAGAAGTAAAAATTAATTAAAGGGATCAATAAATTAAGTTTGAGGAAGCTACGTGCCAATGAATTGGCAGCGGTTTTTTGGATGAGTTGGAGAAAGAGATTTGTTTGGATAATTTTGTAAGCAGAATGCCATAAAAGCTATATATTATATAATTATATTTTTTTGTTTATATGTCCAATATTCCTTCGAGTACACACTGGATCGTAACAACCCATCGAAATTTTTGTTAAAAACTAGGTTTATGAATTTTTCTAGGTACCAAAGACATTATATTTTTTCTTAAAAAGTGTCTAAACACATTGTCAATATATCCAAGTTTACTCATAAATTTTTGGTTATGATATAATTGATAATTTCAAAAATACAGCTGTTTAAAACTGTGTGTACTCGACGGTCGAAAAAAATAAGTGTGTATACTCGAAGGGATATTCAATCTAAAAGTCTTCTTTTATTATTTCATGTTTTATCTTTTTTATCTGTGACATATCTCTTATCACAACACTATTTATAATCTAGTTATAAAAAAGACATTTACTCAATTACTTTGCTCGGTTACTTCTATTTTTATACTGATGTACAAATTTTTATGTTTCTATTGTTGGAATTTGGGTGTTCGCGTGTCAATTTAACATTATCATTTAAAAGCTTTTATTTTCTACATTGAATAAAAGCATTCTATATTTATGTTCTATGTATATTTACAAAATAAATTACAATTCGTTACTTATATCTTTGCCTCTTACTAAGGTAAAAGTACCAATGAGCGGCCAGTGCCCAGTATGTGGCCATCTAGATAAATATTTAATTACTTTGAAGAATGTGTAGTAGTTGGATAATATTTTATTCTATAAGATGATTCTAAAATAATTAATGCTTATTGTTTAAATAGTATTATTACTCTTAGTGAAAATTTAATACTTAAAATGACGATTTGAAAATGCTACTCGCGGGGATCACAATAAGGATTCATGACTCGCCTTTTAGGTATTTTTAAATAAATTTGAAGTTAATCTTTACTCTTGAAAGTTTTAAGACACTTCTAAGATGCATCGAATTCAATTAGTCGTTAGGAGCCCAATAATTATTGTTTTTAATAAAAATAATTCAAGGTTATCTACTAGTACAGTTTAAACGTCATGTTCCAATACTTGGCCCTATGTATTTCACCGATGTTTTGATCGTTAGGGTTCCTACATATTGGTAGAGTTAGTAGGTTGGAAAACCATAATATGATTATTATACATTGATTTGCTGTAATTTCATATTATTAACGTTTGAGTTAGTGTTAAAAAGTATTTCCAGTCCAAAATTTAGCGATTTTATTATTTTTACATAAAAATCAAAATAAATATAGAGTACAAATTATATGGTCCAAGTATTGGGATTAACAATTTCGACCACTAGTACATGACTTTTTAACACGGTCCAACTACTAGTACAAGCAGTGTATTCATAATTTAATTAATTTTTTTGTCATAAAAGCTTATTTTCACAAATTAAATACTTTTTTCGCAAGTAAAAAGTAATAATAATTCTATTGGCTACTGATTCTATGCATTTTTAATAATATTTCGCATTTAAAATATGACATGAAAATTCTAGCTTCACTAAGCGTCCATCTATTGGTACTTTTACCTTATAAATCTTTAATCAACATAGAGTCTTCTAAAATTATTTTGCTGAATATTACTTATAATTTTACTGATAATCTCAAAATTCATTTTTCTTCCACATGCATATGGATTAATTTTGTTATTATATTATTTTGACTAGTTTACGAACTTTAATTTTATACTATAAAGTCTGGCTCATATAAAGTGGATTATCCAACTAAACGAATCAATAAAATAGTAATTTCATAGCTAATTTCATTTTTTTATAACATAATAAATGAAAAGTATCTGAAAAAATTCACAAAAAAGTTACACTTAAGGCGGCCTCAAAACAGGTCAAATTTTTCTTCAGAAGGCACACTTCCCAGAGGTGTTTTATTTCTTTCTTACATCACAAAGTATAGGTATAAGAAAAATCGTGTACGTGTAAAAAATTTCTTTATGACACATTTTTTCAAAAGTTGAAATTGTTTAAGAAAATGGCAAAAAGCCTTCCTCTTTAAACCTCAGCTATTTAGCCCATAAACAACCTACACAAAGTTTAAAAAAAAAATTGATAGTAGAAAGAAAGAACTTGCATTTACTTTTTTGAAAATTAAAAAATGTTGATTCCTTAAAAATTTATAAGAATTGAGCATCGAAAAGGCATACAAATACTCTAAAGTCTTGGCTATCGATTCCTACGATTTGTGTATTTTTATTTTCTTTCGACGCTCAACTTTAATCTGTTATGACTTTTGAAGGAATGAACATTTTTTACTTTTCAAGAAAGCAAATGGAAAGCTCTTTCTATCTAGTTTCAATTTCTTTTTCAGAGCTTTGTGTAAAACGATTCTAGGCTAAATGACTGAGGAAATTGTGAATTTCCTCATATAAATATATTCAGATTCTTTTAAACAAAATATAAAAATTAAAAACTCAGTTGCAGGTAATTGAAATTCATCCTGAAAATGGTTTAATAGATAGAAATCGCCATTCCAATCTGTAGCAATGCAGTTCTATGCCCATCTGCTGGCGTTATTGCTCAATGAATTACTAAAATGAGACGTCTACGCGCTAGTAATTTATTGGATTAATTAAGCTAATCCTCCATTAACTTTCATTTTATCATATTGAATTATTCACTAATATTGCACTGAATCTATAAATCAACTCGATCCTATATCCTTATATTAAAATAGGAACATTAACAATTTAATTTTTAAACCATAATTATTAGTCATCATTAAACTATGAGATTTCGTAAAATATTAATCCATATTGTAGAAGGTAATACAAAATATATTCAGTATTAATCTTACTAAACCAGAAAATTGTTTCTCATTTCCAGTAACTGTTGGCGTGGAAAGTCACCGATGACGCAGTGGACATGAATTGGTCGTCCAGATGGTCGCCGCTGCAGGTCCTAATTTTCATTCTTCTGAAATGTGGTGAGTTCATTACGCCCCCGTCAACATTTACATTTCCACGTATACGAAAACAATACTCAAACAACGCGGCTCGGTGTACATTTTTCGAGCTCTCGTTATCGCGCGCGTAAGCGAGAACGCCGGGGTAATGATATTTTTCAAGGAAATTAAAGTCAATAATGTCGGTGCGCGCTAATGAGATGTCGTATTATCGAATATAACCCCATCAGTCAGGCTTTTCCTTTATTACGCTGACAGCCGATGAAAAAGGCAACGTGCCCGTGGGCGTTATATTATATTATCACTGTTCGCAGCGACTGTTCACTTGTCGCATTGTCGCAGCTTTTTTCGGACTTATTCGGCTTTATTTACGAGTTTAATTTATACAATCGGATTCGTGTGAATGAGTACTTTTCTACTTAAAAATTAAGAAGTATTCATTTCAGTTATGAGCGGTTGAATTTGTATTACTGCATTATAATTATCTCATCAACCTTCACTAAAAATTCAAAACATTATTTTTTTATCAATACTCCGTTATTCGAATATTAGTGCCGTATAAGCTATTAATATACATTCCCTTGAAAATTTATGGAAAAAGACAGAGGGAGATACCCAAAACAATATACAACAAGGGAATGATATCGCATTATCTTTCTTACACAATTTAGTATAACTTTTTGATGACGAACTTCATCAACGATTACAATTTTATACAACAAACTTGTGAAGCTCTTAATGTTTTCCTAAACTAGTTCTCATTAACCCTTTAATTGTTAGAAAAAAATAAATTTTTCTCCACCTACACCACAGAAAATATTTTCCACAAGCTGCTCCTAATACCACCAATTAACCACACCAAAAATAACAAAAACAACAACAACGAAAAAGGCGCTTACACCGTCACACGCTGAGCGCGTGCCTTCGTTAAAATTTTACGGCCCTCCATGCCGCGGCTGGCTGCCTGGCAGCGACACACGCTGCCGGATTCCTGGCGTCCGTCCTCCGCCTCTCGCGCGGCATTTTCTCCGGAGGAATTCGCCCGGGCCGTAAAAGGCTGTAACTTAAGCGAAAAGCCCGTCGCCGCCGCCGTGGTGATGCTTAACAAGGATGAAACGCGAAAGAACGGAACGGGCGGAAGAGGAATTATTGCGCGCGCGCGGCTTGGATGAAGTATTAGTGCACTGACGGACGGGGGGTTTCTTTTCTTTTTTCTTTAAGGGAGGGTGTCGGATAGCGAGGGTATAATGAAATGGAATCCGCTGTGCGGTGGTGGATTGGTGGCGGCTTCGTGGACGAAGGCGGGGTGGTTTTGATGTAATCGCGGTTGCTTTAGGTCGCAGAATTATCATTTGTTAACGTATTGCTTGTGGATCTTTGGCTTGGTGTCGGTGTAATGTATAAAATATTACGTTTACATATGGAAAATCGATATGGTTGGTATAGAGTAGACGTACCGATTCTGGCCACTCTTAAGGGGATGCCTTACTCGTACTATTACCGACCGAGCAATTCACACAGTTTCAAGCTGATTAAAAATAAAATACGTCGAATCACAAAAAATCAAGAGAACACTCTTCTGTGTTTTTTAACGTTCTATCATCCAGTCAAAGTTTGGAGTCGAAATATCAAGCCGTTTTTTCAAAAACTTTGAACGAAATTAAATTTCGTTTGTTCAAAGTTTTTGCAGAAATGACTTGATATTTCGACTCCAAACTTTGACTGAATGATAGAACGTTAAAAAACACAGAAGAGTGTTCTCTTGATTTTTTGTGATTCGACGTATTTTATTTTTAATCAGCTTGAAACTGTGTGAATTGCTCGGTCGGTAATGGTAGGACTATGGCACCCCGTTAAGGATTTTCAGAACATTAGATAGAAATTTAATTGTTTTTCGGGCATTGTATAATCACAGTGTGATTTTTTATATCTAATAACAATTAAACTTTCTAAATTACACGTCTTAGAAAGTCAAGAAGGTCAATAATAATAGTATATTACGCCCCTAGGGAGCAAAAGTAAAGAATGTCCCAGATCGCATGTAAATTGTCACCCGAGCTGAAGGCGAGGGTGACAAATATGCGATCTGAGGCATTCTTTATTTGCTCCCGTGGTGCGTATACGATTTTTTTGCCTGGCGAAGCCGAAAATACAATCATCGCGAGCGGGCGCCGGGAGCAAAAGTGGCACTTTCGGCCCGCTAGGCAAAAAAATTATAAATGTATCGTAAAAACCTGTTTTTCACCGGTTCTGGCCACCTAAACACCAGATATGACCATGATGGCCATAACTAGCCATGGCGATAGCTCTCTTTTCTCTGAATGAATCTAATTAAATTATAAAGAGCGTACGTATGGCCAAAAACGGAACAGTAGCCAGAACCGGTACATCTATATATAAGCATTAGATTGAAAGAATTTATTAGAACTTCTATATTAATTTTAAAAATGATTTATGATTTACAATTTTTTATATTGATCAAGTGTATTTGTTTAAATGTATAATACATTACTTCGTTATTAATTATTCTTTTCTTTTCATTAGTCGTTTTCTTTTAATTTTTCGTAAGGAATTGATATTTCGATTGGAATATTAGTTTGTTTTGTTTCCGTAGTATTGGTTAAAGTAAAATATTATCTTGATTCCTAACAACATTGAAAATAAACCCAACAGCTTCTAATTGGCAATTTATATTGCGGTATTAATGCGAAAGTCATAATATTAAAAAAGTGTAGAATTGATGAAATTTCTTTATTCACATTTTCACCTTCTTCTCTCAAGAAAAATAAAAAAAAAGTTATACAATATAACATGTTACAAACAGAAATTGGCATGCCACTATGTTTCCAATATATATATGCATTCAATTAATCAAGATTAGACAATGAGCAATCAGTGCAACTAAATTGATTAGGTGCACGTAGAGAGCCAGCGAAACGGAAAATTTCGTTAACATGATTGCCAGACACATTATAAACCTCCACCCCCACTATTCGCAACAACAGCTGTCATGAATCAAAATACAAATTTTCCAAAAGAGGACATTCCTCGCACTCGCACACTAAGCTTGTAACCCAATAAATAAACGTACGAATTTCACCCTCTCCAACACCAAAAATCTACTGCCACAAATCCACTCGGCCCGAAATTAACACATTTACCACACGCGTGCGCGCTTGCGCCACTAATTACTCATCTATTCTTCGGTCGTCAATACACGCAGGTGAAAAAGCCGCACTGCTGCCGCCACCGCTGCGCAATTAACTCCGGATTTAGAGGACCGAGCGGCCGATATTCCGCAATAACTAACCCGAATGATTCATTACGCCCGGCGACTGCATTAATAAAGCCACACGCGCGCTCTGATACGTAATGAATCGAACGTCGCCGCTCGTGCAATTTGTACATCTGACGGGTGCGTTTACATACAAAGATCGGAGATTGATAACGAACGGACGGACGCGGACGAGGGAACGGTGGACTAATCGCGCGAGCGCGTTCTTTGGTGTTTGGATAATACGACAAGGGCGGGAATGGTGCGGAGACGAGCGCGTAACGAGATTGCGATCGTTTTTGAATTCAACAAGTTGCCCCTGTGTACTACGATGTATTTTCATTTGGGGAATTTTGGGTGTGGTTTTTGAATGAAAAGTGCGATGGTACGAAGGGAGTGAGTGCAGAATGATGTTTGACAGTAAAAATTGCTAGGATTCGTTTTAACTGAGGGGAGTACTCGAATTCTGGAAAATTCGTCATGATTTATATTGAAATTCGATATTTTTTAGGAGAAGTTTTATCATTTTTATAGAAATTTTCACTATACAAGTATTTTCAGGGTTCGAGTCTGTTTTCGAGTTATAATAGTTGATAGCATTTTTTTTCGAAGAAAACTCCACGTGACATTCTGTGATAATAAAACAAATTGTAGGTATACATAAAATAAACCTCAAAGAAGAATATTATAGTTCTTGTAAGATATACGTTCGTATTAAACTAGTATATGATAATTATTCATTATTTCAATGTAAGGTATGTACATACTGGAAATTCTACTACGTAACAAGATAATTTTATAATAACAGAATTAACATCCTACGCATTTTGCAAATTGAATATGCGCATTAGTTTGACAAATAACAAATGCCTGTTTAATCATTTAAGCTCATGAAATATGCAAATTTACGAACTCGTCCAAAATTCTGCACATAATTCACAACGTCATAATAAAAACAATTCGTTCATTACTGGATATCTCCAGTTTCCACCTCGTATTTTATAATATTCAAAATATCAGTTACTGTAAATTATTAAGCACACATCGTTCGAAACATTTCACTAAAAGGAAGCAACAAAAAAAAATAAATAAAAATTCTTAACAATTTTAAAATTCAAAAAACCTCTAAACCACCCGCACTCTATCTGAAAATGAGTAAACAATTCCCACCGACAAACCGCTCTCTCACTTTAGAACTAAAATAAACTTTCCTCTCAGCGAAAAATCCCTGCAGAAAGATCTCAAAAGGACGATGACAACTGCACTGCCGCCGCCGTCGTCTCGAGCGTAAAAACCCTGCGCTCTCTCAAAGAAAAATCACTTCTCCTCCTCCGCAACGGCGTCAACAGTCCTCGAACTTGGAGCGCTTCGTTATCAGCAGCAGCGCCGGCAGCACTTCACCTGTCGTCGCTCACCTGCCGCATTGTATCGCGCAATTAATACGAGCGCCGCGACGCCGCCATTGTCGCCTTTGTGCGCCCGCGTTTTTAATGGCCGCCGCGGCTCTCGCTAACTTTGCGCCAAGCTTTAGTTCTTCTTGGACGTGGCGCGCAGGAGGCTCGAATTAAAGTTTTCGTAATTGGACTGCAGTCGCCGCGATGCGCTCTGATTGCGCTTAGGCGCTGAATGCGCCAGTTGTTGTTGTTGTTGCTGTTGTTCGTGGTATCGTTTGTGATTTTTAGAGGCGGAGATAATGCCCGGATTCTGCGGCGAGTTTGTAATGGGATTTGGGAGTTAATTACGATTATGGCGAGGGCACTGTCGAGGCGGAATAATGAATTGAGAGCGGGGTAACCCATGGTCTGTGCTTGTACGAGAAGAATTGATTTTGTAGAATTTTATTTGGTTTTAACGTAATGATATTTTTTGTTTATTTGGGAGAAGGATTTTACACTAATGTATTTTTTTACTGTCAGTTTGAAATGTTTATGAGGAAAGTCATTTATATGAATTTTCTTTGAATTTTAGACACATTCTTAGAATGTTTTGACACAGAGGTAATCAATCATAAAATTAAACAATGAAGTGTAGATTTTTAAAGAAATATTTTTTCTAATATTGTTACTACGACATTTGTGAACATTTTCATGGCATTCTTGGATTATTTAAATAGTTTTAGTTACCATTATTAACTTTTCTGAAAAATTCCAATAATTCTTTCGTAATTGTTCTAACAATAAGTATCAATTTGAGAAAAAACTTGAGACTTAAAATTACTTAAAAATTTGATCTATAATAACGACAAGTACCATTAAACAGTATAACTCGTATTTCATTTATTTAAATCACGCTTACGCTCAGAACAATGTAACCAAAATCAATTATTCATTAAACCGTAAAACCCCAACCCTCCCCCGCATTCTCTGAAATGAAAATCTCAACGAATACCTCTGCACTGAGAGGAAAAGGTTTGTAAAAATTACTATACTGTCTGATAAAGCTGTCACAGACTGTAAAAACCCAAAAAATTACTGTACTTTACAGTAAATTTTACTATACTTATAGCAAATTTTCCTATATTTCTATCAAAATTTCTTATAAAGTACAGTAATTTTTTGGGTTTTTACAGTCTGTGTATAGTAAATTTTACTATACTTATAGCAAATTTTCCTATATTTCTATCAAAATTCCTTATAAAGTACAGTAATTTTTTGGGTTTTTACAGTCTGTGACAGCTTATCGACAGTATAGTAATTTTTACAAACCTTTTTCTCTCAGTGCCACACTCGTAAACTACATCCTCGCGTCTATACACGTTCGAAAGAAGCAAGACAGAGAACATGCTCGGTGTGCCATAGCCCTGTCACACAAAATGCGCAGGGAAGAAAAAAAAATGCGCCGTGTGACATGTGTCGTGCAGCTGAGCAGAGACGCCAAAAAAATGTCGTTATGCAACACAAGCGCTTAAGTGCCGAGTGTACTTCGATCTCTGCGCAAAATGGTAAGTAAAAGGTCTCGCTCTCAAGTTTAGAACATAGCTACATCTTACCAGGAGCAGAGGAGATCTCATCACCAATGGCTATAGGGGAGAATACGTCGGCGCGGAATACGAACGGCACTGGGCAACACTCGACACCTATACAAGCTACATCAGATAATGACGGCATGAGCGAAAAGTTAGATTGCAGCGGCGACATACCATCCCAGTTACTGCGCTCACATCTCGGTACATTGATGCGAACGCCAAGGTCATCAACTAGTCAATCTAACATCACAGCATCCACATCGCCGGCTTGTTTACATGACTCTTCGCGCAGTGACACTCCAAACGGTCTTGATTCCGCCACGCTGAAGAATGGTTCCATTATCTCAAATCTAGTAACAACGTACGCAAATTCCAGCCATGATACTGTCGAAAAAGCAGTCAGCTGCCAGCAGGGCTCTATTGAGTCCAAGCTTGGGGAGATTGCTGCTTCTCTGAATGTTTTGCTCAGCTTAACACAGAAAATCGGCAGTCTCGAATCAAAGGTGAACTTTTTAGAAACCCTGCTTGTTGAGCGATTGAACCAGCTAAATGTTGCGAACCAAGAATGTGAGATGCTGCGTGAGCAAATAACTAATCAAGCTAACACATATGACTCAAAAATTTCTAATCTTTAAAAGAACTTGTCGGAGTCCATTGTTACACTCGCAAGTATCATTAAAAATAGCGTAAATTGTAATACTAACTACTATCATAGTAATAATGATAATAATAATAATAATAGTAACAACAATAACAATAATAGATTTAAAGCTGATAAAAATTTTTCTGACATCGCATCTCGCATAAACTCATCGGTAGCAGTAAGTACGTCGAACAAAGAGGAGCAGAGCTTGATGGAAGGGAGGCATATTGTCGAGCACGGTGAGATGGTAATCTCATGTTCTGTAGATTTTTTTTTGCCGAGCTCGGTACTGTATTTCCGCCCCTCAAGAAAAATGATATAGCATTTGTCTCACAATCAACAATGCAAAGACAAAACAAGCTCTGCACTCCAATAAGGCAACTGCCGTCTCACTCCGTAGTAGAAAATAAGTCTTTCAAAGCTGACAGAGGTCAGGTGGATGCAAGCTCACTGCTAGTTAGGTTAACCAGTAGAGAATTGGCCAATCATATCTTTAAAGCAAAACGTAATATTACGACTTTCTGATTAAGCGACTTAAATCCCTCCCTTCTTGACGAAACTTCAGTCATTACCCTGGGCCATACAACTATTTTTATAAACTATTATCTTGACAAAGACAAATACAATATATTCAAGAGTCTGCGAGCGCACACTAAAACATTAGGTTTTAAATACATATGGCACAGGGAGGGCAGATTTCTCGCCAAGAAGTGTGAGGGGGAGAGGACACACACTCTTACAAATATTTGCGACCTAAATAATATTGCACTGTTACACGAATCTTCAGATACAAACAATAGCACAAAAAACGATAAGAACAATAGTCAATAATAACAATACAAAAATCTCAAATAAAGTAGTTTTCAAGCCAAGCTCTAAGATAAAAAATGTACAAAAGAAAAAGTTCAATAAAAATAAAAATCGAAAATCACAAGGACTTAACAGTACTGTACAAACAAGCGGCAAGGGGCAGAATATAAAGAATATAAAATGTAAAAAAGCTCGTATAACAAATGTAGAAGCGTCAATAGAGATGTTGCCAACTTCAAATTGACTAAGCCAAATCTTTACTGGTGACCGCAAGGGAAATCAGGGTGTATTGAGATCACTTTTCTTTAATGTTACTTCCTTAAAGAAGCGCATTAATCAAATGCGAAGTTTTCTACGTGATACTCCGTCTTACCACTTATTTGGTGTGGCTGACACCTGGTTGAGCCCGTCTATCTCGGATGACCTCATCGTCACTCGAATGTAAAATCTTAGCATCATCTAATACTGCAATGAGAGGCAAACCAGGTATTCCTGAATACATTTTTTGCTCGGTAAAGCGCAAGAATTCTGACCCCATGCTAGTCTCTGTCATTTACAGACCGCCGATTTACTGGATAAATTACGTGATCTTTGCTCTTGCTATAACCGCAAAATTATTATGGGAGACTTGAATGCCGACCTCCTTAAAGATGGCAACGATGCTAAACTGGTCATCATCACACATAACACACGCACTTCTCATACCTGGATAGACCAACTTCTTGTCGATGAAAACGATACGATACTAGAAGCACACAACATACCGGCGAACTTTTGCAGTCGACATAATATTATTGATATCTGTCTTCAATGGGGAAGTCAACCATTACGTGTGACAGAAACAAAATATCGTCATTATAAAGGTATTTCTCCCTCCCAAATGGTTGGTGTTCTGTCGGGTTGTGACTGGTCGTCGTGTACTAATAGTACTTACGATCCTGAAACTGCTCTTACCTGCATCTGCGATAATCTCACGACGGCAATTGAACAGCTTGCCCCGGTAAAAACTTTTACACCTAAAAAGGGTCAACTGCCGTGGATAAACGCTGAGTTAGCTGGGATGCAACACAAAAGAGACGCCACTTACAAACGCTACAAGAGAACGAAACAAGTACCTTCTTGATGAATTTCTGGCACTACAACAGACGACAGACGGTAGACGAACAGACGTTACAAGCCAGAACATCATACTATCATAACCGTTTGTTTGATGCTCTTGCAAATGGTAATATTTCGAAAGAACTGAAAGCCCTGGGGCTCCTATCCAAATCCGAGGAGGATTTCAATGGCCTTACACCGCAAGAGCTTAATATGCACTTTGCCGGGGTATCAGTCTCGCCGCATGACAATGGTGAGGACTCGTAAGAAAATTATTTCAAATGCTACGATGGACGGGTTCCACTTTAAAGACGTCACGCTCCCTGACGTTATTTTTGCGATTTCTCACTTCTCGTCTCAGGCTCGTGGCGAGGATGGTATGTAACCTTAAAGGCACTTCCAATCATAGGAGAACATCTGGTAAGGTTATTCAATTCTTCCTTTGTGCAGGGAGTTTTTCGCAATCATTGGAAGAAGGCACGTGTAACCGTTTAAAAAAATGTTCTGCGCCGAAAAATCCTTCGGATTTTAGGCCAATTTCTATCTTATGCTTCCTCTCAAAGGTTCTCGAAAAAATCGCTTGCGACCAAATACAAGAGTTCATAGTATTCAAGAAGATCATGGATCCTCTACAGACTGGGTTTAAAAAACATCACTCTACTCAGACGGCGCTTCTAAAGTTGACCGAGGACATAAGATTTGGCATCGACAAGAAATACGTCACGATACTTTTACTATATGACTTTAGTAAGGCATTCGACACAATCTTACCCGCTCGACCCTTCGAACGGTTAAGATTGGTGGGTTTTTCTAAAACCGCTCTCTTATGGATCAACTCATATTTAACAGATCGGCGCCAATGCGTCTGTACGAGTACACAGGGCGTATCCGCCGTGGTTAAGCACAAACCTTGGGGTTCCACAGGGATTGGTTCTGGGACCCTTGTTGTTCTGCCTTTACGTAAATGACATACGTGACGCCCTGAATTCGAGATGCATCAAGCATCTTTTGTATGCAGATGATTTACAAATTTATACGCAGGTGTCCCGAGAGGATATAGATGCAGGAATACGAAGAGTGTAGCAAACAGCAATAGCGGTGTCGGATTGGGCTGTGGGAGCCGGTCTCAAACTTAACAAGGCAAAAAACAAAGGCAATTGTTTTCGGCGACAATAAATTTGTTAACAAATTCTACGCTGGTGCTATGCCGAAGACAATTGACCTCGGAGGCGGAGCCTGCATTCCTTTCTCTGATATCGTCACTAGTTTCGGTGTTGTGCTAGACACGGAATTATCGTGGGAAGCGCATAAAATCAGGCAACTAAAAAATTCAATCGAGTGTTGCACGTGCTCCGATTTTTCCGTCAGTATACACCACTGAGACTCTACGGAAACAGCTCGTGGCTTTTCTGTTGTTCCCGCATTTGATGCGTGAACAATAAGATATGTGTTAAGTGTAAGACGGCTTGATCATATTTCACCTCATAGATTAACTCTGGGTTGTCTGCGCATTGATACGAGGAGACACTATATTATCATGGCGGTACTTATGTACAAGATCATGCGCATGCATACTCCGAACTATCTAGAAAGCCTCTTTTCTAGGTATGTATCCAGAGCTAGCTACTGATAGAGGTGAAATTATGGGTTTGAAGTTTGCAACGTTGTAGTGCAACGAAATAAAAAAATATTTGATTTTACTTCAAGTTTATAATAATTAATATTACTTTTGCGTGTAGATTTATTGTTTTATAGTATCAAATAACTTTATAACAAAGATTCAGATAAAATTTCCATTGCTTGATAACTTTAATTAATTGTAAAAAATTATTTCGTTGCACTCCAACGATGCAAACTTCAGGCCCATGTGAAATTAAAGAATTAACAATACCTCTGACGTGCACCAAAACTGATGATAGATCTTTTCGAGTACAAGGTGCACGCCGGGCCTATGGAATTCCCTGCCTACTGCGGTAAAAAACTTTTCATCTCTCAGCAGGTTTAGAACTGCTCTGAGAAGGCATCTTCTTCACCTTGACTAATCACGCGTGAAATGCTCTACATGTAAATACTTTTATGTATCGTTCAATATACGCTGTTTTATATGTACGAATATATTTATTAGTGTGAGTGGTGAGAGTGAATGCGGGATGTTAGCTTTAATAACGATCTGATAACTTCAGCAATAGGTAATGTAATTATTGGGTTTAGTCATACAGTATTCTAGTCAATCTAATTTCTAGTCATTTTAAATTATTCTACTCTACTTCACCGTCTGTGATATTGCTGTTTTAATTTTGACTTACTACTGTGTATTATATAGCTTTAAGTTTAGACTGTGATATTTCGCAATCATTATTAATTTAAAAGACTGAAATTAGGTATTGACTATCATTGATTTTTAAATAAATCTGTTTTATATTAAGATATTAACGATGTATTTCAAAATATTACAGGATTGTTACATTATAATGTTATATAACTGCTTATTAAGTTTGTAAAACTACTTTTTACAATAAATGAAATACTAATACTAATACTAATACTATGAGAGTTTGAACATTAGTGATAGCGAGGATGGAGATCTTCAATTATTTGAATTTAAATCAGAGGATTTAGATCGACTTTATAGTGTACGTAAGAATAATGATAGTTATTCTATTGGGAATTCATTGCTTACTTTTGATAAAAACAATGTGAGAGTAGATGGAGCAACTTTTACTAGAACCAAAGGTCTCATGGAGTTACTTATTATGAAGAATCCCAATTCAGAATATGTAAAGAAAGCAGATTTGAACAACTATCGCAAAATTTTGGAAATATCAAATGTGCACAAACAACATAACCAAAATAAATTTTTCATTAAATCGTAAAACCCCAAACCTCCCCCGCATTCTGTAAAATGAAAAATCTCAACAAATACCTCTGCATCTATATGCGGCAAATTACTACCACCGCGTGCTCGTAAACCACATCCTCGCGTCTATACACGTTCAAAAGAAGCAAGACAGAGAACTACACCTTAGAGACTCACGGCTTCGAGATAAGGAGCGGCTGTGAGCGAGCGCATCCATTGTGATTCGGCGCGAAAAGACGGCGTACCTACTCCGAGAGTGCCTACCGCCTACTATATACGCGACAATGCAGCAGCCGCAGATAAGCGTGAGGCTACTTCGAGAGATAGAGCGGGCGGTCTACAGCGGAGTACCTACATTGTACAGCCATCAATCGCGCCTATTTGCGGGCGATTTTTCAGCAAGGCGCGGATTTGCCTCGCGAAACAAATGGCGAGGAGGTGTTTGAGGAGCCGTGGAATGGGAAATCTGGGATTTGTAAATACATTTTGACTTTGAGCCTTTCGTAATCTGTTAACTACTTTATTTTATTTTTTACAATTCTGTGAGTGACATTTCGATTACTCGCATTCATATCCAGCCCGCGCTGTCCTCTGATCCTTCCACATCACTCGTCCCTTAGCGTCGGCACCTCGTATACGCTGTACCCAGACCTCTGCTGCGGCATGCTCTGCGCGGCCCTCTGCTCCGGCTCGACGATTACGCTTAGCGACGGGGTCTGCGAAAAGTTTCACAAGGACGGTGAGATAGCACGTCGTTATAGAGCGGAGAAGGACGTTTTTGCGAAGTTGTGGTGGGGAAGTCGGATGGGGTTGAAGGTGGTGGGAGAAATTTGTGGATTGTGGGTTTGCAGGGAGTTGTTTGACAAGTTGTTATGTGATATATTGAGGTGGTTTTGTTATGTTGTTTGAATTTATTTAGCAATGTTTCCTTGGTGTTTTTTTTTTTCAATGTTTGAATCGTGATTGTAAACTAATATTTTGAAAGGATTTTAGTAATATCACAAAATAATACTTCTTAGGTTGATGTATAAACTTTTAGAAATGTAATTTTGTTATATATTATATTTTAGAATTAAAAATGAAAATTTGTCGGAAAGTATATCTTTACCATAAATTTTATTCAATTTCATATCCAATATTTTAACCCGGTCTTACTAGGAGAGGGTCTTTGGATATAGAAATGTGAAGAACGTTGCAATATTAGACTCTAACGCTCAAAAAAATTAAAGTTCTGGAAATTTTTAGCTTTATTTTGAAAAAAGTCTTGAAAAACACCTCTTCTTAAAACGGCAACTATTTAACTTTAGAAAGTTAATATCATTTCAAAAATAGAAAATAAAACTAGAGAAAATAAGCTTTCATGTGCTTTTTTGAGAATAAAAAATGTCGATTCCTTCCAAAGTTATGAAAGTTTAAAATTAAGTATAGAAAATGCACTGTTTAATCCCAAAAATTCACTGTTCGACTGCCTGTGTATTTTGGTGCACTTTCGATGCTCAATTTTAAACTTTCATAACTTTGAAAGGAATCAACATTTTTTAATTCTTAAAAAAGCAAATGAAGCTCTTTTCTATAGTTTTATTTTCTATTTTTGAAATGATATTGACTTTCTAAAGTTAAATAGTTGTCGTTTTAAGAAGAGGTGCTTTTCAAGACTTTTTTCAAAATAAAGCTAAAAATTTCCAGAACTTTAATTTGTTTGAGCGTTAGATTCTAATATTGCAACGTTCTTCATATTTCTATATCCAAAAACCTATCGCAAAGTTTCAGCCGAATCCGTGATCCGGACCACTGACTCTCTCCTATAGTTAGTAATTAGTTCAATATCTCATATTAAACAATATGAATTTTTGGAAATCTATAATCCTTATTTCAATTTTTCATTTCAAATCTAATACATATTTTTAAAATATTTTTTACCTTCAAATTATATTCTGCCGGATGTGCAGTAGCAACGGCAATTGTGATGCACAATGTAAGAACTATGATCCTCATTTTGGTTGATTTAATTTACTGTAACAAAAAAATAATCAATAAATTTCAGAATTTTTTACAAAGATTAAACACAAGAATAATGTATCTATCAACAAACTTCCTCGTTAATTTTGCTTGAATCTGTTATTTTTCACTTTTAACAAAAAATATTTGCTCTCGTCGGACTTATATGTAAAACCACGTTGTAAAGGTTTTAAAAATAATTGAATTAACATAACCTGGTAACAATGCCGCATTGTTCATAGTATTCATTTTTTTAAAACATCATTTATTTTATCAATTTTCGCAATTTTGTTATGTCTGAAATTCCATTAACTTACGTAACGTATTATATTGTATTTTTGTACGACTAATTAAATTCGTGTTCTTCAGTCAATAATTACATAATAAATGGTTTGCACATTAAACTAAACATACGGGTATTCGTATTGGCAAGGAAAATCAAATATTTGATAAATCCAAATACGTAGCAATTTTTTTTTTTTTTCGTAAATAAATTTAACGAATTTCCTAATAAAAAATAAATTAGCATATCGTAAAAATAGCAATTAATTTTCGTTACTCGTACTTCTACAACACAACTTTATTTGTTTTTATTTATATTATACATTATATAAAAACCGCATTCCCACATTAATTTAAAAACGAATAGGGGAGACCGGTGCTAGTTGCCATACGGGGCAAGTTGAAAAAATGCTAATAACTCGTGATTGAAATAACAGAGGTCAAGGCTATTTATGTCAGTAATGTAAAATGGAATCAGAAATATTTGTTTTTTATTTTTATTTTTTAGTTTTAAAACTTTTTGAGATGTTGGTGAAAATTTTAGATTTTGAAAAATGTCGTGTAATTCTTTGAAATATTTTGTTAATCTATTTTTTCTTAATCTATTTTTTCTTAAGGGCAAAATGATTGCTTTTTTACAATTTTACCACTTGGTATTTTTTTTTTATCTTTCAATTTTTAATATTATTAGGAGAATTTGTAAATTAGTGTTCGCTTGGGACATGTTGGTTGTCCTGTTGAGAACGGGCAGATTATTTAACTAATCCTTTTACCATTTTAATACCTGATTAATAACATTATTTTTATATATAAAAGTTCTTGAATGTTGATACAGAAAATTTCTATGGAAGTCTAATAAAATCTCCATTTATACATTTTGGGTAATTTATAGTTTTAAGCTGATTATAGCTTATTTTCTGTTCAATGTCACATTCTCATATGTGATTCTTTTATATAATATAATAATATCGTTATTTACTCAATGATTTATTATCAGTGAACTTACCACAGGCACGTGGCCAACTTACCCCGCTTACGGGGCAGGTTGACCAAAAATCGTGCAATTAGAAACTTGTTTCTACCTTTTTTTTGTGATCAATTTACAAATTTAAAAAAAATCATGAATATGCTCTATATGAAGTACTTACATGTACTAAAATAGTTTTGCTAATTAATTAATACTGTTTTGCAGGAAAAAATAAAATGTGGAAAGTCGGCCAACTAGCCCCGGTCTCCCCTACGCATCAACATACAAATTAAGTATCAAATTCGCACAAATAAAATAAACTAAAAAAAAAAAGAAAAATCTCAACTTTTTTTCCACATTATCAAGTACCTTCGTGCATTTTTCACGAGATGATGAATTATTCATTAGCGCACTCCAAACATACTCCCACATGACACCCGCGGCCAAACAAACCTTTAAATCAATCCACACGCGCACTGCAAACGGAAGAATATACTTTCATCCGCGCTGCCTGCGTGGATAATTAAACATTTTTCGAGTGCTTTTACGGCCGCTGCCATGGAATCGGTATCGCCGAAACCTCATTACTTTTGTCCTTTCATTACCGCGCGATATTAAGCGCGGAAAAATCGCGGCACGAGGGCTCGCGAGCTGCCGGGCGTTTATTTATTTATGCGCTGCGCGCACGCGGTAATCGAGATCGTGCAGGCTGGGTTGTGTGCTCGGCTGAGCCGACGAGTGTCATTTAGGCCTCGTTCGCAGTTTTATTAAATTGCCGGAGTAATTGCGATGATGATGATGATGGTGCTGCTGGTTGTAGATTTTAGAGCGGTGTTTAGACAGCTTTTTTCGAATATTGAGAAGGCGAGAGTTGGTGAAGAGGTGGATTGATTGTTTAGGAGGATGTGGGAATCGCTGCAGGATTGTTGTGATTTTACTGGGAAGTTAAATAAGAGTTGGGTGGTTGTAATGTAAAAGAATTTATGGCTTGTTTTTGATAATTATTAAAAACTAAAATAAGAAAATGAAATATCAGATCTACTTAAATTTGAAAAGAATTGAATATGTCAAACATTAAGAGCTATTTTGATTCTATATTTCAGAAAAAATCATTCTTCCATTCTAAATTTAAAAACAGGTCAAATATTGGCGCAATCAAATTTTGGCAGAGCTATCGTACTCTCTTTTTAATTTTTAAATTCATCCCAAAATTGATGACATTGTCATTCGTGCTTGATTAAATTTTTTTTGAAATCATGAACTTTCCAAAAGACTAAATAAAGCTAGTATGCATCGCACAAAACAATGCGTTACAACAAAAAAAAAAAACGAAATATTATTAATATTCAATAGAAATAATCGGAATGTTTTAATCCTTTCTATTGGTAGGCATTTCAACAATTGCTTTCAATATTCGTAAAAGTTCACAACATCATTCCCGACCCAACACCCGCGAAAATCCAATCAAAAAACTCTCGCCAGTCCGCATCGCTCTCTCACTCGATATAACAATCCTTAATCTCCCGATTTTTAAATATCTAATATCTTCTTCAAACGCATTCATCGCGATTTCATTCGGCCCCTCTCTCTCTCACATGAATAGCGACAGATGAAAGGAGAAGATCGAAATTCGTTACTTCTAGTTTGGCCGCTTCCCCGAATTCAATATACCGCTGCTCACTCTCTCTCTCTCTCGTGTTATAAACGCGGCGATCCGGTCCGAAGTTTTGGAATTTCATTTGGCGAATTCGCGCGCGCGCGTGCGCAGGCAATCGATACAAGCGCGTGGGCGGAAAGCGACGAGGTTTAGCTTTTAAAAAATGATTTATACATTTCCCGGGGTTTCTTAATGTTTTTTTTTTTTTGGTCGAGGGGAGAGAGAGGTAAAGACGGCTAACGACATTCGAAGTGCGCGCTCGGGTTTGAGATCCGTTTTTTATTGCTCACGTGACAGGCAATTTTTTGCGCGGGTGTGTCGCCGGTTTTTGAGGGAATTGAAAAGTAATTAATTATTCGGGGGTTTCGAGGGAACTGGTGGATGGGAAAATGGAATAAGCGATGGTTGGCATATTATGAGTTTGTTATATCGTCTTTTATTGTATATCTTAAGAGTAAATTAATGTAAAAAATCGAAGTGTTAATTTAAACGTCGAGATTGTACATTTATATTCGGCATATACATTAAAAGTTCATAAAGATTTGAATAACTGTTTTATTACATAAAATCTCAATCTGGTAGAGAATCGGTGCATTTTATCGCGAGCTTTCGACTTCCATGTCGGCAACTTTAAGAGTCGCGATGGGATTAAGCAATCCTAGAAAAAGTATAAGATTAAATTATATAATTCTTCTCTACTAGGGTACTTAATAAGCTTTTAAAAAGCTCTTCCTTTCAGTTTTATGTGCAAACTTTAACTTTCTTATGCCGCGAATAAAAATCGTCTACTCGGTACTCAGACATTGACCTACTGCAGAAAATAAAGTCACAGCGACATTCCCATTGTTCGGATCATTTTTTTTTTTTTTGGTCATTTCAAAGTTTTTAATATCGCCCATGTAATTATTGTTGTAGAGAACTTTTTTCGTGCTCCTTGCGTCTCTCTATTCTTCAAATTGACATTTAAATGCTGCTTTTAATTGCAATTACTTATTAAAATTATGGAGATCTGTATTTTAATATAGTTGATAAATGCTGACTATGTACAGCAGGACATACATAATGGAAGATTAAAATGCACTAAATCTTTTTTAAAATTTTTCATAATACCAATAATGCGGCACTTTTATTACAGTTACAAGATCAAAATTGATACAGGTATACATATTTGGGTACAAGTAAGTAGTCCAATTATTATTATATGATGAATCGTTCATTTCGATTTCATTTCCACTGTTCACGTAACAACAATTAAACGCTTTTAACACATGAAAACAACGTGAATTTCATGTACACAAACTACACCCACGACAGTATTTGCCTCCAAATACGTTCTCCCTCCTTTTATAGGTCACCTCTATTCTCGCTATTTATTCAGCCAGACAGCAGCAAGCATAACATTTCAGCTACCATAAAAATACCTACAAAAAACTTACAACTTCTTACAAGTCGCCCAACTTTTTACACCGCAAGTTTCTTTTTCTCCTCAACTGTATGCAAAAAAAAAAAAAGCGTTCGCAAGAACTCGTCTCTGCATATAACGAATCCTTCCGATAACCGAACATTCGCCGTCGACTGTAGTTGGCAAAAGCGTCCGCGATTTCGATTTTACATAGCTTACGTACGAGCTGCTAATTAACGCGGGTCGCGGCTGTGCGCCGGGGCAATTAATTTCGCGCGCGGCTGGACGCTCCGACGGCGCCGAAAAAGACTCGCCGTTTAATTAGCACCGGTGTGGACGATTTTGGTAGAAGCGAAGAGGACGGCGCGGGTTCAACAAGTGCTCGGATTGTTTGTTAATTCGTTCTTTGTGTTGGTTGTGTGCCTGTGTGTTTTAAGAGCCATTTGCAATGTGCGTTATACGGGATGGTTGTTAAGTTCTTGCAACCGCGTTTTATAATTATAATAAGAAATACGATAGCATAGCGTACTTTAATGAAAAACGTTCAATTTATAACTGTATTGTTACAATTATAACTTACGCATATCTTTGTCGCGTGAAAAATTGTTTGTAGATTATTGGTGAAAGTTGTATGAAGAAATCTGGTAAAAGAAATGTTTTCTAGCGCAATGAAATTATCAAAAAAACACAAATGGTATTTGAAAACCTTTACTTAGACATTACTATTGAATTAATAGTTACTTTTGACAATTTTGATCTTTGTAGCTTTACATTATAATGAATAATTAATTATTTGAAAGTACGCGGGTTGAATAGAATAGAGAATTAAACAGATCAACTATAATTAAAATGATCCATCTTTTTACTTTCAAGAATACTATTGTAGCAGAAGATTTTTAAAATAAAATAGACTATTTACCAGCATGCAAAAACGAAATTCATTTTTATTAGTCTGTTCAGATTATATTTAAAATTAGAGCATGCAATGTAATTTATTTATTTAAAAACCCATATACTGCAGAAACGTAATTTAAATTTTCGCTAAAAACGCGAAGATAATCCGTCAAAGAAAATGAGGCCACAAATAAGGTAGTCTGCTGTGCATTTCCGCGAAAGTAATTATTTCACACGAAGAGTAGATTCTTTTGCCCTCGTTGAAATTTACCTTGCTTCATTATCCCTCCTTACATTTATTACACACAAGCGAAACTCGTGCAGCACACGGGAATTTGCTCGCAAAAGAACGAATATCATCTCCCCCTCTCCCCGTACAACGAAAACACTATTACCTTCCGCATCTTTTCCACGCAATTTGCTCGCATTTCCCCCAACGCCAAAGGCACGAAAAATCAAAGCCTCATTACTGCCCCCCCGCGGTCCGAAATATGAATCGCCGAATGGCCGAAGCCACGTGCGCGGCTAATTATTTCCTCCCCTTCCCGCTACTTTTATTGCTCCCCGGGGTGGTCGCAATAAAGTAAGCACGCGTTTATATGTGGCTCTGATATATTGCGGTTCTATCGACTATCTTTTCTAGCACGCCCTATATCTATTCTTCCTCCCATTCTCTCTTCTCTTCGCTGGCTCCGGAGACTCGTTTTAAAGTGCAAATACGGTCCGATAGGTGAGAGAAGAGGAGGAGGAGGAGAGAAGAGTCGGCCGGAAATTACGGCCCGCTAACTGCGAGTAGCGCTCGAGAGTCGCGCGTAATTACGGACTAAACGCTCGGGGATTTTGACGGTGGTAATATGTGTGTGTGAAGGAGCGAGGAATAATGGATTTTTTTGCTAGGGTTTTTTGAGTCTCGGGTTAATAGGGCCGCAAGGTGTCGGCGAAAGTGTTTACGGCGTTTTTGAACGCGGTAAATGGATTTCGGTGAGTGGGTCGTAAGATTCATGGAAAATTTTAGGAAAAATTATACTGTGTATAGTGAATATTTTGGATGGAAGTGGTTATAATAGTCAGGAAAATACACGTAAAATTCAAATTATCTTTGTTTATTTTAGTAGTGGATTACATATTACCGTGCTTTGAGTTTAAAGATAGGTACAATAAAATATATAACAAAGCTATTTATTTGATTCTAATGTGTGTTTGGATGAGTCTTAATGTCAACGTACAACTTATAATGATTACGTCAAAATTCTAATGATTTCCAAGAAACAGTTTTACGGTGAAATTTTTAGTTTTGCACGCGTTGAAATGTACAGCTTTTTCTTATGTTTCAATTAAAATTTTAAACAGTTGAGGTCCTTGTAAAACAAAAATCTTTTTCTTAGCACACATTCATTATATTTTGTGAGAAATATAATTTTCCATTTAAATTCTACGAATAGAATGTTTTATACGTTTGAACAACTAGTTTGTATTTCAAAGAAAAACACCATTGGTTTAATTTTCAAGTGAAACTTCAACTATGAACTAGGGGGTCGCCTTATTTAAGCCTTTTTAATTGTTTTTTATGCTTATTTTGTGAGGAATGGACTCTTTACATCAAGTGTGGTTAAAAAAAAACGATTTATATGATTTTTTAATGTGAACCTGTTTTTACATTTTAAAATGGATTTCTTTCCATACAGGCAATTCTTTTATTCACGTAGCATTGGAACTAAATTATCTTTATTCTCTTCTGAAAGCTATATATTTGGAATGATTACGCAAGATAATACTTTAAATAACTGGATAATTGCTAACCTAAATAAGAAAATCGAAGCTTCATATAATTTGAGTTTTTAAATTTAGTAGATGCCTTTTAAGAGGTAATGGTATTTAAATAGATCGATCTACTTGCATAAAATATGGTTATATTCTTGCGAGTGGAACATTTTATTATTGACATTTTATCATTGTCATAAAACCGTAGCAATAAATCTCGAATTGAAGCTTAAAATCATTGTCAGATTTTATTTGCGAGCTGATTGATCGATATGATCAAAAAATGAAGTTACCTTTGTTGTTAAATCCGAAGTGTTTTTGAACAGGATGTTTACACATCTTCGTTAACTTATTTTTTCGTTATGATTCATTTATTATTATCACATTTTAACGACTTACATATTTCGAAAAACCGCTGCCAATTCATTTGCATGCGGCTTCCTGAACTAATATATTCATATACCTTGTGTTAATGTTTAATGCCAATAATTAATTTTCTCATGCCAAAATTTACCTAGATATAATCCGAAGTAACAAAGTTTTATAAAGATTCTATACAAACTTTATAGAGAGTTGACTATGTAAAGTTCTTACGAAAAATGATTCTGTATAGCCTGTATAAAATCTATATAAAATTCATATAAAATCAGTTCACACAAATTTTAATTTACACAAGTGTCAGTTTTTTTATTCACTGTGAATCCCGTCATATTTCCCTCTAGAAAAACTCAAAAGGTAGAATAAAAAAAGCCAAAGATTCAGAAAAATACATATTTATATATGATAGATTATAATATTTTCTAAATTAAAGTTATAAAGGATGAGTACGTGTTTTATCCGCGCTGGAAGGGAATTCCATAGGTTGACACCTTGGAAGAAGAGTGACAAACTTTTAAAAAGTGTACATCCATGGAATATTGAGGTCGAAAATTAAAAACTCAGTAAAGCATGCCAGTGAAGCGTGACGTGCAATAATTGTTCATAATCCTTACATGGCAGTTCTATAAACAATAAATGTACGTCACGTTTTACTTTGATAATTTCTCAATTATTTTATGCCATCTCCTACCTCATATCGCATAAGGAAGATAAATAAAGCCCTTCCCCGCTAAAATTGGATAAAAGATTAACTTTTGCATGACGAATTGATGTACTTTTTTTCAATAAGCAATGCTCGAAATTTTAATTAATAAATAACGTTTCAAATTTTAATTAATAAATTTTGTTATATCTCGTCAAAGTTCGTTTTCAGCTGGTAAACGTTCTTAATTCTATCATATAACAAAAAAAATCTTAATTTTCTTTTGTCCATAAATAAAAGAAAATTTACAAATAGCTGAAATACGTTGTGGCCTTAAAAATCTTCACCAAAACGAAGAAAATAAGATGTGTCCAATCGCAATCAATCAAAGCATTCTTGAGATACGCACACATGATATGAAAAAAATATCATAAAAAGTATGCAACACGTGCGTGGCTCATTTTTACTCATGCGATTGTTGCTCGTGAAAAAAATAGTTCACTTTACGTACTGGTTGCATAATATAATCCAATGTTATAGTCACAAGTCTTTCTGTGAAAGTATAAAGTTTCAAAAAAATGTGTTTTGTGCCTATTTACATGGGTCTGAAGTTCGCATCTTTGGAGTGCAACGAAATAATTTTTTACGATTGCTTAAAGTTATTGAACAATAAAAATTTTATCGAAATCTTTGTTATAAAGTTGTTTAATACTATAAAACCCTAAATTTACACGAAAAATTAATATTAACTAGTATAAACTTGAAGTAAAATGAATTATTGCTTCCTCCTAGAGGAAGCTTTGTGATAGTAAATTTTTGAGTTGTTGTAAAAACATGTTATAATTGTATTCCGAGGTGTTAGGAATCAAAATACATGGTTTTTGAAAAATGTCTGTATGGATGTATGTGTGTGTGTGTGTGTGTGTGTGTGTGTGTGTGTGTACGCCTGGATCTCAGCTTCTACTCGGTCGATTTTGACCGGACAGGTCTCATTTTTTTTGTTTTTCTTTTGCGTGATGGCGGGTCAAAAATCCGTTTTTTGATTGGGGCGATGCGTTTTAGTTTTTTTTCAAATTTTCGATTTTCTCAAAATTGTTTTTTGATTTTTTTTAATGATAGGATCGAGTTATTCGAATCTGATGGGTAGCGTTCGAAAGAGAATTAAAATGCCTATATTTTCTAAAAAAATAAAAGTTTCTAGCTATCACGGTTCTTTTGTTATTAACAAAAACGTGTTTTTTTTTTTTTAGAAGCTTATAACTCCTAAACTTCACGGTCAATTTTTTTGAGAAAAATCATGATAATACAGAATATAAATAGCTATAATCTGTTAAAATTTGAATACATTCTGTAGGCTAGATTTTGAGTAAAAAATTGAAAAATGAAAAAAATCAGTTTTGTATGTCCAACGATTACAAGAGTAAAATTGACTTAATGGCTTCAAAATTCCTTTTAGAGTTAGATTTTTTATAGTTCTCGGTCGAGTTCTTTGAGCAAAATGATTGGTCCATAAATTTCAGAGATATTTGAGGTTAAAAATTTTTTGACATTTTTTAAAAATCGTAATTTCTCGAGAACGGCTCTATATATCTGAATGGGGTGAGTGGCATTCGAAAGAGAATTAAAATACCTATATTTTCTAAAAATAATTAATTTTCTATCTATCACGGTTCTTTAGTTATCATCAAAAACAAAAACACGTTTTTGTTAATAACAAAAGAACAATGATAGCTATAATTTTTTTTTTCTTAAAAAATATGAATTATGAAATCTAAAAAAATAACACGTTTTTGTTAATAACAAAAAAACCGTGATAGCTATTTGTTTTATTATAAAATATAGATATTTTACTTCTATTTCAAATGATAACTTTATTTATCAGCTCAAAATTTATATAAATTTGATATAAATAAATAATAAATAAATAAATAAATTTAAAAATTATAAATTTTGTTATTAAAAATTAATTAAAGGAATCAACAAATTACGGTTGAGGAAGCTACGGGCCAATGAATTGGCAGCGGTTTTTTTTATTTCGTTGCACTCCAACGTTGCAAACTTCATACCCATCTATTTACAAATAATTATTTTTTTATGAATAACGAATTTTTATAATGGGTAGTCATTCTTTCTACGATAATATTGTAACCTAGATAATAAATTTTTTACTTGAAGTGCTTTTTTCATACATGTACTTTAAAAAACAAACATCAAATGAAAAACTAAAATTTATAGGTCGTGGTTGGCTCCCGTTGCAATTCCCCTACTCAAAATAATAAGTCAAAATATAAAAAAAATTGCAATAATCTTACGATTCGCGTGTAATTCTCAGCTAGCACCTCATTTCTTTTCAATTTGTTCAACTTCCAAAAATTAAACTGCTCCAGAATGTTCTTCAATACTTACAAAACGCACCGGCATCGCCTACCGAGCCTCTCCCATTAACCCTCACCTTCGCCGCCCTTATCCCCGCTGCATTTTTAAAGAAAAGACTCTCGCCGGCCACTCGACGGCAGCGAGCAGAGCCCAATCATCGAATTATGATCCCTCGGCCGGGCTATCGAGTTACACTCCACGCGTCACGCATCTCTAGACAATCGGCTCCGCTCGACTATATATACACCGAGACGACAAAAGCCCTCGAGACTCCGCCGCCGAGGCATTCTCGCACGAGAGGGCACTCGGGATATCCTCTTTCACCGGGGGGAGAGAGAACGAAAGTTTAGCGCGCAAGCCTTTGTCGATGACGCGGATAGCGGAGATCGCGCAAAAGTTTGAGCGAGCAGGGGGAGTAGTTGGGTTTTTTCGAGTCTTTAGTTTTTGAGGGGAGTTGGTGTCAGGTGATGGTGAAATGATCGATTGTCAGGAGAGGTAAGTTTTCGGGGAAAATTAATTGCTCATATATTGCTTTTACGTGGAAAGGCGTCTGGTCTCGAAAGCTATCGAAATTTTGCAAAGTTATATTTATTAAGTATTGTTTCAATATTGCTTAAGTATTGTAGAATAAGTTTCTTACTACATCGTGTGCCTATAAGATTTTATTGATATATGACAGCTGGTACAACAATTAATAAGTAAAACAATAATATTCAATATTTTATACAAAATCCTCTGACCAATATCTTACAAGCATCTCTTATACTACAACCTACTCCCTCTTTGCGCCAAGGAAACTCAACCACCAAGACACATTGCCCGAATTACAGATCCCGGAAGCGATAACCATTCTGTAATACACGCCGCTTGAGCCTCATTAAGTTGTCCGATAAAGTTATTCCACCTAATTCCTCGCGCGCACTCGTGTCCCTCCGCGCGGAAAGCCCACGGCGAGCAAGTTCACGGTTATCGCGCTTCAGAGAGTTAATAATGCGTTTCGTGCTTTATCGCGACGACGACGACGACGTTTTTTCTCCGCGAAAATTGCCGTTTTCGCGCGGGAAAACATGTTTGGCGCTCATGCTATCGCTGCGTAAAACGTTGAACCGCGCCGATACTTTTACACGTACGTTATACATCGTTATTAAATATTTTATTGAGATATATTCTGGGGAAATGTAAATGTTAGCGAATGTTACGAATAAAAGCATTTTATCTAGTCACGAAAGTAGTATAATTTAACAATTGTTCTTTAAAACTAGAAAAATATCCTAAAAACATTCTAGTAGTGTTTTATCAATTTCATAAATAAATTACAATCTCTTTTCCGCATTAAATTTCAACACACACATATCAAGCGTTAAGAGTAATCCCGTGTACCATCGCATCACAAAATATCAACAAACGACGCCATTCCCACTCCAATAAATATTAACTACCGCTAATCGTCGCTAATTAATCACCGATCTCCGTAGTCACAGTACTGCCTCTGTAAAATTAATCCATCAACTTTCTTACACACCCAAATATACGTACTTACACACGTACACACATCCATCAAAATGCGCGCGCGCTTTGCCCATTTGATTTATTAGGCGAGGATTCTCCGGAGATTTTCGGTGTAAGATTAATGCAACGCGCTGGAGCGGAGCCGAGGAGAGATCGGAGTAATCGGCCGGAAGCCCGGCAATTATCGGAATGAGCATCGGGAGTATATACGGCCGCGGCTCCGGTCTTCGAAGATCAGCTTGTGTGTGTGTGTGTATGGGTGGCGCGCTTCGTTACACAGAGTCGCATGCGTGGTTGCGCCCCCGCGGCCGTGCGAGGGAGCTGAGGTGGAGAGTTTTGAGGATGGGGAAGTTGGAGGGTCGAATTAACAGCGGATTTATGGTGTCTTTAAGCGGAGTTGTAATTTTTTGGGGATTTGGGAAATTGGGTCGATGTTTTGAGTTATATGTATTTGGGATTTCATACTTGGAAGATATTGAAGTAGAAATATGTGTGAGGTGTCGAAGTGACAATTTCTTGATGATAATATATTATGCTGAGGGACTTGCTAAATAATAAGTTGGAAAAAATCCTCAAATCAAAATGGGCTTTCTAAAAACGATTAAACAAATCGATTTGTTACAAGAAGAGGGAGGCGAATTATCTGCTCGTGTAAAATTTAAGAACTGCGGAATCAATATTTTTAAAATTTTCATGATACTCTTCAAATGAGTTTTGAAAATGATTTTTGAAAAATTGTGCTCATTTCGTCACTCTCAATTTGTCTTAATTCACTTTGTCAATGCCAAATAAAAAAGTTAAAACTGTTCGTTTTAGTGAAAACTGATTAAAAATGAATAAGAGGCGAAGAATTTCTGCAGAAACATTTCAATGTACTATGAGTCAGTATTTATGAGTACTTTTAGATATTTAGAAACTAGAATAAATTATATTAATGATGAATAATTTCTTCAGTATTCATTCAATTCTATTTTTTAAATAACATTTTGGATCTGCAACGGCGGATGAAATAGAACGTCGACCCACCATCGATCCACTTTCACTAAACTACAACCTTTTCAAGTTTTATTCTAACCCTTTTATTTCACTGTTACTAAACTCCTCCCTCGAAAAATATCACCAAACGGAATTGCCTCAGCATCACAACTATACTTTCTCCAACAGCAGCCGTGTGCCCCCACCTCTGAAAAATCCGTGAGTTCGTCAAACTGGCACACACTACGCCTGCACTTCTCCCTGACACTTTCCTCTCACACTGGCGCACAATCCGGCTAATCTCCCCTTGCGCGGGAGGAAACGCGGGGGGTTAATTTCACCCCGCGCGCTCGCGCGCCTTGCAAACAAAGTGGCGCCCTGCAAAAAGGCGCGCTCGCGCCTCGTGATGGATAGCGCGAGATAGCGAGTCAGCGGATTAAAATTTTTTGCCCACCTTCGCCATTAAACTGATGAAAAAAGCGCGGATTCTCTGCATTTTCCGCGCTTTGTCCGCTGGAGGCTTTTTGTTGGGCGCGCGCTTGCGCAGGCCGGGGACTAATCCCTTGGACGCACAAAGACGTCACTTTTTCCTCTGGATCCGCGCGTGTACGCCAGCGAGCCTGGCAAACAAAGCGAGCAGAGCGGAGCGTTTGAATTTGCCCGCGAGTTTTTACCGCTTTAATTGGAGGCGCTGGGCTGCAGTCGTCGTCGTCGTCGGTGTTCGGAGAAGAGGATGTAAAAGGCTTTGGCAGCTCGTTATTTTAATCATTATGAATTATTATTCGGGAGGAAAAAAGTGGAGAGGGATTTCCTTTTTAGATAGTTTTGAAAATGGAAGTTTCGCACGTGTGAGAGCTATAGAGGTGAACACGTATTGATCAAAGAATCGGAATATTCGTGTCAAGTTCACGTGTGTGTGCTGTGGCTGTTTTGCTTTCTCAAAGAGAAAGCTTTGTAACGGGGAAAATTTTCGAATCAAGGATTTTGATGAATTACGATGTTTTTGAGGTTCTGAGTCAGAATAAATAATTTTTTTTTTAATTTTTTTAAAGATATGCCAAATGGAGACCCATATTCTTGAATTATATTCGATTTCCTTCTAAATTATGTATTTTAAAACTACTCACAAGTTATTTTTGACTTAAAAATGCGGATTTGAAAAAGTAGTAATTTTTTAGAAAACTTAAATAATTTTATGAATTATAAATAACTTTTTCGACATTACATCTCAAATGTAGACCGATATTCTCAACGTACATTCTATTTCCTTCTAAATTATGCATTTAAAAACTACTTACTAACAATTTTTGACTTACAATTGAGAATTTGAAAAAGTAGGAACTTTTTCAAAAAACATAATAGTTATATGAATTGTAAATAACTTTTTCGTCATATTCTTGCGATACGCTTAATTCCCTCTTTATTTATGTATTTTGAAATTATTAAATGAAACGCGGTTTCAACTTTAAACTGTGATTTTTAATTTAAATGTGCAATAAAAAAATGTCATAAAAATATTGAAGCATTCTGCTAATTCAGTTAGCAGCGATTTTTTCTCTGTCAGTCGATGTTGCTTTCATTAACAAGCCACTCATTCATCGCTTTCAATGTGGATGTGTGCTTTTGCGAGCGAAAAAATAGCTAGAATTATATTTCTTGCGGAAGAGGGAAAATAACATATGCATTTACAAAGGTGATGGGGATATTTGTTTGTGAAAAACAATTTACATATTTATATAAGTCGAATAAAATACGCTGGAGTTTAGCTTGTGTCATTTTTCGCCATTTTCAAATTCACGTAGCTTTGCACAGAATCGACCGATTTTAACGATTCTCATCTCAAATTAAAGCTCTATTCTTCAACTTTAATCGCTTTTTTGTGAAATTTGGTTTGGCCTCTTCAATAGTTTGCTATTGGTTAATCATCAATGACTACTTTTCGTTCATTTTTCCCATGTTAAATTTCCATAAGAAAAATTGATTTCGTCGGCAAAAAAGTTTGGCAACGGATAATGAGTGGACACGAGTATTTTCATGTTGGGGGACCCCCAAAGAACCGAAAAAACCTTATGTGGTAGGTGTGCCCTCAAAAAAAATTTTTCCGTTTTTGTACCCCAGTTGTTGTCTGTAGTCCGCGGATTTGCACATATATATTGTATTTTTTCCATCGCAATTTGGCATAATTTTTCCCTACTCCACGCTTACAAAACACGAATATCCACTACACAATTTTCGAATACTACTCTAACAATATCACTGACACAACAAAACCTATTCCTCAATTATTTTCCCACTATCCTCCTGCCGCTATATTTTCCTAAAATGCACAGTTTTCTCTTGACTATAGACACGGGAGAAACAAAATCGTCGAGAGAGAACTCGTGAAAGGCACGGGAAAGCGCGCGTATATACGTTCAATTCGAAAATGCCGGAGGCACTGTAACGACGAAAACAATTAGCCTGGTATATAGCCCGATAGGGAGAGAGCGATGAAAGCTTCCCGCTGTATTTTCTAAGTTCGGACCATCGGAAACTCGCTAGCTGGCTAGCTTGCTCGCTCTCGACGTGGAACTTCTCATTCGAAAGTTTTCGGCTGGGCAGTCGTTCCATCCGCTTATTTTTATTCGGCCTGAGCTCCCGCTGTTTCTTTTGACGATGATCGCCGGGCTTTCAGGAATGTTGGGAGGAGAATGGCTCGGAAGTGAGGATTTTTTTAATGGAAGGCAGTTGGGTGGTTGGGTGAAGATGGGACGTTTTTTAAAATGGGATTGGTATTTAAGAAGTCAAGACTATGCCTTTCAAAAAAGTTTACAATTTTGACCGAAGGAAGTTGGATTCGCTTCAAGTTTCAAACTGTTTTAGCAAGGTTTCTTGGGCTTAATTCTGTACAACGTAATGTATTTTGTTGATGTATAAACTTAATTTTGCATGAGTATACGAATTTGTGTTGAGTTTTATCAAAACAATTGTCTAGGCGTCGATCTTTATGTAGACTTTCATGAGATTAGTAATATTCTAAAATAATACTTTGGAAAGGTTAGAAGAATACATTAACATTAACAAAATGAGCATTTTTATTATGAACATACTTTTTTACAATAACACGGAAAACATTTAAAATAATATTCTTTATCTAAAACAAACTGGTTAAAAATAATTTGTTAAGCCGGGCAATCTCTAAGAAAACCATTAAAAAATTGAAACAAATCAAATTTCGACAGAAGGAGTTAATCTACCCATTTATTTCCACACGAGTCTTACTCGTCAATAAACAAAAGCACTCGTTAACTCTTTCCTTTCACGTGAAGACAGTAGCAGTAGCAAAACCAACGCGTGGTCGGACAATTACCACTTACAACCCACATTCATAATCGTCTCGTTGGCACATAACAAACCCTTCCAACCAACCATCATCAGAACAACGACGAGGCAGCGCCATTCTTCACCGCGCTCTCTTTTTACGACGACAATTATCACGAGGCGCAACGCCTAGGGGCACGGGTCGCATATTCCGCGCAAGCAATTCTCTGACGCGGGCAAAAAGAAACTCCGTCAGTCACTCGCCGGCGAAGTTGCAGCTTCGATTCCAACTTGCAAACGAGATTCTCGCCGCGCGGCCGGTGATATGAATACCCCATGCGCGCGCGGACACTGCTAATTAAGATAACGAACGCGCCCGAGCGGGAGCGGCTAGGTATATAGATAAAGGGGGATAATTGAAAAGTTTCCGAGAGAGAGGAAGAGGATGGGAGAATGGCGAGAGGTAACAAAAGATCCGCGAGGATAAAAGACGTTCGATGAGTCGATCGTTGCCGGAAACGATTTTTGTCGGGTTCGGGATTTTTAGGTTAGTTTTTTTTTTTAATTGTGCGGTGATTAGGGTCGTGATGGTGGTGAGGTAATTCGGTAATGTGTTAGAATGGTATTTATATTGAACTAATATTACTTCAATACTGTTCCAATGTTGTACTAATACTATCTTTATATATTTTTTTAAAGAGTTTGAATAACATTCAGAAAACGGCGTTTTCTTTAACCAGGCATTTTATTTATTCTGTGTTTGTAATACTATATAAGGATATATCGGAAATTTTACGTGAATGATATGTTATTGTAAATTATACACGGAGGAAAATGTTGTAGTGAAAACTACTATATTTGATTGTAAATGTGGGGCGGACATAAATGTTCTCATGAAAATTACTAAAATAATAGCAATTTTTATTTTCCGTATATCGACGCCCCTTACGAAAACTAGCACGATTAAGGTTCCCATGAACACTAGCCCATTTCAGCGTTTGCGACAAAGACTAGCATGTACCAAAGTCGTAGCTTATGCTAGTTTTCGACGTTTTATTCATTGCAGTTTTGGGAAATGGGCTAGTCTTCGTGAGGACTCCATGAAACGTGCTAGTCTTCGTAAAGGGCATCGATATGATATTGGTCGTCCCCGAGCAAGAACATTGTTAACTGCAGTTCACTCTGCCCTGGAAAAAAAAAAATATTATCGATTGATATAGTATCAAATCCTTAATTTTTTGCGATATCAAATTGTTTCTAAGGTAAGTAGGGCACGATATTTCCATGTAGTATGAGAAATGTAGTTTTTCATAACGAATCGATTGGAATAAAAATCTCATTTTCGAGAAAAAATGTAGTTAACAATGTTCTTGCTTGGAACGGCAGATATTAAATATGAAAAAACCTCAAAATAGCATGTTGAATGTAATCAAATTTGTGTCTGCTAAAAATGGACTCCAAGGGTACACTTTTCGTTTATTTTGTCAGCAAATAATATATTTATTGACATTTTAGTATTTTTCTCACGTTTTAGGATTAAAGTTGCAATAAAATGCAACAACTTTTTCCATTACAAAAAACGGCGAAAATTGAAGTAAAATAACGAAAAGTACGATACAATCACCTGTAGTGGCTTTAGCATTTCATGAAATTGTAACTTCACGCTCAAAACAATTACTTATTGTAGGTATATATATCTTCTTTTCTGAATTTTAAAAAATTTTCATCATACGAGTGGTCCTTTGTTTTGAACCATACTGAATAATTGCATGTGCATGGAAATGAAAATTGCATTTTTTTCAGGTTAATCATATTAAAATTGTTGAAACCTCATTTTGCTTCATTTTTTAGCTTCGAAACTACCCAAACCTCGCTCAAGAATAGCATCTCATCATCATCATCATGAAAACCAACACATTCCATTCCTCTCAACCAGCACATTCTTATAACCAACCAATTCGCACCCTACACGGTTTTCCCACTACAGCCATACCCAGGAACATCGATTCGCAACTCTCTCTCGCTGAACTTTCTTCTCTCCACCTCCCTCTCTCCCAGCGCACAAGAGTGTCTGAAACGCTTGGGCGCGGAAACTCGCATTAACGCTAAAACCTTTTTGCCGCCTCGCCACCACTCGACCCTCTCTCTTCCTTTTGCGGCGTACGCTGCGTCGCCGTCTTGTTGCGACCGGCTGACTTTCAAGAGGGTAGCCGTCCAGTTTAACACGACTTCGCCGGCCATTGTGCGCCGCGGAAAACCGATCGAACTGTGCGCGGTGAGAGGCATTGTGCGGCTTATGAAGAGTCATTAACCTTTTCGCCGCTGCGCGAATAGTTTTGACGAGTCCCCGAGGTATGTATCGCATTAATATACCTGTCGACGTATTTCTCGCGGCGACACCCCTGGGAGTCGTTCGAGGAGGGGGAGTTAACGGTCAATTTTTTTTGCTCGTCGAGATATTATTTTTGAGTTCGAGGTCATTTGTCATAAAT
This sequence comes from Torymus aiolomorphi, assembly GCA_036365515.1. Lineage (NCBI taxonomy): Eukaryota > Metazoa > Arthropoda > Insecta > Hymenoptera > Torymidae > Torymus > Torymus aiolomorphi. The sequence continues at coordinate 26,107,091 of CM070873.1, read as the reverse complement.
TAGGTCGAGGATTAGGTAAGAAACGGTCCCCGTGGACGCTGGAGCGTGATGAATAGGTGTTTTGTTTTCAGAAGGCGGAGAGGCGGGGATACATTTTTTTGTTGATAGCGTGCTATATTTTGCGGCTATAGCCTGGTGGAAAATCGTTTGGGGATATAGCTTTGTAAATAATGATAATAGTTATTCAAAAGTTTGTTTATGAGTGAATTGCCATAGTTCTTTTATAAGATCAATAGTGATCTTGAGCTTTTTAGATTTGATTGTAAAAGTTTTTTGTTTATGATTACAGTAATATAATCGGTTTATAGTAATTGCATTAGAAGATTACAAGTTACGGTCTTTCCAACAATTGATATTTTAAGTAGTTTTTTCTTGTTGTTCTAAAAAAAGAGTTTGGGTTTTAAGTTTATCGGGTAAAACAAATTAAAGATTTTTCACCATTATAGCATTCGCTCGATATAGGCACCTGATTGAAACGGATTTACGAACCGATTGGTATTTTCTAAAGAGTTTTCGCTAAATAATATTATCACGCCGTAAAGGTTTTCATGATGACAGATTATCGTTTAACGCAACGTGACATTACAAAATTATTTGCACGATTAAAACGCTCTTTATAGTAGCGAAAATGAGCAAATAATTTTATTTTTACAACGCGAATCCTAACTGTAAAATAAATTCATTTCAAGTGAACAACTATAAAAATACGCAATCCAATTCATCCCATATAAATCGCCTCTTCCGCGCCTTTTCACTCCACACCCACAAACACATCCCCATCGTCAAAAGGCGCCACAACACTAAAGCTAATTAATTGTCGCGGCCGCTCTTATTACGCATTTTTTTCGAGACGCAGCCATGCGACGTCTTCTCTTTCACACACGAGTACGGAAATTCCTCCTCGCTGCTGGACTTTAATAGGATTCCGCGAGTAGCTGTGTATGTGTGAGCAAATATGTTGCTTCCGACGTGTGCTTTGATGAGCCGCGTACGCGGTCTTTGATTCGCGCTCGTGTGTACGTGCGGCGCAGAGCGGAGGTTGAGAGCTGGTTATTAAAGCGACGGGTGTAAAAGGTGGCGGTGAAAAATTGGGTCTTGAGGGTTTGGTTTTCGCGTGGCTTTGAGGAGCTGTGGAACTGCTGTGTGATGAGAATAATGTCGTGGTGGTGTATGATTCCATGCTATGTTTGATGGTTATTAAAGAATTAATTGTTTAACAAAAAAGCGCTTAGTCTGATTTATTGCATTAATTAATATCAAAAGGAAGGTGTTTAAGGTGATGTTATATACCGACATAATTTTAAAAAGAGTACATCTCATGAAAATACCAATAGAATCATCCATAAAAAATTCTGAGTATAGCATTTACATATACGGAGCGCCTGACAGACGTGTTTTTCCAAAAAAATGATCAGAGTTTATTTAATTAAATAAAAACCGTACTGTCGGTAAGTAGGAATCTGCAATTGACCTACTTTTAAAACGAGCACAGCTAACGAAAATACTAATAGAATCGCTCAAAAAAATTTTTGAATATAGTGTTTACGTGTCCGGAGCGCCTGACAGTCGTCTTTTTCCAAATAAACGTTTGAATGTTGATTTAAAAAATATTGAAATCAGGGTATCACATCACCTTAAAAGCAATTTAACTAACTTTATTTTATTAGCCATAATTATTTTGTCGTGTTCCGATAATACAAGGTTCAAACGTGTGCAATAGATATAGACTTAACTTCAATGATGTTCCGGTATAGATACTATTTATTGGAAAAAATTAAAGACAATACATTTTCTGATAAATTTAAACGAACAATTTTAGAATATATATGGAAATCCAGACTAATATAAGATTATATTTTATGTTTTATTTAACTGGTCTCTACAGACAAATTGAATAAATCAACTAAACTGTCGAATTGAATAATTCACTTGCATTCGAGAGTTTATCAAATTAAATTAAGAGAAAATCTTTAAGCTACGGACCAGCAATTTCTATTTATTTATCTCCTTACAAAAATACCAGAATTTCAAAAATAAAAAAAAACTCAACCGCGACTGAATAATATAAATCACCAGATAAACTTCAAAAAGTACATTCTTCAAAACTTCAAAGCCCGCACTTGTCATCCGCTACAACTGCGAACCTCGTCTAATCCACTCACCTCGGCAAAAATCCACACGGTCCCTCGCAAAACGCGCGACGAACGATTAATTTTCCCGGTCGACAAGCCGCGGCGAAGTAAAACAAGCCTGCGGTATCCCGCGGGAGACACTCGCGCAAGTGTCATCTCGATACCCCGTGTATACGTATAGTGCAGGAGTAATGACCCGCGGCGACGCGTAAACTCGAGAGAGAGAGAGAGAGAGAGAGATTCGATCCCGGGTTTTACGCTGCGGCTTTTTAGAGACAGCAGCGGAGGTCTGAGTTTATGAATTGGTGGTGGAGGATCGATCAGCGCCGAACGCTAGTCGGATGTGTGAAGGGTGCAGTTATTGGGGGTTGATGTTGCGGTTGGATTGGCGGAAGGATTGTTTCTTAGGAATAGTTTTGGGATCTCGTTAAGGGATATGAGATTAGTTTGTGTTCAAGTTGTTGTGAATTTCATGGCGATGGTAGAGTGTTTACTTACACGGAAAAGATGATTTTTTATACGGTTACCAACTAATTAGTAAAAAGGTATTGGTTAGATAAACCATAAAGTAGTTACAGTAATCAATAACTTCGTTGTGGCAACTATTTTTATTGGTTTATCTTACTATATACCTAATGCTGAGCAGATGGGTCACCAATTAGTTGGTAACCATAACCAACCATTTTTTTCCATGTAGTAGCTCAAATAATTTTTTGCTTATAATATAATCAGCTCTGACTGAGTAGTATGTTTTTTTCCTAGAAAGCTAAACAACTTTGCTAAGAGAGCAAACGTATGTAGAACTTTTATTATCTTCAAGTGCTCAACTGGTTTTATTGTTTTCTTTGTAAATAAACTAATATTATTGATAAATATTTTGTCATTTTTCTGTTAAACACAGAATGTTACAAAAGCAGTATTGCAACGGTATTATTAAAATATTATTACATTATTTCAGAAGCATATCTCTATAATATTTATAAAATTTCAGCCACTTTAGTAGTTTAAAAAAAAAGCAGTAGACACACATTTGTATCAGTATCGGATATTATCAATATTTTGCATGAAGTATTTCATGAATTATACTCATAAGAAGTTTAACAATAGAAACCATATCTTCCACACTAACGGATATTGCAAATTTAATATTTCAGAAGATGAGCAAACTAAACGTTCACAATCTAAGACTTCCTGTCAATTTCTCATCGCTTCTCCTACACGCTACATTTCGAACCTCCATTCACAATCGATACCTTCGCGTCGTGTCAACAATGCTCCTCCACCCCCGCCCCAATGCAACACCTCTCAAGTACACTTCTACACACACACAGAGGTCGACAGTCGTCCATCCCGTCGTCAAATTTCATCTGGCTGCGCGCCCTGCACCCGTTCGATCGTCGTCCGGCGCGGAGAGTCAGTGGGGCCGAAAATTGAAAAACGCCAGAGCTGTATTCTCTCTCTCGCGCCTCGTTGTTCGCCGATTTACTTTCGCTCTGTTCTATTTCGCGATTCCGCGCGTCTTCGGCTTCTACTCCGTCTCTCTCGCTGGCTCGGTACAAATTGAAAAGGAATGAGGAACATGGTGTTGGCGGAAGGGTTTAGCGGGGTTTCTTTTTAGCTGAGGCTGTCTAGGAGATTGCCGTAAGGCGTGGGTGTGCGTGTGTGTGTGTGGTGGAATGAACGATGAAACTAAGCTGTTTTGGATGGATGTGGGGGTGGTTGGGTGGAAACATAATTGATGGGGGAGAAAAGATAAAGAGAGGAAAAGTCGAAGAGAAAATAGATTGTAGGTCTTGATTGTTATTACGTGAATGTTTTTGTAAGATATTCCTAAAAGAAGTGGAGGTTGGAAAGAGTAATGAAATCAATGTAATTTTGTAACGAGATGTAAACTACAACTGAATTTGCATAATAATCTTTTTCGTACCTTACAGTATGAACATTTTTTTGTTTGAATCGATTCTGATCCATCATGTAATTGTATGAATTATTACAAAAGTTGCTTGAATATGGTAATTTAATCCTGTAAGTGTTTTCCTGTGATTTTAAGGAAATTAAAATTAAATAACTTTAGAAAAAATATTTTTAAATTTAAGTATAGGAGATCTAAACTTCAATTAGTTATAATTTTATGTTCATTATTCCCAACAGTAAAAATAAAATTTCTTTTCAACTACTGGATCATAATTTCAAAAAGCTTGCTCTCCATTAACTAAAATAAAAATTATTAATATTCCAGGTATACCTACAATATTCGAAAAACAATAGTATAACACTGAGAACAATAGATCAAACAACGCTGTCATATTGCATTTCCTTCCTTTCCCTCATTCTCCTTTTTTCTTCAACTTCATTAGTCAGCATATCTTGCTCGCATTGTTCCACCGCGCTTTATTAAAAAATCCTGCATCTTCCTTTCGAGTACCTTCCCCGTTCCCTCAGCTCCTCCGTCATCTCCATTTCTCTTCCCAGTGACGGTGGCGGCGGCTCGTTAATCTTTATTCTCCTTTTTTCACCCTTACAAATACACACACACACACACACATATAGGTACTTACCCTTGTTCTTTGTGCGAAACGTTAAAATAACCACTTTATCATAATCTTGCCACGGTGGGCTCACTCCATTCCGCGGACAACATTTTGTTTCATCATCATTACGATTTAGCTTTCTTTTCGGCGCGCGAGCGGTTTTCTTTCGTTCCATTTAACAGATTCCGCGGAGAAAAGGGGCGAGGGGAGAGCTTTTTTAAATTTTCCTCTCCGACCGGCAAGACATTTTTCCAGCTTCTACGCGAAATTGTGGTCTCGATTCTAATCACGGCGAGTAGATTGAAGTGTTTCGCTCTCCTTTCGTGTACATATATAACGTATATACACACACTTCATGCGTGCCGTTTCAATTTCCGCGCCGCTTAATTTTAGGTTTCGGTTTATGAAACTGCGGTGTATAAAATGCATATCTCCTTAATTTTGTGTAATTAAATGAAAATATTAAAATATTTTTATATTTTTGTTTAAAACTTTTTAAAGACCTTGGTAAAAGGATTTATGCAAATAATCAAATACCTAATGCATTTTTTGAAAAAACTCAAGTTAGCGGTCAGTGTGGCTCATAAGAACTTCCAACCGGCACACATATTATGAACTGCGAAAGTAATCAGCTGCAAAAGTTCGTCCACCGAAAAACTTTTTAATTTTGTTCGGGAAATTCAATTCAAAGTAAAGTTCAAGAAAAGTTTTTCTCAACTCATTTTCATGTAAGTAAAACGTCTGCAACTTAAATACAATTTTTCGAAATGCATTGAACCTGCACTTGTGGTGGTCAAACAATTTATTTAGTTCAAAAATACTTGTGTGAATTTTTCCGAACGTAGGAGAAATAACCTTTTTCAATCAATATTCGATAAGGGTTAAAACATTTTAAAACTTGCAAATTCATTCAAGCAAACTCTCAAAGGTACTGGATTTCTTACCTGGTTATCTGTTTTTGAAAAAAATTGTAATTACAAAAATTACAGAACTTGGGATATTTTCTCAATATTTACTAAAAGTTTTTATGAGAACCTTTATTTCAAAGGACTTCATTAACCCAGATATTTCGATATTAAGTTCTTTCACAGTATAGTATTGCAATACATAACTGTTTTAATGTCTAATACGGAATGCACATATAATGTCTATAATTATAGCGAAAGATATCTCACACCAATCTTATCGAATATTGGAACCTTCACCTTACTATTTTGCTGAATATTTCCCAGACTGTATTAACATATTACCCTCCAAAACATACTATTATTCAAAGAAACCAATTTACCAATACTACAGCAATGCTACCCTTGTAGAAATTCATCTATATAAAATGACCAAGAAGTTAGAAAATAGCTAGTAAAATTGGCTAATTAATTGCTATGATGAAACGATTTTTCTATCATTATTTGCCTATTTCTTATATTGACGTAACAACAAAATATTCGTATTTGATTTACTTACTAATTTTATCTTTAATGAAAGAGCATTAAAGTGCATTGGATGGCTTACCAAATTATAATTAAACAACATTAACTAATAAATCATTTATTGTACTCATTCTATGAATAATTCAGCAAAACTTTTCTTTCTCCATCTGATTCTGCCTCTCTCACTCCTTGTCATAACAGCAAGCCTTCTACTAGTCAATTCGAAACTAAAGAAGCTGATCAGTTTTAATACCTTTAAAATAGTCAAAAACAAGCTTGTGCTTGTATTCGAAAAACTCATTCTATTTTTCAATATATTAAATGGCCAAATAATAGGAGAAAAGGCGTTTCATAGGAGCTAGAAATTGAACAAGAGAAATTCCCATTTTAAAGCAAGTTTCTAATATAAATAGTCAATTATTAGTTATAAAATGTTTTGGATTTCCATACGTCAATACTTTACCACCCCTATACACCAATACTCCAACACACTGTCCTACCACCAATACTACACTCCAGACCGCTTCTAACATTTACCCATCGCATAAAGACGTGCAAGCGCTGACAGTGGCAGCAATCAGAGTCCGAAGACGACGGCACTGCGTGCACCCATACCCACTCTATACCGGCACGCACACAACTCGCCCTCTCGCATAGTAATCATCTTCGCCTCTCGCGACATTCGCCAACACATCGGGGGACGTGCGCGCTCATCGACATGCGGGCGCAATCTTACTGCCTCCTCTCTCTCGGCGTTGTGTAACGATTAGAGCTCGCAATTCCTCGAATCACAGAGCGCGCGCGGGGGTGTCAGAAGCCCCCCTGCCGTCGCGGTGAAGCTCTACAATCTAACGCCTGTAATCGAACACGGAGCTGGTGTGTTTCGAGTGGACGAGATGTGCGGCTCTGAGCTCTAAATGTAATTAGCGATTCCGGCTATTGCGTTTCGTTTCTTTCGATGGTATCGGGAGAAGGGTGGAGATGAGGAACGAGGCGCTGAAGGTTTTGGATTTCTTAGAGGTGGAGGAGATGGAGGTCTGGAGAGGGGCAAAGGTTACGTATAGATGAGATGTATAGTTTTGAAAATTGGGTTGTAATTAATACAAGTATGTTGGGAACACCAATTTACGAATTGTTGAAATGAAATAGAATGCTGCCCTGGTGGAAATCAACTCCATTATTTACCTTATAAATAGCTACTTTCCCCAATAATCGTCAAAAACTAGACACGATTTTTCCGATCATATTCGCCATTTAATAGACAGAATAATAGAATAAGTTTTTTCACAAATTTATATTAGCTTTTTTATAAGTATTTAAAAGATATTAAAGTTGGCCGATTTTTTTAGTTAGGAAATGGCTAATAAGAGGCTTGCTATTATGGCGAGGAGTGAGAGAGACAGAATCAAACGGAAAAATCATTGCTTTCGTTTATGCCCCCTGAAATAGTACTATAAACGAATTAAATACCAATAATTCGTGTTTACGTTTTGGTTAGCTATCTTTTAATATTTGGCTTTAAATACATGATCAGATTACAGAGAAAATTTAGTACAGACATTTTAACGTTGTGTTATATGACCGGAAAAATCGTTTCATCACTACCCAGAAATTAGCTATTTTTACTAGCTATCTATTATTTTTCAGGCCATTTCCGATAGAGACAATTTCTACGAGGGTGTAGTAAACTATTTTATTAACGTTATGTACTACTTCTCATTAAAAATATTACTTATGTCGACTGCAATTTAATATCAACTGATAAGAATTTTTCCATCGGTCTTACAGTCTTACAAATTAAATTAAAATAATTAATATTTATGGCAGTCAGATTGTCCTTGTTTATAATCACCCCCGCAGAATCTGAAATAAAAACTTAATTAAAATCTGGAAAAAACTTTGTTAGCAAAGGACGATCTGACTGCCCACCACCACCACATTGTCCGACGTTTCGAGCCTGCTCCGGCTCCTCCTCAGGGACTGAAATAAAACCCGCGATACACCTCCTTATATACCATGCACCCATACCCCTTCTTTTCTCTTACCCCACCACCCTCCACATTCCCTCTCCAACTTGCCATTCTCACTTAAATTAATAAAGAATGATAAATGTTATCTAATTTACTTGACTCTATCATTAAATTTACATTATTCCGATTTCTTAGAATGTGAATACTTTCAAGGCTTTCCCTCTTATATTTATTCTTAATCCCCTGTTCCAAAATATCCACACTCCCAAAATCGAAAGAATGCAAACTATTTAAACAATGTTCTTTCAAACCCGATGTACAACTTGAGCTGCGTAAACTATATTGATGTTCATATATTCTCTTTTTCAAATATCTACCCGTTTGACCAATATAACAACCATTACAATCCCTACAATTAATTTTATAAACAACTCCCGATTTCAAACATTTATCATCCTTGTCTTTACAATTACTAAATAACCTTTCTAAATTATTATCATTTCTAAAGAAAACTTGAATATTATGTTTACTAAAAACCCTTCTAATCCTTTCCGACAAACCTCTAACATATGGTAAACTAAAATATGCATTCTTTCCATTTCTATTCCTTGTTTGATTATCTACCCGCTGCTTCAATCCACCATTATAAATTTCCCACACTCTCTCATCAATCATTTTATCAATAAATTTTACGGGATAACTATTTTTAATAAATGTTTCTCTAACTAAATTTAAATTCTTTTTCCTAAAATCTTTATGTGACAATTTAATCGCTCTGTCAATGACACCTTTGATCGTACCTGTCTTGTTTCCGAATTGGTGGTGAGAATCAAAATTTAAAAATCTACCTGACCATGTAGGTTTTCTATACCAATCTAATTTCACTCTATTATTATTACCTCTAATGACTCTAATATCTAAAAAACTCAATTGATAATCTTTCTCAACTTCTTTTGTGAATTTAATTCTATCATGGATAGAATTAAACACATCCACCATTTCATCCACAAAACATTCTGGTACAACTGCAAAAATGTCATCAACATATCTTTTAAAAATAATTGGCTGAAAAACCAACTTAGACAAAGCAATACTTTCCAATTTTTCCATTACTAAATTGGCTATAACAGGTGACAAAGGTGATCCCATTGGACAACCATATCTTTGTTCATATAGACTATTATCAAAAGAAAAAACTGTGTTTTTAAAAACCAAATTAAGTGCCTTTATAAATTCATCTTTTGTTAAACTAGTATGTACTTTAATTTCAGACCATTTATCTTGTATAATATCATTCAACAACTCTAAAGGTATATTTGTAAACAAAGATACTACATCCAATGAAACCATCCTATGATCATTCGGAATAATAATATCTTTCATTATACCATAAAAACTCCAACTATCTTTAATATATGAATTTGTTTTACCCACTATCTTGAACAATATATTAGACAAAAATGTAGCAAGTCTATACGTCGGAAAATTTATCGATGATATTATTATTCTATATGTCAACTGTTCTTTGTGAATCTTAGGAAGCCCATAACATTTAGCTACAGTGCCATTTTCACATTTTAAATATTTAAACATACTATCTTTAATATAGGCTTTTGTTTTCCAATGCATCAATAATTCTTTCAATTTATCTTGTAGTCTATTGATATGTGGATTCCTAATTTTCACATAAGTGGTATCATCCTCCAACATAAGTTGAATTTTATTAATATAATCCCTTTTATCCGAAACTACAGTTACATTTCCTTTATCTGCTTTTTGGAAGATCATATTCGGATTCTCTCTCAAGAATTTCTTCGTTATTTTTAATTCATGGAATAAATCATCGATAAATTTTCCGACGTATAGACTTGCTAGATTTTTGTCTAATATATTGTTCAAGATAGTGGGTAAAACAAATTCATATATTAAAGATAGTTGGAGTTTTTATGGTATAATGAAAGATATTATTATTCCGAATGATCATAGGATGGTTTCATTGGATGTAGTATCTTTGTTTACAAATATACCTTTAGAGTTGTTGAATGATATTATACAAGATAAATGGTCTGAAATTAAAGTACATACTAGTTTAACAAAAGATGAATTTATAAAGGCACTTAATTTGGTTTTTAAAAACACAATTTTTTCTTTTGATAATAGTCTATATGAACAAAGATATGGTTGTCCAATGGGATCACCTTTGTCACCTGTTATAGCCAATTTAGTAATGGAAAAATTGGAAAGTATTGCTTTGTCTAAGTTGGTTTTTCAGCCAATTATTTTTAAAAGATATGTTGATGACATTTTTGCAGTTGTACCAGAATGTTTTGTGGATGAAATGGTGGATGTGTTTAATTCTATCCATGATAGAATTAAATTCACAAAAGAAGTTGAGAAAGATTATCAATTGAGTTTTTTAGATATTAGAGTCATTAGAGGTAATAATAATAGAGTGAAATTAGATTGGTATAGAAAACCTACATGGTCAGGTAGATTTTTAAATTTTGATTCTCACCACCAATTCGGAAACAAGACAGGTGCGATCAAAGGTGTCATTGACAGAGCGATTAAATTGTCACATAAAGATTTTAGGAAAAAGAATTTAAATTTAGTTAGAGAAACATTTATTAAAAATAGTTATCCCGTAAAATTTATTGATAAAATGATTGATGAGAGAGTGTGGGAAATTTATAATGGTGGATTGAAGCAGCGGGTAGATAATCAAACAAGGAATAGAAATGGAAAGAATGCATATTTTAGTTTACCATATGTTAGAGGTTTGTCGGAAAGGATTAGAAGGGTTTTTAGTAAACATAATATTCAAGTTTTCTTTAGAAATGATAATAATTTAGAAAGGTTATTTAGTAATTGTAAAGACAAGGATGATAAATGTTTGAAATCGGGAGTTGTTTATAAAATTAATTGTAGGGATTGTAATGGTTGTTATATTGGTCAAACGGGTAGATATTTGAAAAAGAGAATATATGAACATCAATATAGTTTACGCAGCTCAAGTTGTACATCGGGTTTGAAAGAACATTGTTTAAATAGTTTGCATTCTTTCGATTTTGGGAGTGTGGATATTTTGGAACAGGGGATTAAGAATAAATATAAGAGGGAAAGCCTTGAAAGTATTCACATTCTAAGAAATCGGAATAATGTAAATTTAATGATAGAGTCAAGTAAATTAGATAACATTTATCATTCTTTATTAATTTAAGTGAGAATGGCAAGTTGGAGAGGGGAATGTGGAGGGTGGTGGGGTAAGAGAAAAGAAGGGGGTATGGGTGCATGGTATATAAGGAGGTGTATCGCGGGTTTTATTTCAGTCCCTGAGGAGGAGCCGGAGCAGGCTCGAAACGTCGGACAATGTGGTGGTGGTGGGCAGTCAGATCGTCCTTTGCTAACAAAGTTTTTTCCAGATTTTAATTAAGTTTTTATTTCAGATTCTGCGGGGGTGATTATAAACAAGGGCAATCTGACTGCCATAAATATTAATTATTTTAATTTAATTTGTAAGACTGTAAGACCGATGGAAAAATTCTTATCAGTTGTTATGTACTACTTGACTGACTCGTGAGCGTTCACTAGGACGTATATATATAGATTCAAATTATTTCTTTTTTCATTTTCTTCAATTTTTACCTGTAAAACATGCAGTAATTAGGTAAGATAACAATAGTGTATTAAAATAGGCATGATGACTACACTATATAAATTCAATGAAATATAAATTAATATGAAATTTTTTTTAAGACTTACATTATAATCTATATGGTTGGTTGGACTTAAACGTTTATATAAGGAAGATTCTAATAATGAATCAAATAATAAAGAATTATTATATAATAGTTTATTACAATATTTTTTAGAGTTTCCCTGGTGGAAACTGACTTCATTATTTGCCTAATAAATAGCTAGTTTTAGTATAGGTCTGAAGTTTGCAACGTTGGAGTTTTTTATTCACGAAATAAAAAACCGCTGTCAATTCATTGGCCCGTAGCTTCCTCAAACTCAGTTTGCTGATTTCTTTAATTAATTTTTAACAACAAAATTTATAATTTTTGCAACAATTTATGACATAATTATAATTAAATTCATTTATGAAGGTTAAAAAGTATTAATTTAAAATTTTTTTCTTTATTTATTTAGATCAACGGGCAAGAATGCCCTCGATTAAATATAATATATACATATATAACATCATTAGGGGGTTATATTTTGTATCATTATTCAATTTTTAGGTTTTTATTAGTAACAAAATAACCGTGATAGCTAGAAAATTTTTTCTTTTTAGAAAATATAGGTATTTTAATTCTCTTTCGAATGCTACCCATCCCATTCGAATACATAGAGCTGTTCTCGAGAAATTACGATTTAAAAAAAAAATCGAAAAAATTTCAAACTCAAATATTTCTTAAATCTATTAACCAATCATTTTGCCCAAAGAACTCGGCCAAGAACTATCAAGAATCTACCTCTACAATGAATTTTGAAGCGAATAAGACAATTTTACTCCCGTAATCGTTTGACATATAAAACTCATTTTTTTCATTTTTCAATTTTTACGTTTTTGTTAATAACAAAAGAACGGTGATAGTTAGAAAAATAATTTTTTTAGAAAATATAGGTTCTTTTATTCTCTTTCGAATGCTACCCATCCGGTTCAGATACATAAAGCCGTTCTCGAGAAATTACGATTTGAAAAAAAGGTTAAATAGATTTTAACCTCGAATATCTCTGAAATTTATGGACCAATCATTTTGCCCAAAGAACTCGACCGAGAACTATAAAAAATCTACCTCCACAAGAAATTTGGAAGTGATTTGTATACTGCATTATCATGATTTTTCTCCAAAAAATTGACCGTTTAGTTTGGGAGTTATAAGCTGTTTAAAATAAAACACGTTTTTGTTAATAACAAAAGAACCGTGACAGCTAGAAAAATAATTTTTTCTTGAAAATATAGGTTTTTTTATTCTCTTTCGAATGCTACCTATCCGATTAAAATATCTCGATCCTATCATTAAAAAAAAGCAAAAATAAATTTTTAGAAAATCGAAAATTCGAAATAAAACGCATCGGCCCAATCAAAAAACAGATTTTTGACCCGCCATCACACAAAAAAATAACAAAAAAAATAAGACCTGTCCGGTTAAAATCGACCGAGTAGAAGCTGAGATCCAGGCGTATACACACATACTCACACACACACACACACGCGCGCGCACGCACGCACACACACACACATCCATACAGACATTTTTCAAAAACCATGTATTTTGATTCCTAACACCTCGAAAAACAATTATAACATGTTTTTACAACAACTCAAAACATTACTATCACAAAGCTTCCTCTAGGAGGAAGCAAAAATAATTCATTTTATTTTAAGTTTATACTTGTTAATATTAATTTTGCTTATAGATTTAATGTTTTATAGTATAAAATAACTTTATAACAAAGATTTAGATAAAATTTCCATTGTTCAATAACTTTAATCAATCGTAAAAAATTATTTCGTTGCACTCCAACGATGTGAACTTCAGACTCATGTTTTAGTGGGGTATAGCTAAAAACTAGCTACTTTTCTTAGACATTTCTACCTATCGATGAAACGATTTTTCCAACATTATTTGATGATTTAATAGATTGAAAATGGAAAGACTTTTTTTGAAGATTTAGAGAAGCTTGTTTTTAACTATTTTAAAGGTATTCAAATTGGAGACAAAATGAATTTTTATCTAAATGTTTCGGAAAAACTTTATAAAATCTACAATTAATAAAAAATGTGTATTGTAATCTGAATCTTTTGATATTATATAATATTTACGTTGCGACTTGCGAGTGACCAATCAAAAATGTTGTTTACTTCAGCGAAGCAATACTATAAACTTTCTTCACCGAACTCGGAAATGAGAGGGGAAAAAAGATGATGGTGTAGTCGGCATTTTTTATTTGATATTAAAAAACCTTTATTCATTTATCTACATTATTGTAGGAGGCTACCTCCAGTAGTATAAGCTATATATATATAAATATATGTATAAAATACAATTTTTTTATTTTCTTCTATATACTGTCATTCTTATGCGATGGTTTATTTTCTTCCATTATATTTCTGAGTGCAATCACCGACGTTTTTATCTCTTCGGGCATGTTACTAATTTATTCATCCGATAATGAGTACACACTGAGTAAGAGACGAGCCTGCAAAAAAAGTTATTTATGAATTTTAGGTATAACTAGTTATCTCTAAGCGCGCTTCAAATAACGAATAAAATGATATTTTTGAGGTGATACTTCATAAAGAATAAAAAAAGAGAATAAAATGATATCACAACAAATTCATCATTTTTTAAAGAGAGGATCTTATACCTATTTAATTCTAGATTTTATCTTAAACTAGCCATCTCTAAGCGCGCTTTGCGCACCGTTATTTTTTAGCAAGCCTTCGCGTCACTTTTGTTATTGTAACCTAGCAACCCATTACTCCCACCAACGAAATCACGAATAAATTGATATCATAACAAATCCATCCTTTTTCTGAAGATAGGATTAAAAAAGAAAAGAAAAATACCTCCTCATTGGGAGAGGCCTCCTCACTGTCTTTATTTCGTCTTAAATCTAAAACTATGGCACCGGGCCTTCCACTCCCTGATGCAACTGACTGATCTTCAACTATCATTCGTGCTGCTTCAGCTGAACTTATCATCTTTGAAACTTGTAGCAATTTTACCAGTGCTAAAGCAAATGCTTGATTTTGTGATAAAAATTCTCGTGCCCTGTTCGGGCTTTCAGTTATAAAAGTCTGCATCTGCTTGATTACCTTAAATATCATCTCTGGTGGCAATGCCTCCAGCGCTTTCGTGACTTCCTCCATCGCGTAACAAACTAACATTTAAATGGTTGATTCCTAAACAAGAGGCATCGCTGTCTTTATTTCTTGTGTTTACATTCAAGTGTAAACTCGTTTTTAAATGCCTATATGGGAGCGTCTGTCAGAAACCGGCCAACGGTTTTTCGCATAAAATGTGCTCTCTTCAACTCGCTCATAATCATACGCTGAGTCTCTCGAAAAAAAAAAACAAAAGACATATATCGATAGATTTTTTCCTCCGAAACGCTTTCATCTGCATAAATATCATCTGCATAGAGGTCTTAAATAATTGACCGTTATATGAATAGAAAAAACTATTGCCAAATTATGGACATTTAGGTTGCTCAAACTTCATTTATTATTCTATTAAATAAATCATTGAAATATTGTAACTAGATCCTGTCGAATCATCAAACTCGTGAAAAAAACCTCTGCCAAGTCATTAGCACGTAGCTTCCTCCAAATAAATTTATCGTTCCTATATGTATAGTATATAGTCCAAATATAAAATATGTTTATTCATTCTACGTGTTTTAAAATGATTTAAAAATTCATTAAAATTTAAAATTCGACGTTATTCCGCTCCGCCGTCGATATATCGCATACAAAATAGTCTATAAATTTCAAACTGATACATGAAGTGTGATTTTCCAAAATCACGGTTTTGACCTTAACTGATTTCAACCTTAAATAGACGATTCTTTTACCTAAAAGACTTATAGGATAAAGATACAAACTCTGCATTTCCACAAAATTTCAACATGATTAAATCAATTTTTTTTCACTAGTTATCATGCGATAAAGAAATTAACTTTGTATAAAATACGAAAATTTTCAATATCAAATATCTCAAAAAGTAACCGTTCTATTTTGATGAAAATTAGCACACATATTATCTATATCACATTTATCATATTGTCTATAAATATGGAGCTGACACATAGAGCCATTATCGAGAAATTGCGATTTGAAAGAAAGTTGAAAAAAATGTTAACCTCAAATATCTCTGAAATTTATGGACCAATCATTTTGCCCACAGAACTCGGCCGAGAACTATCCAAAATCTACGTCTACAAGAAATTTTGAAGCGATTAAGTCAATTTTACTCCCGTAATCGTTGGACATACAAAACTCATTTTTTTCATTTTTCAATTTTTTTCTCAAAAACTAACCAAAAGAATCGATTAAAATTTTTACAGCTTATAGTTATTTGTATTCTGCATTATCATGATTTTTCTCGAAAAAATTGACCGTTTAGTTTGGGAGTTATAAGCTTTAAAAAAAAAACGTTTTTGTTAATAACAAAAGAACCGTGATAGCTAGAGAATTGTTTTTTTTAATATAGGTTTTTTCATGCTCTTTCGAATGCCTACATATCCGACTCAAAAAATTAAATCCAATCATTAAAAAAATTCAAAAATAAATTTTTTGAAAATCAAAAATTCGACATAAAACAAAAATGAATCAGTGAATCATAAAAAATTATTTTCTTCCCGAATTCGGAATAAAAAACAAAAAAGATGAGCCCTGTCCGGTTAAAATCGACCGCGTAGATCCGGAGATAAAGCGGTACACACACACGCACACGCACACACACACACACACACACACACACACACACACTTATCCATACAGACATTTTCTAAAATCATGTGATACAAACTTCTAACACCTCTTCATGTTTCTAGAGCGATTTAACGAAACTTAAAACGTTACTATTACAAAGCTTCCTCTATAGGAGGAAGCAAAAGGAGTGCTGTAAATATTTGTTGAGTCTGTGTTTATTGTTTACATTTTTGTAAGCTATGACAATTAAATGATCTTAAATGTAACGCCAAGTCTATGAGTAAATTTAAATTCAATATTTTGAGGTAATGACATTCTATTTCCAATCTATTAAATGGGCGAATAATAGGGGAAAAAGCGTTTCAACATGGTCATTAACTAGCCATTTACGAGTATTCTAGCTATTTACTGACTTTCTGACCATTTTGTAGTAGACAAATTTCTACCACGGAATTGTATACATACGATTGTAAATATTGTGTGATATACCATTCCATTCTGGCAGCCATATAAAATAGCACCAAATCAATATTGAATCAAGCATACATATGTACGTCAATTGTGTATGAAGAGCTGTATGTAAGATATGCATTCGCAAACTCAATTATATATATATATTACTGCAATATTGTAGGCCATATTGATATAAAGATTTAATACAAATGTTTCAAAACAATAAAATATTCTTATCTATAGCAACGTTACACAAACATTGCTTTCATTATATAAAAGCGATTTTTTATCAGAATAACTTTGTTAAAGTAGACAAGCCGAAAAATTGTAAAATTTTGAGGTAATGAAGTTAAAAGTATTTTCAAAATCTGTATAAGTTCTTCATCATTTTATGCAAATAATACTCAAACCTCATTCCAAAAGCAAATTGAAAACCAAGATTTAACTAGCTCGAGACATCAAAAAAAAAATCTAATATCAAAATCACCCTTCAATTTCCCTCCCTATTATAACACATCGTGCACGAAAATTGCGCCTTATTCCGCGCGAAATTCGCAATCCCCCAACGACGACAGCTTTTTCCTCTCTCACTCTGGGCGATTTCGCCCGCAAACTGCGCTCCAAACAGCGGCCAATCCACGTCCATTTTCTTAACTAATTTTCGCGGCGAACGAGGTTACGCTATATATTGGGCCGACAGCGCAACGCTTTTCTTTTCCGCGCGCGTCCGGAGGAAAATCGTCGGGCAATTTGTTCGCGTGCCAGCGTGGGACGGTCCATTAGTCCCTTTGAAAATTCGTTGCCCCGTGAATCTTTGAAATTCGATAACGCGCACATGCGTGTATGCGTCCTCGTGCGTTTTGCAATCTCGTTTGGTAAATTTTTTTTCTGTCGCTGTGGGTGTGGTATATATAATAGAGGAAATACGGCCGAGTTTGAAATACAAGCTGCAAACATGATCGGAAAATTTGGTTCGCGTTTAGTTACATTTTGGAACGAAATTTTTTTAACAACGCTCGAATTACTTTTTTTAGTTAGGTCGAAATTTCAGTGAGGTGGTTTATACTTTCGATGCGTGTTGAAAACTACAAATTAGTACCTGTTATCCTATATTTTATCTTTCGAAATAGCTTTGTTTTTCAGCAATATTTTTATATACATTTGGACTATTATAGTACTCTCCAAAATTTGAAAATTTGAAAATAAATAAATCATTTTACTTTGAAAAATATTTCAAATTAAGTTTTTGCTTTTAATTGAAGTAAGGAATATGACTTTTGAAATGTTACACACGAGTTTAGTAAGGTTACTATATTGTTAAACGAAATGAGCCACCAAATAATATGTTGCAGTAAAAGTGCTATATTATTCATAGCATATTTTCCCGGCGCTTCAGAAACTTGTAGAAATACTAAAAAAAAATTTATTTTAACACTTACAAATATTATCATATCAAAGTGACACCTCCTGAAAAGTTTATGTGAAATTTACACGTAAAGAAATAGCGAAAAAAGTTGAATTTGACGTTAAGTGAAATTTTTATTCCGACGGAGAGGGAATTTTCCTAGTCACGTGCAGTAGAGTTTGATCCCCGAGGACTAAACTGTAATATTATGCGAATATGTTATGAAGAGCTTAAGATGAAAAAGCACGATGATGATAAAAGTTTCCGTTAAACCGAGTAAAGTTGTTTGAAAACTATTCCTCCCGATAAATATTTGACATTGCGCAGACGAGCAATTAAACATTTTGAATAATTTATAATAGTATATTACGATACGTGTGACTAAAGTGACTCTTTTTGGCACGGTGTGAGGTTAGTGCCCGAGCGCAGCGAAGGCGCTAAACGCCGTGCAATAAAGAGCCACTAAGTCACGAGTATCGTATTAGTACATTTCGATACGGGTGCGGAAGGTGATTTTTAGCTCATGTCACATGAGCTAAAAATCTTCTTACGCACCAATTTCGAACCGTATTTTATACCACGAGAGCCGAATAATCATATTAAAGTTATGATTTTGAGGTTAGAGTGGCATAAACGATTTCACGGCATTACTTAATTAAATGTTCATACTAACCATATTGTTTCATTTGCAAATTACAAAGAACAGATCTAATTTAGTAGCAATCATGTAAACATTTGAAATATATGTCTTTTTTGACAATATTATCCGAATAATTTATGCTTATTGGCAAGTTATTATTGTTCAATCATGTTAATTAATTAGATTCGCCAAATTGTAATAAAATTAATAATAATTTATATAATATTTCGAAGTGCGTACGTGCCCTTCATGTCG
Source organism: Torymus aiolomorphi (assembly GCA_036365515.1). Taxonomy (NCBI): domain Eukaryota; kingdom Metazoa; phylum Arthropoda; class Insecta; order Hymenoptera; family Torymidae; genus Torymus; species Torymus aiolomorphi. The sequence goes on along the minus strand of CM070873.1, from coordinate 26,087,829 downwards.
TTTGTAATTATTGTAATTGGCAATAACATTAACAGTATTTATCAGCAACGTTGATAATACGAGTATAAAGCAATTAAAGAAATATAGTTTTAACAAATGCGTTATTTTCACTGTCAATAAACCAGTTTTTTTTTACTATAATTGAGTTTCTAAATTATAAAAATGCTTACTCTACAATCATTATTACAAAATATAAAATATTCTATTTGCTATATTAATATTCTTATTTTTTATTTCTCTTTACACAACATAAAAAAATAACAAATGATTCATAACAAAAATGTTATTTAATTTTGACCTTTTCGTTCATTAAAAGAATAGCTGGGGCTTTATTGAGGGTGCGATATATCGAAAACATATCGACGAAAAACACCCAGGCGCTTTTCATTAGAAATTTAGTTCAGCATTTTCGCGTTGGTAGCTCTGACCTGCGGCGCATTGAACTGGTGTAATACGAAGGCGGGAAATTCAAAAACGCGTTATACGAAGAAAATAAATTCGTCAAGATGAAGAATTCTTTTGAACTGATAACAATAATAAAAGAAGATAAATGATTAATTAACAAGGGAGACATGTGCTTGAGTTATAAAATAACCAAAATTTAGACAATTTTTATTTAGAAATAACGAAACAGTACATTATGATACAAGTGTAGAAAGTGATTACTTACCGCATTTAACGTTTTTCGCACGAGCGAAACGAGTAAGCAAATGCCGTAAGTAATCACTTTCCACACTCGTATCATAATGTACTGTTTCGTTATTTCTAAATAAAAATTGTCTAAATTTGGGTTATTTCATAACTCAAGCACATGCCCCCCTTGTTAATTAATCATTTATCTTTTTTTATTATTGTTATCAGTTCAAAAGAATTCTTCATCTTGACGAATTTATTTTCTACGTATAACGCGTTTTTGAATTTCCCGCGTTCGTACTACATCAGTTCAATGCGCCGCAGGTCAGAGCTACCAACGCGAAAATGATGAACTAAATTTCTAATGAAAAACGCCTGGGTGTTTTTCGTCGATATGTTTTCGATATATCGCACCCTCAATAAAGCCCCTGGATACTGTAAAAGAGTGAAACTGCCGTAAAACGTAAAAAATCAACAATTTTGGTTTCTCGCTATAAAAAGAGTTGTTCCCAAAAATACACTTTGGTATACCAAAACCTTTTAAATTTTTTCTCTTATCAACAAAATGAATAAGAGTTCAATATCGTACATGTAGAAATCTACGCGATATTGAAATCTTGTTCACCATACAGTGTGAGTTAAAATCGACTCCATTTCCAAAAACATTAAAATGCAACTTGACACATAAATACAGAACTACTTACAAGCCCAAAAAAGAAATAACCGTATCTGAAAGCCAGAAAATCACCGCTAAGCGATTAATTAAACGAGCCCGGCGCTCGAGTGAACTAACCTTCCGTCGTAAAACTTTCTCTCTCTCCTTTTTCCTCTCTTCTATCCGACCATCTGTCTTCGCGTGCTTATTCAGGATGACTCTTTGCGCGAAATCCGAAAAATCGCGGCCGCGATTTATCTTGCTCGGACGCACGCGCGCGTATTGGGCGGACTCCGCGGCAGCTATATCCTTCCTTTGTCCGCTTTATTTATTGCCCGGCGCGCGAGTGAGCTTTGTTTTCACTTTTTTTTTTCGTAATATGGGGACGGCGTGGGAGTTTTACGGTTTTTTGTTTCTTCCAGGCTTTTTGAGGTGTGAGTTTATGGTATCGGTTAAATATTTGATCAAAGGTGCGAGGGCGGGTGGTTTTCTTTTTTGAGGTTTGCGGTAGATAGCGTGAAGTTGTGGTGTTGCGATATTGCTTTAGGATATTTATTTTATTTAGCATTGATCTGTGTGATAGCCTTTTCCATAAAAGTGCGAAAAAGATGGGTATTTAGTTTCCGAGATTTGATTAGACTATGTGTTATCTGCCTCATTACATACAAAAAAATTTATGAATAACTTTTTAGACATTGCTGTTATCATTTTCATAAGTATTATGAATGCTCGCAGATTACAATAAAACTGTATTGTGTAGGAATTATACCATATTATGAAAATTTATTTTTAGCGTGTGTTGAACAATTGCATCTGAGATGGAAAAATAATAATTTATTTATAATTGTTTGTGTCACCCTCCATAATTGGTTCCGTAATTATAACAAACGAATAATTTCTGAAATGTTTTAGATGAATATTAACAAGAATACTGTTAATAAAATAGAAGATACTATTTGTTATTAAAGTGTCCACAAAACGAAAAGAGAAGTGACAAATAGCAACAAGCTATAAAAGATAAAGTATGTTGCATAATAAGAATAAATATAAACAGCGATGTTTCTTTTCATTGCTCAGATAACTTTATGTTTGAATTAATTATAAGACAGAGCCACTCAGAAAGCCCATCCTTCCATGGCCCTGGCTACAGAGTAACCAGGGTGAACGATCATCGATGACTGGGTTCTCGGCCTAAGCCGCGAACCGCGAGTCGTCCTCACGCTCAGGTAGGAGAGCTACGTCTCCTCATCGTGGTTGCATCGACTCCTACTTTGGGTAGAGAGTCTGTGAAGATATACTACAGAAATGATCCTGTGAAGTATGATCTTGCCTTTCCTCGGCCCGACGCTCGTTACTTGTATACGCGACTGCGCCGATTTGCCTGCGTACGTAGTTTTCTGGCAGCCATCTAGTGTCTCGACTGAGGAAACACTATCTCGAGAGCCAGAGTCTGTTGCATTAAGAACGACTGAGTGATGAGAATAGAGGCCCAAGAGTGGGGATAGAGTCGGCTAGCGCGCGCGCGCGAGTGAGAGAGAGAGAGAGAGAGAGAGAGAGAGAGAGAGACGGGCGTAAGCTGAGCACGTGATCGCTATACTGATACATCGAAACATGTGATTATTAATAAATGTATCTCTCATTGACATGGCTTTCAATTTTTTAATATTAAAGATTATACTTGTATTTTGCGACAACTCAATTTGTTAATAGACATTACTCAATTCAGCGATAAAATATTACCAAATATTATAAATAAATCTTTCCAATTGAACCAGCGCAGAGATTATTTATATTCTAAAGATAAAATAATTTCCAAAGTATTATTTTTTTTTACAGTAACTGAAAAATATTTTTTTTTATCTTACTTATTCTGTCAAATATGAACCTCAAAAAGTATTATCAGCAATGAATGACTCGTGGAAAAGGCGCTTATCTATTTATAAATATGAACATTTAACATCGTAATATTAACATCCTATTTAAAAATAAGATAACCTTTTTCAAATATGACCTTCCATGCAGAACCCATTTTAATATTTAATGCCATGTAGGTATTCATAAATAATTTTTTAAATATAATAGTAATTTTTTAAAAAGTCAGTGTCAGTGTTGGAAAGTATCACTGCAATTCTAACTCCATATAAATATAGTTCACCTAATTTCTTATTAAGTTATAGTTATATCCCAAGATACAGATCTTAAAGAAAACATTTTTTATTTTACTTACGTAACATCTGATAATGTGACGGATTATAAATGTTAAAGAATTAAAGTTAATGAACTGGAAAAAAATCTTTAAACCAAAAATTATATAATTGCAAATGCTGATATTGTTCACTAAAGAAAGAGTTGTACAATGTTTCGAATTTTTTGCTTCCTCCTAGAGGAAGCTTTGTAATAGTAAAATTTTAAGTTTCGTTAAATCGCTCTAGAAACACGAATAGAGGTGATAGAAGTTCGAATCACATGGTTTTAGAAAATGTCTGTATGGATGTGTGTGTACGTGTGCGTGTGCATGTGCGTGTGCGTGTGCGTATGTGTGTGTGTGTATGTATGTATTTATGAAACCAAATTTTGTTCCCGTCATAACTCTTGAGCGGATAGACATAATGAGCTCAACTTTCACATGCATCTTAGGTATGTCCTAACCTAGAACTGATTAAATTTTGGAGTCAAATGGATGATTTTAAACTCTTATTTTGAAAAAATAGCAATTTTGCAAAAAAAATTTTTTATCAAACATAATTTTTTGTTTTAACTTTTTCTTATGATATGCAAAATGTAGACCGATATTCTCAAAGTACATTCTATTTCCTTCTAAATTATGCATTTTAAAACTACTCAATAGTAATTTTTGACTTATAATTGAGAATTTAAAAAAGTAGCAACTATTTTGAAAAATATAACAGCTATGTGAAGTGTAAATAACTTTTTCGGCATTTCATCTTAAAGATGCATATAATATAAACACATATTCTTGTATTACGCTTAATTCCCTCTTTATTCATGTCTTTTGAGACTGTTTTAAAGTTATTTTTGAGTTGAGAATACAGATTTCAAGATTTCATCAACTAAGAACAATATTATGCTTTTTAATGAATTGAAAAATTTCTTTAGCTATTTGTATTGAACATATATAGAATATAAGCAAATATAAATTAAGTAAGTTTGATAATATTTGAATATCTTTTTTTAACGATTTTATAATTTTTTAATTGAAACGCGAATTATAATACCGTTTTAACTTTAAACTGTTATTTAATCAGCTGTTTGATAAAAAAAATGACAAAAATATTGAAGATATTCTATGAGAAAGCATTCTGCTAATTCAGTTAGCAGCGGGTTTTTTATTAAGATGGTGTAAGAAATGATAAAATTAACAATCAACGATATTTTATTGAAAATAAAAGAAGAGGGTGACGAAAATTATAACGGACCATTAAAAAATCAAAATTAGAAGTATAATTTCAATTTTTATAATATGTACACAATGATTTATAATAAAGATACACAATTATTGAAAAATAATATATTTATAATGTAAAAAATGGAGTTATTATATATGATTTTGAAAATGTGAGTAAGTTGAGCTCAGGGTAGATAGCAATTTTTTAATTTTATATTTTAAAATATTATTTTTTTTTAAATAAAATAAGTGTCAAATAACAAATAATTTCAATAATAAGAAAAAAGTATTCAATTTTTTAAATATTAATGAATTATTAAATCATTGAAAAAGAAGTATAATGAATAAACATATTTTCTATTTAAAATATATACTATACATATAGGAACGATACATTAATTTGGAGGAAGCTACGTGCCAATGAATTGGCAGCAGTTTTTTATACTATGTTAGGTTTATAAATTTTAGAATCTGAGTCCAGTTTTTTTCTTGAATCCAATTATAGTATTTGTTCATCCTAGTGTACACTGCAGGATATATTCCCGATTCACAAATTCTACGAAAAGAAATGATTCCATAGAGTCTACCACGAATAACACCAGGTCCACCAGAATCACCGACGCATGCATTAAGCTCTTCATTGCCCGCACAAAACATTTTATTTGTTATGGGTTCTGACACGTAAACTCTTTTACAAAATGTTATATTAACTAAAGGTACGTATGCATCCTTCAAAAGATCAGATGGGTTCACATGGTCCTAAAAATAGTTAATTAAATTAACTAAAGAAATTCTAGAAAAAAAGAAAACCTGTATAAGAACTTACCCCTCTCATTCCAAAACCAGAAATCCGCATCAATTTACCTTCTCTGGGAATATTGTGTCGCTTTGCAAGTTCTATAGGTCATTGTTTATTATTAAATTTAATAGGCACTGCAAGCTAGATGAAAAATATAACGAAAATATTCGTGTTAGTCACAAGTTCTTAGTTCTTAATCAAAAATTAAAATTTGTACTGAAATTTATTTAATAAGTTTCGAAGTTGTATAAAACTATTATGACACACATTGAAATACTAACATTGTCATGAATAATGATATTATATCTATACTTAATCATTTCTAAGTAATTCACAGGTAAAATAAACATATTTAATTACCTTGACTAAAGCAATGTCGTTGGCTTTGCTGTCGGCATCAAAATCCGCATGGCTTATAATTGTCTCAACTCTGTGTTCTTCACCATAATTGTTTCTGAATCCAGTGCCAGTTTGTACTGATATATGCGAGCTATTTCTATTTTGCAATGAAGAGATTAATTTAATTTTTTGTAAGAAGTTCTATTATATAGAAATACTTAATGTAATTATAAAAATTAAATGAAATCTTACTGGACACAGTGTGCAGCAGTTATAACCCAAGATTCGTGTATAATAGTTGCACCGCAGAAGTTACCTGTTCTCATCGAAATTAAGCTAGCCTAAAAACAAATTTAAATACTTTCATCCTGAGAGCTATGGGCTTAAAGATTTATATTGAAATTATTATGTTGATATACAAGATATAAGGAGCTTTAATTAGATTCAACACCTTCTTGAATTATTTTAAAAAACTTTTAAACTTCTATAAACTGTTTTGTATGAAATTTATTCAGTACATAATGCGATAAAGCAAGTACGTTTATTAATATCGTCCATGGACTATTTTATTCAACAGACCGTTATATTTATTTATTAATAGATTATTAATAAATAAATCTATTAATAAATCTATTAAATAATCTATTAATTTTGCTTCCTCATAGAGGAAGCTTTGTGACGCTGGAAAAAAAAGTTTTCAAGATAACATATTAGAAAAAATGTTTTGAGTCATTTGGAGTCAAAATATACTATTTTAAAAAACCGCTGCTAACTGCTTTAGTAGAATACTTTCTCAAAGAACTTTGTAATGTCATTCCATTCTATGTTATCATTAAAAACGAAACTTTTTATTACTTTTTTCTTCATATATATATTATTTTTAATAAAATGTGTTTCCATATAGTCAAAATATTTTAAATAAATTTGAGTATTACTAATTGGAATCCTATTAACTATAAATAATTATGTTCACTATATTGGAGTATAATGAGAGTAACTTGGATACTTATGACTGCGATACGTGTCCATATATATGTGCGTACCAATATTCACACATATCTATATACATATTCATACACGATCTCACGGCCGTTTAAAGCAATAAGCAACGTGTCATGAGCCGCGCTCGTGCTACAACAGCGCGATACACGATTCTGTTCGTTCGTTGTACATAACTAATTTAACTGAACAATAAATATAGAATGTTACAAAATTTAGTTGATATTTATTTACCTGATATGGTACATTTTCTATTCTAACGTAATCTCCTCCTAGAATTTTATCTTCATGTGTTCCATTGTTATCTATTACAAATTGAAATATAATATGTAATTGAAAAATTTATTTTAATCCACAAAAATATTATTTAAAATGTCTTTTACCTATTATAGAAGCCGTTCGTGAAAGCGGCGCACAACAAAATACACAAAACCTTCATGACTGCAATAAGTGAAAATGAAAAAAAAATTTTTCTTATATACACCGACCTCATCGAATGATCATTAATAGAATTATAAATTAAAAATGAAATAAACACAAGTGTTATTTATGATACTAGTGATATATTGAGCGCATTTAGTGTCTACACAAAGCCCCTTCAGAGGACTTTTATAGCACTGCTAAGTTCTACACAAATAATATTAAGAAAAAATGTACACATGTATAGTCTAGTTTACACAATTAAAATCTACATTGTGTCGTGCGCACGCCGTAACACGTGTACCGTGGTGCGCGGCTTTCAAAAGTATTTATCGTAACAATCACGAAAAATTCTATTTAGCAACAATGCATAGAGTACTGGAATTTTTCAAAATATTTCCTTCGGCGTTTAAGAATATAGTAGTTCGAATCAAATTGCAAAATTCGAAAATTCGTTACACAACTTTTGCATTTGAAAATACAGGTTTGAAATAGCGAAAAAAAAAATTTTTAATTCGCTATTTAGTTCAATAACAATCTCTATTATTCCGCTATGGTTTATTATTATAAACCATAATCCTAATACTCCAAAATTTATTGTGAAAAATTTCTGAAAGAAATAGTTGATCTGAACGAAGTTCTGGCGAGTTGGACAGAAAATTTCTTCACAGAAAAATTATACTAGTGATATTAAGCACATTTAGTGTCTACACTATTGATGTAGATTTTAACTGTGCACAATTCATCTCGATAAATAGTTTATGTGCCGAAATTCTCTGTGTAGACTTTATTTGTGTAGAAGTTTATTATATTTTAATGACTTGTACACTATTGTCGTGTACAAAATACTTGTGTACGATATCGTCGAAAGTCATCGATTAAATTCACATACTTAGTTATAGATAGTTTTTAATCAATTACATCAAATTTTATCTCAATTGAGGGCCTGGAAACGAAAAGGGACATACCGCGATTTTACAGAAAAAGTATTCTCCAACGATCAGAATTTGAAAATTGAGAAAATCTCGTTTTTTAAAGTACAGGCGTGTAAAGAATTGAAATGCGCATTTTTCTGTCAAGAAATTAAATTTTCATCTTGAATTAGTTTTATTAAAAATCCCAATAAACTGTTACTTTTTTTGCGAAAAAAAAGTTTCATGTAATTTTCTGTTCAACTTGCCAGAATTTCGTTCAGATCAACTATTTCTTTCAGAAATTTTTACACAATAAATGTTGGAGTATTAGGAATATTAAAAACCAACGCGGAAAAATAGAGATTGTTATTGAACCAAATAGCGAATTTTAAAACAATTTTTTTTCGCTATTTTAAAATGCAAAAGTTGTATAACGAATTTTCGAATTTTGGTACACGTGTTGCGACGTGCGCAGTCAAATTACGCGTCACGGTAAATAATATTAGGTGAACACAAGTGTTACTAGGAGCTCTTAAATGAATGAAGGTACACTGAGGAATAGCGCCTGTCAGCCAATAGAAAGCGAGATTTAATATTTAACATCTATAATCCTTTACATTACCAGATGTTACGTAAGTAAAATAAAAATTTGTTTCTACAAGGTCTGTATCTCCCCTATTAAAAAATATCAGGTGAGATCTCATGTTATTTTTTGTGTCAATTTCTCACCTGAGATTCTGCTCCAGATGCTGCGGAAAACCTATGTAAATAGAAAATCAGGTTCTTCAGTATTGGAAATCGCCTATTAGGATGTTTTACCCCCTAGATGAACTCAAAAATGCACTTTTAGAAGCATTTTACATAAATTTTCAATTTTTACAAATTTGGTACATGAGATGCCACTTGAGAGCTCATCTGATATCTCAGTAGAGGAATCACCTCAGATCTCAGTACCGAATTTGTAAAAATTGGAAAGTTGTGAAAATGCTTCTAAACTTGCATTTTTGAGATCATCTAAGGGGTAAAACATCCTAACAGGCGATTTCCAATACTGAAGAACCTGATTTTCTATTTACGTAGGTTTTTCGCAGCATCTAGAGCAGAATCTCAGGTGAGAAATTGACACAAGAAATAACGTGAGATCTCATCGGAGAAGTCATCTGAGATTTCACCTGATATTTTTAAGTAGGGTTGGGATATAACTACCTTAACCTTTAAAGGATGGGGATTTGGGGTTATTAATCTCTCTAAGAAAATGCATAAAAAACATATCTGACATTGGGGTATTCTCGTGGGTGAAGTGACTATCATGGGTCGAGCCACTATAGTGGCTTTCCCGTCCTCTAAAGGTTAATACACGTTGTCATCACTCACGATAATGATAAAATTTTAACTATGTCGAAAACTTTTAGACCTGCAATATTCTTCTACAACAAAAACCACCCCCACCACTTACTTTCCTCACCCTGCACGCCCTTGTAACTAATTTATCGCCTCGCGCGCCGTTTATACTATCGTTGCGCGTCGCGCGCGATCACTGCCCGCCCTAACCCAAAACTACCGGCTCTCTGCATGGACTCGCCATAACTCGCAATTTAGTGACACGGAATACGAGCGCTGCGTTGCACTCAATCTCTCTCTCTACACGGTTAAGTGTAATTGCCAATAAAGCAAAAGTCACCGTGGGCATGAAACCGAAAATTTCACCGCGGCCCTGCGGGGATGTATAGCGTATATAGCAGGAGCTCGATGCTCGCTCAATCGCCTGTATATAGAGGTGAGGTCGTGAAAGAAGTTACGTGGTGTGCGTTTTTAGTGAGAGGTTCGGGGTGGTGTTGGAGAGTTGTGGGTTTTTGAATGGGAGGAAAAGGTTATGCGGTGACGTTCGTGGAAAATAGTACGATTGCTCGTGGATTTGGTCAAGCGCTGTCAGCATGTAAAACCGTGCGTTTAATTTCGCAGAATCGAAATTGGTGTGGGAAAAGTCGAAAAAGAGAACATACCACGATAATATAATGGTTAAACATTCGATATTTTGTAGATAATAAGGAAAAGCTTACAAATATCAAAAGCGAATAAAAACTTTTACACACGTTTTCGACGTTATTTTGTTTCAGCTTTCCGATAGTGACAATGATTATTTTTTTCTTCAATCTTTTATAGTTTTACTTTTATTTTTATTTAATTCGTTTTAAAAAAATGAGTTGTCGGTGAATAGCTCGGTAGTGAGTCGTCGATAGATGACCACAGCTCGCTAATGTTTAACGGATTCGATAAAGGCTGTAATTTGTATATGTTCTTCGTATATTCTCATAAAGTTTTCCTACATACATAACAGTCAGGAACTGTGATATTTGTCTAACAATTATTAAACTTCAAACCTCATTAAAATAATATCGATTTTCATCCTTCTAAACCCAACCACACCCAGAACCCATTACATCTCACTTACCCCCAGAAATACCTATGATTTTCCGCACCTCCAATCCCCAGTTTATTATTATTACACTTCGCGTCGAACCACCGCTTGGCTCTCGCCGCAAACAATAGCCCATCGCCCTCGCATGCACATACCGTCCGCAAAATCAATTCCCAAGCCTTATACCCCGCTGTATATATAATATGCAACGTACACACACGATAACGTCTGCGGCTATATTTTCGAGGCCCGAATTCCGGGGGCCCAGCGTATATACGCGCGAATGTCCTCCTAAACGAATCATTAAATCTTCAGAACCGTGTGGCTTTGCATCCGGAGGTGTGGAGGGCGATTCGCCGCTGGCGAAGGTGGGGCCGGGTAGATAAAATTTTCAGGCGCAGTAAACAATCTTACGCTCACGCTGGGGAGAGAGAGAGGAGATCGCAGGAGCCTCCATTGTGCGGTGGAGTCTCAACGATCCGGGTGGGGGTGGAAATGGGCAACTGTGTATGTGTGGGAGGACGTTTATTTATCCGGATGTGGAGGGTGTAGTATCTTTTTGAGAAATGAGAGCGATTTGGTGGTAAAAAAATTGCGGGGTATGATGAAACGTCTCGAAGAGAAATGATAGTACTGAGATGTCTGCGGCATATCAAAGAGATCGGTAGAAAGATTGTTCATCTCATTTTAAGGGTATCTCGGGTTCCTGAGGCGTTATTTATATCTATACAGCGGTTCAAATTGCGTAATAAAGGTATAGCAGTTGCATCCCTATAATACTGGGTTTACTGTAGTAAAATGAGGGTGATCTTCTCGCTTGTGCAATAAGAGCGACCAGAGGTATATATAGTGTTTCTGTTTAATATTTAGTTGTTACACGTGGTTCACTTGTATAAAAATATAATACCACGAGATCCTCTACAAGTTCTAGTCTTCTCTTCAGTTTCTCATTTTAAAATCCATTCACACAGCAAATTGTATACCTTTCCACAATATGGAAATTTCGCTATGACGTTTCTTTTGCACAAATTTCGTAACACACGTAAACACCTTTCAAATATGCAAACCATCATTTAGAAGAAAGCTACACATATAAAGCATCCTCGAATCCCCTACCAACAGCATCCTCACGCAACAAGCGCAGCACGACTACACATCTCGAGCGTCGGAGCGGTAACAATGGCGCCAAGAGGGACTTTTCCGTCTTCTCGCCTAGATATATATATATATATATATATATATATAGCACGAGGTGCGTGAGGTTACGAGGCGGAGTCGTACAGTAGACGGGGAGGGAGAGGGAAGATTGAAGTCGCGTGGAATTAGGTGATTCCGGGGGTGCGCGGCCTCCGCCTGATGAAAGTAATCTCGCGCGAGCCAAGTTTGCGAGCTTGTAAAAGTTGCCGGGCAACTTAACAATGGGGAAAGTGCTGCTGATTTGTTGTTGTTGTTTGCTTTTTTTTGGATTTGGTTAGAAGGGAGAGTGCGTAGAAGGAAAGGTGGTTGTAAATGGATGAGATGGCAGGTGATGTTTAATATACTTTTCAAAATGGTGATGTTTGGAACAAGGGAGTTTGAAGAAATAGTTTTTATGCATTATTTTTTTCTTGATTTTTACGAGTAAGAGTGCGGAGATGATTTTTTGATTGTCTGTATAGTCACTTTTGTTCAGTGCTCTAATTACGATTGTTCAATTTGAATTGTCCACTGTGTTATATAGAGAATGTTTATTATTTATTGAACATCCATTTTTTAATTTTATATTATCATTTATTCGTTATAACCCTGGTGGAAATTCAAAACATTTTATAACTAATAACTGACCATTTATATTAGAAACTTGCCATAAAATGGGAATTTTTCTTGTCCAGTTTCTAGCTCCCGATGAAACACTTTTTCTCCTATTATTTGGCCATTTAATAGATTGAAAAAGAGATTGAGTTTTTCGAAGACAAGCACACGCTTGTTCTTGAGTATTTTAAAGGTATTAAAACTGATCAGTTTATTTAGTTTGGAAGCGGCTAGCAGAAGGCTTGCTGTTATGACAAGGAGTGAGAGAGACAAAATCAGATGAAGCAATAAAAGTTTTCCTGAATTATTTATAAAAAGAGTACAACAAATGTTTTATTAGTTAATGTTATTTATTTATATTTTGGTAAGCTATCCAATGCATTTTAATGCTCTTTCATCAAAGATAAAATTAGTATCAATCTAAGAAATAGGCAAATAATGGTCGAAAAATCGTTTCATCATAGCGATTAATTAGCCAGTTTTGCTAGCTTTTTTCTAACTTCTTGGCCATTTCATATATAAATGAATTTCTACCAGGGAATATTTCAAGTTTTTATCTGTACACATTTTAGACGCTTTTAATGTTTTAAGAGATTATTTTAAGATACTTAGCGTACACTCCTTCTTGAAATTTTAAGATATTTTATGATCATTTTTGCAGGAAGTAGGGTAGTTAAACAGTGATTTGATATATTATCTATTAAAATCGAGTTTTATCATCCAAAATGAAAAGAGGACATTTGAAACTCTTATAGATCGATTTTATAACTTTTTAAAGTCCCTTTAATAACTTTATCATTGAAATTTGAACGAATATAGAATGAAAATAAACGCGGTCAAACAAAATATTTATATCTCATAAATTACTTTTTATTTCAACTTATACACTTACTTTAATTCGCTCGAATATAAAGACATCCATCCGTCCCTGACGTTCCACCAATATTCTATGAACTGAATCAAACCAAAGACCCTTTTAATCTCCAACTACTCAATCCCCATAATTTCGTTTCACCCCGACGAGTGTGCATAGAAACTTGCGCGAACTCGCAGAAATTCACGACTCCCCCACTATACATATATATCATCAACACCTACCCGCCTGAATAATTCCACTCACGCATCTGCAAACGCATAAAACCCCAGACGAAAAAGCTTTCGCGCGCGCCTTGATATATTCCAATTCTCGTTCGGCTCACTTCAGTCCGTGCGTTTCAAAAATTCAGCTCGCACTCGCGTTTCAATTATAGCGCACGAGTGACTTTTGGCAGCGACTGTAAAGCCAGCCTCTCTCACTCTCGAGAGACCTTTGCCACGCGCGAAGTACCACAGGCGCAGTAAAACTCACGTGTATATACGGGATTGCGCGCTCTCTATTTACGAGCGCGAATTTTTTATCCCACGCCGATTCTTTAATTGCCGCCTGCGTGGTAATGAGCAACGAGTGTAGTAGGTGTTTTTTTTTTCTTCGCGGTAGGGGTATAACCGGCGCGCGAGCTGTAAAATGGCGAATTCAGATGAAGACGTAGTGGAGTTGTTGTTGTGGGTCTAGTTGAGGTATACGGCCGAGGCTTCGTTGCGAGATTTATTTTACGTTTGAGAATCGTCGCGCCGCGCGGCGGGTTAGAATTGCCGCCCGTGTTGTGGGGGGTAGATAAAAGTAAGCGACGTTGAGCTGTGCCGCGACTGCTATAGTAAATCCGGGTTAAGGTGTCGTTTCTAATGATTGTCTGCGGGAAAACGGATTTCGTAGATTGCAACTGTTATTCTTGCTTTTAAATTTAACGAGGGTGAAAGCGTGCATATTGTGACCTACGTTACCGGCTTCTAGATTTTATTATATTTTGCGCATTTGAATCAAATTTTAAGAAAAGAAACAATTTTTCAGGCGTTTTGCTATCCTGTTGAGAATATCGTATTCCAATTTCGACTTATTTCATACATGAGACTTTTTTTAGACATCTTCGCAATTTGTCTAAATTAACACTGATTTCAAAAGTTTCTCGAAATTGGAATAGGATATTCTTTATACGATTGTGAGTGCCTGTCGAAGGGCTTTATTTTTAACGGTATTGGAATACGAGGAAATAATAAGTATTAAAATATAGTGATTATTTAATATGAATTATTCCTTTGCGTAGTAGGTATTTAGAATGTTGAATCCTAAGTAGTACTAAGCATTATTGATCATACATTTCTTATTTTACCGAACACAAATCTTTACTTATCTAAAAATCACTTTTAATGATTGTTCGCAGAACCACTTTTTTACAGTTTTTTTTGTAATATATTAAAATATTCAAATATCGTCGAGCATTTAATCCTTTTATTTCAGTGGAACAGATTATTGGAAAGATAATTCGACATTCTTGTAAAACGTATGTTAAAGGAACAGAGTTAAAGCTGATAAAGTGACTCCATACGGTTTTATTGAAACGAATGCCTTGATTCAGTTGGACATAAGGAAATTGTAACTAAGATTAGTTGAAGCAAGAAAACTTTTTCTACTTTCAGAAAAACGGAGAAACTCTCTTTCCTCCTACGTACAGATAGACGTCACCACCTCTTTGAAATATTTTCAACCTCATTTAACTTAGTAGAATAAAAGTTGAAAAAAATTGCAACACTGTATTAAAGAGTTTTCAACAGCCATTAGCATTTTTGGGTTTTTCAAATCGTTTTAAAAAATTTTAAAACTTGAAAAATAGGGATAATTTTAAAATGCCTAAGTACTTTGTCTGTAAAAGGTCAAATGTAAAAATTAAACGGACACAAAGTCCTCTTATAAGTAAGAGAGAGATAGTTCTTATAAAATCTATTCTGGTTCGATTCAGAGTACCATTTGAGTAACGATAAAATAAACCATATAACAAAAACAAGAGTGCTGGCCTTTGTTATCCATTATATTCTTGCATCTCATTATTTCGCGAAGCTCAAACGTCCCTCCACATCCAATTATTCTCACCTCAGACACACCGAATCGCATTATTCTCCTAAACACAACTCCCCGATACACGCAGACTTAAGGAAACGTGTATACTATCAATGAATAACCCCCCCTGGCTAACGACGTTGTTACCGTTACACCGGTGTGTTTCTTCTCCTGCTTCTTCTTCTTCTTCTTCTTCTTCTCCTTGCGCGAAAACAGCCAAAGAGAGACGAGAATAAAAAGGAAACTGTAGCGCAGACTCGGCAGCGTAAACGGCATAAAGTCAATACGGCGCGCGTGCGTCTCTCCCTCTGTAATGCCACCCTGGGGACGAGCGCGCGTCTTATTTCTCGCAATTTGCGCCGGGGCCGCCGGGGCCCTGCATTTTTCAGACGGCTTTTTTCTCCGGAAGGAGGGAGAGAAGCGATGCTTTTGACCTTCGCGTCGCCGCGGGGGGATCCCCTCCGACGTTTTGGACTTTACGAGAGGGACGCGCGCCAGCTTTGGGGAATGGCGAGGGGAGCTTAGGCTAATTTTTTATGCGGAGGACAGTCAAACTGGAAGGGATTTTCGGGAAGAGTTTGTTGGAGGTAAAGGGATCTAGTTTGGCGACTTTGATGGGAAATTGTTGGTGTTGTTGTAGTATTGGGCCGATGGCAGAATTATGAGATGTCGAAATGTTCATGTTAATGTTGAGGTTTTATTATGGTTTAAGCTTAAAGAGCTAATTCATCAAAATCTGTATTGCGAAAATTTTCTTTACGAAGTCTCATTTAGAGAATAATAGTGAGATGGATCTAGCTTATAGCGATGCCTCTGGATAATAAAGATTTATCACTGGTGCTTACAGTCGAGTGATGCATCTTTGTTACTCGGAGCTACCGATAGTAAAATTTAACGGGAAAAATTATTGTGCAAGGAAGTTTGTGAATTTTCTTTCTTCTGACTATTCCTATTTCTACTTCTTCGCTGATACATAAATTCAAAAGAGTAATTAAAAATAAACTGTTGGATGCTGAAATTGGGATTCTTTTTAAGTACAAAATTAATAATTATTGTTTAAAAATAAAATTAGTTGGTTAATAAATTACTTATTATGGAGAATTGTATTTTTTTTTATCAAGATGCTACATAAATTACGCAAAAATAGTGGATTGCTAGGTTAAAAGGTCTTTGAAGAAGAGATAGAAATAGAAAATAAACGTCTATCTACAAAATGACGTGAAATCTGAGGTACAACTATTTTTGCTTCCAATTTATAAGATCGTTCTGTCAAAATTATTTTTGGCAACTTTAGCTATCGGTTTTTTCATATTTCTACAATTTGATCTGTTCGGCAAACTTCACTGTCGGTATTATATATTCGGCATTTTTAACTTTCGGCAAAAATATTTTCGGCAAATCAATCCCGACACACACAAAAAATTTTATTGAGCTCGAACATATTAATGAGAATTGTACGAACTGTATGATTTTTGAGAAAACAATACCACTCGTAATACTATATTTTATTCTGAATATTTGAAAAGAATATTTGCTAACTGCATAGTCGAGATGAAAAAATATTGGAATTTGATACATTGAAAAAGGTTATTTTCCCGTTAATAAATATTCGAGATAAAATTCATAAATTGATACTGCTTCTTCATCGTAAAAAGAATGTGAAGCGCAAAATAATTCACAAGTATGTAGACTATTAAATGGGTACACAAATTATTTCCAATACATTAGCTATAGCTGCTGATTCATGTATACTTAATTGAAATTCTTCCGTAGATATAGATATTTTATTGCTTCTAAACTTACAACTAACGTAAAATTTCGAAAATTTGTCGGAAGGCAGTATGTTTAATGAAAATATTTACATTATTCACTGGATATTAAATTGTATCCCTTTTCATTATTTTCTCTGACAATCAAATCGTTACGTTTAATCCAAAGTATTAGTGTCCGAGGACCCGCAGTATTTCATCAAAGCTCTCGAAGGTAAAAAAAGTTGGTATCAAAATCTTTAGCAGGATATTCCTCGAGTGTCGGAACGAGATTCGAGATCTCGCTTCGCGGGGTTACACGCCTGGAATAAGAATGAGGGCCGCGAGGAGAGCTTAAAGGGATACAGCAGCGGAATTAAGATACTACACGAGATTCGATGTATCCGAGGATAATAACGTCGTTATTAATCGTTATGACTTGTATAATACAAACGAAATGATCTTTTACTTTTACTTTATCCCTGCCTTTACTTTTAGAGACTCTTGGATACCTCTATTCGGAAAATGAATATTTCGTATTACTTTCTTTTGTTACAGGTTACAGTTTTTTTATAGTTATGAGACATTCTACTATGTACTACTGAAACTAATTCATGTTTTTCATATGATAATTTTGTTAAATATTTAATACTAACTGGAGAACAACAAATAACGTATTCGAAATTTCGAACGTTCATAACGAACGAAATATTAATTTAGAGTTTCTAATTTTAGTTAGAATTTGTCGGAATGGTTTTAGTGATGACTGTAAGGGTAAGAAGTGAAGGGATACAGTTATCATCATTTTTTTTATGTATTAAGATAGTTCATGCGGTCTAGTTGACCTAAAGCTATCAAATTTTTTTACAAAGATTCATTTACACATTCCAATCTTAAAGCTGATATGACAGGAAAAAGAGTTCTTAACATAACGAACAAAATTTTCAATGTTGCAAAAGTAGATTTTGTTGACTAAAAGAAAAATTCAATAAGTACTTATAATCTTTTTTGTTTTTCATTCAATTCTAATTTGCAAGGTCTCATTTTCTTCCTTGTTCAATTTCAGGGGAAGGTACCCATATCAAAATTGGAATATTTTCAAAACCTGCAAAGTTATATACAATTGTTTGTAGATTTGTCACTGAATTTTATAAACAATTGCATATAACTTTACAGGTTTTGAAAATTTTCTAATTTTGACATGGGTACCTCCCCCTAAAATTGAAGAAGGAAGAAAATGAGACCTTGCAAATTAAAATTGAATGAAAAACAAAAAAGATTATAAATACTTATTGAATTTTTTTTCATTTAGTCGACAAAATCTACTTTTGCAACATTTGAAATTTTGTAACAAAAATGTTTTCCGTTATGTTAAGAAATCCTTTTCCTATCATATCAGTCATCTATCCAACATTACTTCCCAAAATTCTATGTAATAAAGCACCAATCGAACGTCCACTACGACCAATACCCACCAGCAACTCATCACCAAGCCAATCCTATTGTCTCACCGAACCTGCACTCGATATCCCGCGCACCTCCTAAGAAGCTACTTCTGTCCTCCTGGCTCGGCGAGATAAACCAAGAAAGAGAGAGAGAGAGAGAGAAAGCGGGAGAGAGAGAGAGAGAGAGAGAGAGAGAGAAAGCGGGAGAGAGAGAGAGAGAGAGAGAGAGAGAGAGAGAGAGAGAGAGAGAGAGAGAGAGAGAGAGAGAGAGAGAGAGAGAGAGAGAGAGAGAGAGAGAGAGAGAGAGAGAGAGAGAGAGAGAGAGAGAGAGAGAGAGAGAGAGAGAGAGAGAGAGACAATGTGAGGCGTGACGTGTACGCGCGCGAGGCAATCCCGCGACGGATATTCGAATCCGCGAGGTATGGGCATGTCGATGAGTTACGGCGAGTGTGTGAATGCGGTGCGGCTGAATGCTGTCTGGGAAAGAGTGGGCGGAGAGAAGAGGTTGCTGGTGTGTTTAGTGATTGTGTTGAAGTTACCTTTTGTCGAGTGATATGTAGGGATGATTACGATTATTGTTCTTGTCTGGTTTCAAATATTAGGCTATAATGGCACTTTTTGAGATTTTTGTCAGACTCGTAAGTAGATAAAATAAAAAACAAAACACGTTGGTTGGATCAAAAGCAGCGTCTTTTTTCATCTAATTTTGAATCTATAATTGATGTGACGATAAGATTTATGATTTTTCAAGATTTCTTTTTATAATCATAATAGCATATTTTTTTTCACATTTATTGGTTGCAAAAATGGTCAAAATGTTGTACTATCTATTAATTTGGCATTTCAATACACGGAGAGAAATTTTAGAGTAAAAATTACCAAGGTGCCTTGGTAGTGCATGGATAGACTGTCAAAAGCCGTGATATTCCCAGGTTTCTAATACAATTTATAAGTTTCCCAGGAAAAACTACCATAACCACTTAAAAAAAATACCAAATTATCGGAATAAAAATTACCAGACACACTGGTAAAAATTGAGATCTAGTCATTTTTACAGGGTAACCTAAGAATTTTTACTAAGAAAACTGATAAATTTTGCCAAATAACCTGGTATTTGTGTATTCGCGCATGCGCACTGCGCATTATTGTGTTTCAGAAGATTGATACTAGAGGCGTGCGCGACGTTAAAATGAAAACAATACACATATTTTCAGTAAGTAATGACGGCGATTCAAATGACTGTTGGTAACAGCTTCCGTGGCGCAGTCGGTAGAACGTCGGACTCTCAACCCAAAGATCGTCGGATCGAATCCCGCTTCCGTAAAAATTTTTTTTCAGTTTAATGTTTTTTCATCCTTGTTTCTGTTTCTATTTCTATATTAAAATACTATATATCCATTAATATAAATAAAAAAAGTTAATTTTTTTAATTTAAATTAACTAAAAAAAAATTTTACCAAGGCACTTTGGTAAAAAGTTTGAAATTGTCAGTCTGTCCATCCATTACCATAGAAACTGGTAATTTTGCCTCGAATATTTGTAATTTTCACTACAAAATTTCTCTCCGTGTACTAGTTAAAATATCTAGCCAACGAAGCCATTAAAAATCTAGTAACAAGCGATTTATTATGGCGATGAGTGAAAGAGATAGAGTCACGTGGCAAAATAACGATTTTGGTTTATATCTTATAAAATAAAGCTGTAAATAGTACAAAGATTACTAAATTTTGTTTATATCCTGGTAAACTATCTCGTTTTACAATATGTGATTAAATTGTTATGAAATTTTAATGTGAAGATTTTGAGGTTCGGGCTATTCCATAAAATGGGAGAAGTTGATGGATGGAAAAAAGTGTTACACTTGTATCTAATAATTAGCCATTTCCAATGGCCAGTTTGTGTTTTTTTGCCCATTTTTAATGGACTAATTTCTACCAGGGAGAATGTGACTAAATCCCGCAGTAAGAATCTTATTGATAAGTTATATAAATATACTACTTTTTATTATTTCTCAAAGTTAGTCATGAATTTTATCATGATACTATTATAATCGAAGATATACTTTCTCAAATAGTATACCGCGAACATCCCTTTTTGCAATTACAAGTCCACAACTGCTATTCACAAATGATATTACCTAGCAACTACGCGTAATGTACTTTCAGCTAAGACCACCCGACAACAACAACAACAACAACTTAAATTCTTATCTCAGCAAAGTCAGCTGAAAAATTTTTTGTCCGCAAGCGGCGCGCACGCGCGACGTTGCATAAAAAAGTTTCTCTCTGCTGCGCCGAGAAGAATTACAAGAACTCGACGGCTGCCGCGTCGCGCTTTTTTTAGTCGTTACCGGTATTATGCCTGTGCGAGGTGCTGGGAGGGCTGGGGAAGGGTGAAACAGCGCACTTTTTAAAATTTTTCTTATCTCCGAGAGAGGGATAATTTCATTTTGATAGTATAAGCGAAGAAATTTCAGCCGCCTTAGTAGTTTCCAGCGCGCGCGAGCTCGCGCAAAGTAGATTATCTCGTGTTACGTCTACTTTTATGTTAAAAAAAACTTGCGTTGTTGGAAAAGAAACATTGTTTGACTTGTCAAGAGTTTAAGCTGTGATATTAATTTCCACGTTTTTTCATTCGTTCGGATTCCATTTTGAAGATGAAGAATATTTTAAAACTCGACCCATAAACGAAGAAAATACGTGTTATAATAAGAGTTGTTTTGGCGTGTTAACGTCCAATGACAGGTATACTGCAAAAGTATAACAACATAATATACATTATTAACTTTTGCAATCGTAAGATCAAAATGATGTAAAACAACAGTTTTATAAGTCGCAAAAACTTGCCTGAAAAAAACACTATCAAGGGTATATTTAGGATTATAAAACTGTTTCTGCACTGAAATCAGCAATTCCCAAAGATTAAAAATTAAGATTTGTCTGTCCAACATTTAATTGATGAAATACGACGAGAAATCATCGTACGACATTTTAAAAAAGTATGTAAAACATTTTTTAAAAGAATGTACACCAGCTTTATTTACTTTTTTTTTATTGTTTTTACGCAGTAGACTGATTTTTTATGAACTTTTATAGTTTTCAGTTTTACGACTTTTATATATCGCGAGTATAAGGTGGATTTCTTGTTACTTGGATGAGAAGAAAAAAGAAAACACAAAAGAAAAAGAAACAACTACGGAATAGTATATAAAAAGCATTACTACAATATTTTAACAATGTTGTTGCTATACTTTAAAGTATGCTGCATGAATCTTAAAAGACTAATCAAAGAAATACTTTTCCATACACGTTTGTCATAATATATTTTCGAATAGAGATATGACCTTAGGAAATATCAGACTGATCATATTTTTATGCTGCAGTATTCGAAATATGCAACGGTAAGATCATATTGCACCTTTATTAGAAAAAGCATTGAATATTTATTATTTTATACTACAATAAATTTGCTACATTGACGTAAATATTTGTTTCAATCGTATTAATGATGATGTAACAGAAACTTATTTAATTTAAAGTAATTTAAACGAATGCAAATAAGTATTTCCTACAACCACAGCAGAAACATCTTCTTTCTCAATTTGAAATATGCGCAGTTTAAACATTAAACGGCAGTCGCTTTAAATCACCTTACGCCAAGTGGAAAAATAAAACATTTCTAAGAGGTTTACATGGGTGCGATGGATGCTATACGCTGCGAGTTCATACGGACGCATTTGATCTCGGATTGAAATATTGAGTAGTCTCTCTTCCCAGTTCTCCCGCGACATTTTCCGCGCCAAAGCGAAATCGCGCAACCGACGATATTTCCTGCAGATAAACGATTAACAATGCAAAACTGCAGATGTACACGGAATTTCGGGCGCGCATTGTTCCGCCAAGTTGGCAATGTATTAGCACGCGCGCTCTGTATATACGAGACGTAGCGTGTAGCTCGAGTTTCGCGCAACTGGACTGCGAGCGATATGGCCGTAAGTATATATGTCTCGGAATCCCGATCTCCGCTCGTTCATGAAGTTTCAATTGCGCGTGAAAGCGAGTAGCGCAAGCGCTTGGGAATTTCGTGTATATAGGTGCGTTTCTTTTTTTAAAGTTTCGAGAAAAGGGTCAAGTGTCGAAGGTAAACGCGCGAAAAATTGATGGTTTGTTTTGAAGGTGTCTTTTCTCGGGTTTCTTCGTTGATCGAGTGAAGGAGACGGGGCCGAAAAATGACGAGAAAATCGTTTTGTAGATAGAAATGGAAGTGTGTAAAAAACAATTTACACATGAAAACATGGGTTTCGGAAAAAGTTGTATCAATATAAACAAAACTATAAACATCTCTATATAACCATAGAAATTCACTATTGCAGTATTTCACGTAGAAGTGTAAATAACAGTTATTTATTTTTCAATTGTTTGTCATTTTTCCTTCAATTATTCGCAATTTCCAACAGTTTTTTCAAACATTTAAAATTCTACAAAATATTTTCTCTTTTATTGTGATATTAAACTAAATTTTTTAGTATTGATTTAACAGACGTAAACACCAATGTAATATAGTACACCTAAATGTTTTTACGAAAAACGTTAAATCAAATTAAGGGAACTATTATAATTACGGCAATAATACTTATCATCGTAACAGCCATAAAATATTTTTGTTAAAAACATTTTCAAATACTTTGTAAAATATTTGAAAAAATTGCACGTTTTTCCTTTTGAAAGTTAAAATTGCGGCGAACCCTTAAGAAGGCCAGCGCGAGATGTGGAAAGAGTATATGGAACTTTATTTAATAAGTTTGTTCTTTGAAAGGCTTTACAAGAAGAAAGTTCGATTAGATTTAATGCTCCTTTCAAATGGTCGCGTCAATTTTCATTCGTAAAGTTAAGTAATTTAGAAAAATTATTAAAAATTAAGAAAACGTAAGTTATTTTGTTTATTTTCCTTTCAACATATTATTTGTAAACATATCATAATTAGATACATGTAAATAAAGTATTTATATATCGTTAAGATGTAAATAAAAGGCTATCATCTCTTCTACCGAATAATATAAATATGGTTTTCGATAACACAATAATTACAGATGAAAAATTTATGTTATTGTTAAAAACAAAACTTTTGTTGTTTTTGATTTTTTCTTCGTCATAATAAACTTAAAATTTTATTTACCCAAGACTTCCTGTGCGTCTAACTAGATGAACTTGTTTCTCGCAGAATCTCGTGCCAGGGTACAATTCACCTATAGCCGTCGGCATTATTTGACACATTTATCTTTTTCTGGAAACATTTTTCTCTGTTTACTCGGTATACTAGTTAGAGCTCCTACAAACAAACGCTTACAAGCATTTTAAGACGTAATTGGCTTGCTTTAATAATAATTGAAAATCGTCTACTTTGATAGTAATAATTTCATTATAACATCTTTTTATTCTCATTATTATAGTAAGTGTGTCGAGTGTGTGAGTACGTGGGTATAAAACACAGCAGAGTATAGCTGCATTGTTAAAGAAGCGTTCATTAACACAGGATATCAAATGTACATGTGCAGTATTTTACAAGATTAGCTAATAGATTGCCTTTGTGAGATTAAGTTCGGTATCCCTCTATTTTACCTCGCATATTCGAAATTGGATAGAACCCGATTTTTTCATTTTTAACGAAATACAGTGAATAACCGCATAACGGAAGTGGCTTTAGAGTTGCTTTAGACTGATTCCAAATGAACCGAGTTATTGAAATTTTAGTTTACAAAAAATTAACTCTCTCTCATAAAAACGGCATTCTATCTCAAAACGTTCAATACAAATAAAATAAAAAAAAAGAACAAGATTACAAAATGCATAAGTAAAAATCATAGAAATATACGAAACCATGACCATTACTTCGTTTTCCGCATAATCGTCTCCCGAATTCGAAAATCCCATATACATAGCACCACACGCCAAAATACTAATTGAATTATCGAGGCGAGATCTAGCTATCTCTCGGCTCCCCCCGGAGAGAAAAACAATGAGAAAACAAGCTCGCAAATAACCGCGCGCTCTATATACCGCCGAATTCGCTCCTTCAACTGGCAATATAAATACACGACTTGGAGGAAGGGGCCGGCCGATAGGGTTCTCGCGCGGCAGGAAATTGCTAAGGAACAAACTAAAACGGGGGTAATTGCTTTCGCAAATTAGACCGCTCTCTCTCTCTAGCGTTCTCGGTATCTCTCTTGGCCGCCCTAATATGGGCCAGCGGATATCGCAGCAGCCGAGTGAAAACTACGTACAAAGCTCCCGATTGTAGTCTCCCTGTCGCCTCGGCGCGCAGTTTGCGGGCCAAACTCGTTTATCGAGTTACGCTCTGATTATGCCGATCGATGGGAGGGGGAGCGGGAGCCTTTAAACTTCGCGCTTTGTGCGGGATGGACTCGGGGAACGGCGGAATTTCTGATTTCATATTCGAGCGGCGGACGGGGGGTAAGTGTGCTCTCTGCCCCGGTGGAAACAGAGTTGGGGTAACGAATTTACCCGGTTACGGGGCAGCGCCGGTGATCCTTTCATTGATCTTGGCGGGTGGCTGGGTGCCGGGATCTAAGGGTTATGAAAATTTTGCGATTGGAATGCTGGGATTCTTTTCGATCGTTCTTTTGAAACGTTCCTAAGGCGTGTTTGTGATTGTTGGCAATTTATTTTTTTTCGTATTCTAGGGATGTTTCAATAATTTTATCCAACATTAGTATTATTTTAAGAATGTTAGCAAAACTTTTGGAAATGTTTTAGAAATGTTAGAGAAACTTAATATTTGAGATTCTTAAAAAAAGATAAAAAACTATATGTAATTTTGCAGAATTTGAAATTATCTATTTATCTCTCAATTGTGAAATGATTTTTCTCATATTCGACAATTTATCGTCAAGTTTAGTAAAAAAAAAACCCCGCTGACAAATTATTGGCACGTAACTTCCTCCAAATTAATTTATTGTTCCTACCTATATAGGAAAACTCAATACGATTTGAAAAAAGGGCTAAACAAATTTTAGCCTCAATACCTCTGAAATTTATAATCCAATTCTTTTACCCAAAGACCTCATACAATAAATAATATACAAACTACATCTCCGCCAAATTTCAAAGCAATTAAAAAACAATTTTACTCCAGTGCGACAAAGAAAATCATTTTTAGAAATACCAAAATTTTAAATATCAAATTGTAACCTTTAATATCTCTAAAAATCATGAGCCAATTCTTTTACCTAATGAACTTATACGATAAATATATCGTCGGCTGGGAGAGAGAAAGTCCCATCTCAGCTTCGTGCGGAAAAAAGTCCAGTCCTATCTCAGCTTCGCGTGTAAGAAAGTCCTATCAACTATACAAAGCTATACAAACCTATACAAAGCTTCCTCTAGGAGGAAGCAAAAAACAGATTGACTGTTAGCAATAAATTTCAGTGGAACTGATGCTGGCATAAGATGATTGTAGATGAGCACGGGGCTAAAGTGCCAGAGCTACTGCGATTTCAAGTTTCAAGAAGAAGAAACATGGGATACCTAATGGCTGATTATTTTTTTGAGTTTTATGGTATTTTTCTTTTCGGGCGTATTTCTCAAAATGTCAATTTTAAAGTTTGGCATAGCTTCTTGAAAAAAATGATTCGATGGATTTTTATGGGATGGAAGCTTAAATTACTTGAAATTTATGTAGTTATCGTCCAAAGAGCTAAAAATATAAAATTTCTTTGAGCAAATATTGCTTCCTCCTAGAGGAAGCTTTGTGATAGTAAAAAAAATTTTTTGAGAGAATGTGTTAGAAATGTTGCTTAGCACATTTGGAATTGAAAGTGTCGCCACCTTCATTGGCTTCCTCGGATCAAATAACACTTACCATATACTACACTATGGAAAGCGACCTATACTAAATTAATTAGAAATAAATAGCATATATTGATTTTTTATATCATTCCTTATTAAGAATAAGTTATGTAAGGTGAGACTAACATTGTTCTTAATTTTAGCTATTTTATTAAATAAAAATTAAAAAAAATACACATTTTATATTCGAGTCGAATTTTGTCACTATGGGTAAATTGAAGCACATTTATTACTGTCACTTTCGTAACGTTTATCAGCGCATTTTCGCAGTAAACGCACCCTCCGGAAAAATCTTCTCGCTCGGGCAGTAAACCCACCCGCGGGAAAAATGTGTTACTTTCGCCCCTTATTGCATAACATGCTATTACATCTCACACAACGATCAACCCAAAGACAACAAAACTAACGTAACCCCAACTCTCGACACTTGTTCCAGGTACGACGAGGCCGATGGTAGCACTGGAGGAGTCAGCATATCCGCGCCTCATTGTCGCGGCCTCACACACGGCCCTGTCCGGGGACCTCGGTGTCCTCATCATCGAGCTGCCCTCGCCGACAGAAGCGTCGACGACGACGACGTCGACGATGGTTTCACCCATCTCGGCGTCGACGTCGGTGACGACGACGATGCTCACCACACCGGACGACGTCGACCTTGACTTGGACGAGGACGTCGACGACGAGGACTTTAGCGTGGAGAGTAGCCAGGTGGTGGCGGAGGATCCTTACGTTTTGAGGTTGGTTGCTCTGGTTGGATGGAAAGTTGTTAAAGCTGAAGTATATATATGCGGAGTCTATTTCAGTGATTGCGTTGAGTAACAAAGTACCCATAAATGTAAAACGAGTGTGGTGACCGTCATTGGGGTTTATGACTGGTAGTAAGTCGAGTGACGTAATAGGGGAACAAAATCAATGCTACATACAATATTGTTAAGAGCTTTTAAAAATATGGTATTTAAATTTTACTCGGGGCTTGTGATGGAGAAGAAAAGGAAGGGAAATTAACTTTTTGAATATCGTTCCTTTTATATACGCTGGTAAATTTTCATTCAAATGTTTACATTCACATTGATTGTTCAATATTGGTTCTGTATTGACGTATTAACTTAGAATTCATGGGAATTATCAGATATTGATGAGGTACAAATATTGATATTGTAAAGAGGCAGAACGAAAACCTATCAAAATAATGATGATTATGATTAAGGAACTTTTCTTATTGTGAGGATATGTTACTTAAAAAGTAACAAGAAATATATAATATTGTGAATGATGGCAGGAAAATGTATTAAAGTTTGCTATAATAAATAATAAGTAAAATCGTATTTATTTTTGACTTAAAATAATTATAAATAAGACGTACTAAATTATTATGATGATCATAAAAAATCGAATAAACATTTTAAAAATTTTCCACTCAAATAAATAATTAAAAACAAATATAAGTATCAATTCAACGCGAACTTCTATTCAACATTGCTCGATAATTGAATCGTCGTTTTATTTTCATTACAAATTTATTCGTTCACTTCTCGTTCTTCATTATCTTGATCCATTTACTCTCGGTTACGCTCATGTATACCGTACTGGAAAACCACTGATTTTCCACTGCCCGAACTTTATAGTCAACTCAACTAGAAAACTTTCGCCGATAAAACAAGGGGCAAGGTCAAATTTTGCGAGCAAAGAGCGACGTTTACAGAAAAACTCTTAGATTAGAAAAACAGAAACGATAGGGTTTTTTGGATGCGTACTTTATTCAGTAATTATAATAATTTTATTGAAATGGAGATCGAAAAAGCTCCGAGAATTGCACGAAATCTTTAGTGTCATATTACTTCGAGGAGAATAGTAAGCAGAAATAGAAGAATGAAATGTGAATAATAATGAAGTAGTGGTTTTCTTTTGCATATAAAATGGTTTGTTTATGAAGCTATGTAAGAGCAGTTTCTTCTGAATGAATAATAAACATAGATTTCGACTCAGCTATTGGTACTATTGCTAATGGGAAACATAACAGCATCGCAAATATTGATTTCCAACTCTGGAACAATGTAAACTAGATATTCTTGTTAATGAAATTTGTCCGATTTAGTTACAATCATCGGCAGCAATATATTTTATTATATTACGTATTGAAGAAAAAAAATGATTGTTTAGCTGCTAAGATTGTGTAAAATTTCCATTTTGAGAATTTCCACTTATGTCGGGTTAATGAACTTTCCCGCATACTTTGAATAATTTTTAACTGTGATTGTTGGCAGCTTAATTTTCATTATATTTTGAAACACAATATAGCGTGAGATTTTTTAAAAGTAGCTTTGTACAAAGCTACTCTAAAATTCGGGACCAAAATTAAACATAAATCAATCAAGAAATCACTTAGCAAAAAATATGAATGTAGAAAGTGCTTTAACGCTTTCAGCCACAGACGCGACTATAATGGTGTTCTTTTTCCTTTTTTCGTGATTTCGTCAATTTAATGCGTGACTGAAAGGGTTAAGGTACCAAATGATAGACTCTAATAAAAGCTACGAGACATTGCTCCAATGACATATTGTTAACATCTAAATGACTCTGCCATATGTTATTAGCATCCCAACTAAAATGCGAGTTAAATTTTCCATAACCTCATTAAACTCTTCATCAATTATTCATTTACATACCAAATATAAAACATATTCATTTACCAGAACCTAAAAATCTTAAATTTCACCAAATTCAACTTTTAGTCAATAAGGTAGATATGTAGTTTACTTCGCCGTCTTCAAGTGTGCCGCTTCTCAAAGCAGCAAAACTTTAACCAACTCCATGCACTTACACTTGCAGGGTCCTGCGTCTGGACGGCTTCACGTCGGAGCTGGTGGGCGAGGTGCCCGTAGACGTGCCCAACGTCGCCGGCACCAAGAACGTCTCGCTCAAGATACCCTGCGGGCTGTTCTCGCGCGGTGGCACCTACTCGCTCGAGCTGCAGCACAAGTCGGCGCCGGTGCCCGACCGATTCACCGACGCCGCCGCCTCCTTTCACGATGCACAAGTGAGTTTTCGCAAAGCGCCTTGATTGTTGTGTGTGTTTGGTTGCTGCTCTGAGGGCTGAAATTTGAAATGGAGAATTTAGTTTCGAGAAGTGGGTTTGTGGAAGGTTGTTTGGAAGCTTATTTCGATTTTTCGAGGAGGAATTGGATAGATTGGGTAGCTATCGTTGGTTGTAGAGGGTAAATAAATACAAATAAATCCAATTTAATTATTAGGAATTGAAAGTAGATTTTTACTTTATTCAAAATAACTCTTCCACTACTAACTATTTCGTTGAGTTATAGATCAAAATTAGTGTCTCAGTGTAAAAATTAGTTCAGTGTCCTTATTATCGTCAGGACTTTCAAAACAATAAGTTACTTTATTGATGAAAATTCGATTGTTTAAGAAACTATTATTTTCACATAGAAACTAATTACTTTGATAAGAAAAATTACAAATAAAATTATTCGATATTTTTCCATTTCCAAATAAATTTAAAAGCATGAATAAATTTTGACTGTCATTTGTTTATTGTTGTATACATTATTGAAATTAAACATTTTAGTTAACTATCAATCATATTTTCATTCTAATTTATTTCATAAAAAAAAAATACTGACGATCAGTATGTCGACTGGAACGCGGACGTTGAAAAATTTATTATATATTTTTGTTTTACATAAATTTTATTTTTTAAATTCTGATTTAATTTTTGAAAATTAAATAATAAATCTTTATTCACCGAAACTTGCCTCGCATTAATACTCAACAGCAATAACATTAACATTGCCATAAAACTTAATATTTATATTTTTATTAAAAATGTTGTTTTTGTTTTAAAAAAGCAGTAAACGCAATTTTAGTATAAAAAGCTCTCAAACAATAGCGATAAAACGCAAAAAGGAAATATCAAATTAAAGGTCTTTCGCGCAGATTTTATTACTGAATATCCTGCAAACGATTGTAACTGTTGCGGTCGCAAAGTTAGCGCTTCACCTAATTTATAAATTGCACGTAAACGAGTTCCCGAAGCCGCGGTTAAATGAAAATTGAATAAAAATTCAAGATCAAAGCATTACGAGGTCGTAATTATACGGGGCTCGCGCACACAACACACGCACACACACAAACTAATTTTGTTTCGAAACTCTCGAAAGGCTGTTTGTGAAAGATTAAATTCCATTGGTTTTTGTGTGTATGCGTGAGTGCAACTCGTTTTTTAATTAAATGACATTCATGCCGCTTTCGAAGCATCGTTCCATTCGCAAAAGTATTTACCATTTTCCCTGGATATTAACATACTTTTCGATTTTATACGCATTATAAGTAAATTAGAGTTAGGGAGTTCTCAAGTCTATTATTACTTTTATACCTTTGATTCCTTAAATAGCCGCGTAGTTTTGATTGTTTTGTGGTAAGTGAGTATATCAGATAAATACAAAATTTATTATATTGGTGGTGCAATAGATCGTGACATAATTTTTTTCTATAATTCTTTGATGTTTTTTCAAGTATATTTTTTGCTCAATAAATAAAGGTGTTGACGAATATTACGTCTAATTATTTTTCATGCTAATTCTACATGAGGATAAAGTAAAGAGTACCAACTCATTTAGTACTTGCACAAACTTTCCCAGCTAACCATTTCCTTTAGAGAGACGCTCCTACTAGGTAAGTATTTGTGACGCCATAAATCTAGTATATATAGTAGACTTCCTACTCTTTTCGATTGATCACGAGTGGGAATGGTCCTCGAACTTTAAGACCTACCGCCAGTGTTTTATGCGCTCGCACAAGTAGTTGCGGAATCCTCTGCGCTCCGTCCAGTATTGACGTTATGTGCGTAGCTGCTTTACATACGAGGGTCATTTGATAAGTACCTAGCCTACAAATGAAAACACCAAAATTTTACAAAAAATAAAATTTATTTTTCAATGTAGTCTCCTTTTAGTTGAATACACTTGGTCCAGCGGTGTTCCAATTTTTTTAACTCTGTTGAAAAAAATGTTTTCTCTTGGTTTGCAAAATAGGCCTCCGTGGCGGCGATTATTTCGTTATTGGAGTGGAATCTCTTCCCGGCGAGCGAATTTTTTAGGTTCGGAAACAAAAAAAAGTCGCACGGAGCCAAATCTGGAGAATACGGTGGATGG
Organism: Torymus aiolomorphi; assembly: GCA_036365515.1. Taxonomy (NCBI): domain Eukaryota; kingdom Metazoa; phylum Arthropoda; class Insecta; order Hymenoptera; family Torymidae; genus Torymus; species Torymus aiolomorphi. Next base: position 26,056,296 of record CM070873.1, on the reverse strand, counting down.
GGCAGCAGTTCGTAGCGTAATTCGACCAATTTAGCCGTGGCGAGTGCAGAAGTGTGAGCCGGTGCATTATCGTGGTGGAAAAGCACTTTCTTTTTAGACAAATGGGGCCGTTTTTCTTCTAACACGGCATCAAATCGGCTCAATAGTTCGGCGTAGTACTGTCCTGTGACCGTTTTGCCCTTCTCCAGATAGTCAATAAAAATCACACCTTGAGAATCCCAGAAAACAGTGGCCATCACCTTTCCGGCCGACGGGACCGTCTTCGCCTTCTTCGGAGCAGGTTCACCGGGTAAGGTCCACTGTTTTGACTGCTCCTTGGTCTCTGGAGTGTAGTAGTGAATCCATGTTTCGTCGACGGTCACGTAACGACGCAAAAACTCTTTTTGATTGCGATTAAACAGCTCCAAACACTGCTCTGAACTGGTCACACGGATGCGTTTGTTGTCTGCAGTCAGCAAACGCGGCACCCACCTTGCTGACAGCTTCCTCATGCCTAAAATCTCATGTAGGATATGCCACACGCGTTCTTCTGAGATGCCTACTATCGCAGCTATCTCGTGCACCTTTAATCGGCGGTCTGACAAAACGATATCGTGTATTTTTGTCACGTTCTCTTCCGTAGTGGCTGTTTTCGGAGCACCTGGGCGTGGATCATCAAAAACCGACATATGACCACGTTGAAACCCGTTATACCAAAATTTAACGGTCGCCATCGAAGGAGAAGCATCCCCATACACTGCATCCCAGCGTTCTTTAATTTCACTGCGCGATTTCCCTTCCAAAAACAAGAATCAAATCACCGACCGATATTGTTCTTTCTCCATTTTTTCAAAAATCAACGGACACATTGCTTTCACACGTTCTCAAAAATAAACTACAACTCCGATCCGGCTGAAATTTCGTCTGTAACCGTTTACAGGAAGATACTGCACTGTAGTGTATTTCTGGTGCGATAGTGGCACCATCTGGCGGTGAGGCTAGGTACTTGTCAAATGACCCTCGTATATAGTACGACGACTTGTAACAATAACTCGTGATTATACAAAACATCCAATTAAAATTATTTCCAATTTAAAATGTCTATCTATTTTTAGTTAATAAATTTTAAACGTTCTTGCGACTAAACTTTTTTTTTATATTCAATAACAAATCCTTACATGTAGTACACAAATTGTATGCCGATTAATATCAAGTTATGCCATGTTCAATACGCAGCTATACAGACAATTAAATTATACTGCATTGTTTTTGATATAAAATTTAATTCTATGTTTGTCCACATTGGTATCATTTTTAGAATAGAATTTGAGAATAAAAGAAAGGATTTTTAAACACTTTTTTCAATATCTTTATCTTTCGAAACACCGTTCATTTTTATAATGAAACAGGCACATAAACAAAACCAAAGCTTCAAAGATCCATACGATTCATAATATTTTTCAAAACTCAACCTACTGTAGGAGTATTTGTAATGTGTTCATATGTCCTATTTTATGGGATACAAGATATTGAATCATAAAGCAATTTTATTTTTAATAACAAATGAAATTTTTTTCTGTTGATCCCAACTCCGTAAATATCTATGCTACAATAACGATTGCAAAATGCTGTTGAATTAGATGCAAAGATATTTGTTTAGTTGGATGAACATTATTTATTGGTTCAGATAGTATAAGCTCTTAAAATTAGCGTGAAAAACTCTAAAATGTATGGAATGAAACGCTGTATTTTTAAAATAATTTTTTAATACTTTTTTTGAGGTCTCATGCCAATTATTATTTCTTATAAGTCTGAAACTTGCATTGCTGGCACGAAGAAAAATAATTTTTTACAAATAAATAAAACTACTAAAAACTGAAAATTAATTACATTGAAATCTTTATTTTGATGTTGTTTCGTGTTATGAAACATGAAATATTATATAAGAAAGTCAATCTAAGTTCCAAAATAAAAAAAGGTTTTAAAAATGTTGTTACAATGTTACTTCAACAATGCAAACTTCTTATTCAAATCACAAAAAGCTTATTCTGCCGACTTTACCAATCATTATTTTCTCATAATAAAAAAAAAACTATTTTTTTAACTAGCTGTTTTAACATTCAATGGCTTGCATCTCGAAAAATATTGCACGCATACTGATACCAACAATCATCTCCTTAAAGCTCACTAAAATTCATTTTCCAAGGTTCAAGACACTTTTCGCTACTATACCACTTACATGAGCTCATCCAACACTAACACAACCCAATCTCCAGCTCTACTTCTCCTGCATTCTACCATTAAATACTTCATCTCATCCGCAGATGCGCACAACACTGGACGTCCGATGGCCGACGCCCTCGCTGGCCCTAGAACCCCAGCACTTCGACACTTACCCGAGCCAGCCGGTACTGGCCACTCTCGAGTACACGGGCATATCGTGCGCCCCGGCGCCTGGCGTGCCCGTGCCCACTTACACTGTGCAGCTCATCTACTGCGGCGCCAGCGTGCTGTCCTGCGATCCGCGCAACAGGAGCCACGTGCAGGTGAGGATTGATATGGTTTTTATGGAAGTGAATGAAGTGGCGTGAAAAGATTTTTTTTTTGGGAACAGTTTAAGGGGGCTAGACACCTTTTTTCTCTGAAATAAGAAGTCACATTTTAATACATAAATGTAAACTAATTATTTCATACTTTTTACATATAAAAGTGGGTATATTTACCTTACCTTAAAACTTTCTCCGATCGGCCTTTTATATGGTCCAGAACCATAGTCATCGATGAAACAAGTTTTTTCACTAACCGTAAGCTTTGAAATTTTCCTGTGGATGGATTGACTTCAGATTTGAACTAAATTACTCCTGAATAGTATAATTCTCATATGAGTGTAGGTATTTAGGATTAAATGTCGGAAAAAATTTTTACATCAGAAAAATTATGAAAAAATATAAAAAATTTTAAAAAATTAAAAAAAAACTCTTGAAAAACAGCGCAATTTTTTTTTTCTCATTAGATCAAAAATCCCTACACTCATATGAGAATTATACTATTCAGGAGTAATTTAGTTCAAATCTGAAGTCAATCCATCCACAGGAAAATTTCAAAGCTTAAGGTTAGTGAAAAAACTTGTTTCATCGATGACTATGGTTCTGGATCATATAAAAGGCCCATCGGAGAAAGTTTTAAGGTAAGGTAAATATACCCACTTTTATATGTAAAAAGTATGAAATAATTAGTTTACATTTATGTATTAAAATGTGACTTCTTATTTCAGAGAAAAAAGGTGTCTAGCCCCCTTTAGGGAGTAAAACGATCCCAGAATTGAAAATGATCGGTGATTATAGTAGAAAATGGTTTATAGAGTTGGATCATGTTACTATCGAATTCGTAATTCGAAACACAATTGGGACATTTTGGCGTATTTTTAAGGTGATGATATGATAGGTTAAAAATTGATGGTTCTTGTTCTTCACTGTAACATTTAAGACTATTTTTTAGTTCTTTCCTGGTTGAGATTTAACAAAAAAAAATATCCATTTCGTAACTAAGAATTGGTTAATTTGATAAAATTAGCTTATTATTTCTGGTTAAAAACTGGTTAGTGTTTGTATAATGTGGTAATCATAATAGTAAAAAACTAAAAATATTAATTTCTGATCTTCTGTCTTAAAAATATTATATTTTGTATCATGTTCGTTTAGTACCAAAAAAACGTCCATGTTTAAAACATTCGAAAAGTGTTTGGAAATTTCAAACAACGAAAATGATCCCCTAAAGAATATTAAAAAAAACTTCCCAATTGAGATATTTGTAAGTGACTAAAAAAGTTATCTAGCTGAAAAACCTTGACATTAAACAAAACTGTGGATTTTGATAATTTTTTTCGAGAGATTATAAGAAACCGCTGCCAATCCATTGGCCCGTGGCTTCCTCAAACTTAATTTGCTTATTCCTTTAATTAAGGTTTAATAACAAAATTTATAATTTTTTCAACTATTTATGACATAATTATAATTTAATTCATTTATGAAGATTAAAAAGTATTAATTTTTAAATTATGTATAAAATATGAATAAAATAATAGGTATGATTTTTTTTTTAATTATATGTGAAAAATAAATAAAATAATTGATTGTAATTATCATTAAAAAAAAGCAAAAATCAATTTTGAGCAAATCGAAAATTCGAAATAAAACAAAAACGCATCGGCGAATCAAAAAACGAATTTTTGACCTGTCATCACACAAAAAAAAAAAAAAAAAAATGAGACGTGTTCGGTCAAAATCGATCGAGTAGAAGCAGTGCTTCCGGCCAAATCATTTCAACATGGCCGAAGTGGCCCCCCCGCTTTTCTTTCACCGTTTTTAGATCGTTTTCGGAACGCGCCGCGTCGTATGCTCGCGCGGGCCACAGCTGACCACGTGGTTGTTTGTTTTGAATACTTGCGGTGTTGCGGTTATGATTACGTAGTGAAACATAACCTTCTGAAGTCAATTTTATAATTATGAATTATCAGATTAGTATACTTTGTTTATATTTCTATTTTATTTCTAATAATATTCTATAAGAAAATAGATGCTTTGTGTATTTCTTTTAACATGTTTCAGGTGACGTAGCTATAGGGATATATGGAAAAGAATGGGGAGTTTGTGAAGTTAATTTACTTTATTTAGCAAAGGTCTACACCGCAACTCCATAGATATTAAAAAAATTAATTTTAACATGATTGACTAATAATCAACTTTTTAGTTGCATTTTTTATTTATGTCAGCATGCATATACTCTTAATTGACAACTTTAAATGCATACACTATTAGAGTTACAGACGAATAATTAATCAAAAGAGAAATAACATTATCATTTATGATCTTTGGATCGCTTTGTTATCAATTCAGTTATAAATGAAAAAACGTACCTGTTATTAAATGCAATAGTATGACGTATTCATAAATGATCAGATTAGTATACTTTGTTTATATTTCTATTTTATTTCTAATAATATTCTATAAGAAAATTGATGCTTTGTGTATTTTTTAACATGTTTCAGATGACGTAGCTATAGGGATATATGGAAACGAATGGGGAGTTTGTTAAGTTAATTTATTTTATTCAGCAAAGGTCTACGCCACAGCTCCATAAATATTAAAAAAATTAATTTTAACATGATTGACTAATAATCAACTTTTTAGTGGCATTTTTTATTTATGTCAGCATGCATATACTCTGAATTGACAATTTTAAATGTATACACTATTTGAGTTACAGATGAATAATTAATCAAAAGAGAAATAACATTATCATTTATGATCTTTGGATCGCTGTATTATCAATTCAGTTATAAATGAAAAAACGAACCTAAATGTAATAGTATGACGTATTCATAAATGCTGCCCTTGAATAACATTACTGCAATATGCCATTCAAGTGATTTATAGTGCAAATAACAAATTATAGATGCCGATTAAGAAAATTAAAATCTGTGAACAAGGAAATTGCACAATCTTCACAATCACCATTCATGGGCTTTGCGAAGAGTGAAGGGCAGATCAATATGTTTTGAATTAATTTATTCAGAGGGTAGTCTTAATAATGGAATTAAAACAAGCGTGATAAAAGTGTATCTTTGTAAAATGAATGTTAAATAAGGTCATTATTTTATGCAAACAGGACTTGTATCCCTGTGTGTTCAGTAAACCTCAGGAATTGTGTTTCATATTTTTCACTAAGAAATGACATAGTGCAAAGTAAAGCTACTCTATGACCTGACGATTGAGCACTATCATTGTTTACAGATTTTAATTTTCTTGATCGGTATGTATATTTGTATTGAAGTTATGTTATTCAAGGGCAGCAGACTAATTTATGAATACGTCATACTATTACATTTAACAACAGGTAAGTTTTTCATTTATAGCTGAATTGATAATAAAGCGATCCAAAGATCATTAATGAAAATGTTATTTCTTTTTGATTAATTATTATTCATCTGTAACTGTAATAGCGCATGCATTTTAAGTTGTCAATTAAGAGTACACATGCTGACATAAATCAAAATGCAACAAAAAAGTTGATTATTACATAACAAGAACTAATTTGTAAACTACAAAGTCAATCATGTCAAAATTAATTTTTTTAATATTTATGGAGCTGCGGCGTAGACCTTTGCTAAATAAAGTAAATATTTATAATGATCTTCTAAACATATTCCTTAGCGGAAGAAATATTTTAATCAACTGGTTATTAGTAGCTTGAAAAAATGATATAGAAAAAATGTGAAAAAATTGACAGAATTAAAGCAAGAAACCAGTGGCTGTTAGGTACTTGCTTATCAGAATAGGAAAGTCTGAAATGGTCAAATTGTTGGTTTTCGAGTGTTCATATATAAGAAAAAATTTTTTTCATGCGTATACGTAAGAAGTAATATTGGACTAATTATAAGTTAATTTAAATAATTTATTGACTCGGAAGAGTACAATAATAGCTGATTTAGGAGTTTTTTTTTTGTGATAAAATGGATTTTTACAAGGAAATCACTTCTTGTAACATTCTGAGACCGTAACAGCTATATTCCAGGATATATAATACTATATTAAGGACTATCCGCTTGACATTAGCTGTGATCTTACCCTTTGAGAAGCACAATTTAAGGCTCAAAATGGACAAAATGACCTTCAAACTTTTTAAATGACTTTAAAATAAATTTTTTCTGAAAATTGAAAAAATTTGCAAGCAAAAATGTATTTATAACTTTTTGTAAAAATTGCATCATTTTGGATTTATTTCGGCTTGATAATAGGCAAAAAAGCAAAAATGCTAGATCTGTCAATATGTATGATTATAATTATTATAATTATTATTATTATTAATAATATTAATTATTATTTTTAATAATTTATTATTAAATTATTCATTATTAATAATTAAATTATTATTTTTCATTTCTACAAAATGATCGGTGTCTCTAAAAATCGTGAAAAATATTAGACCGGATTTTACAACAATGATTTTGACAATTTACTAAATATGTGTATTATGGAATTCATTATAATTGATTATAAACGCTCGTTTAAATAAAGATTCAAAATTCAATTCTTAATTAAACGAATTGTTTTTATTAAAGATAACATTTTTAATTCTTAATTTTAATTGTTTACAAGCGTTTAATTAAACATTCAAGATTTAATTCTTAATTAGACGAGTTTAAATTAAAGAATATAATTTTTATTGTTAATTAAACCAGTTTTACTTAATTCAAAGTTTAAATCTTAAGGTGATGTGATACCCACGCTATTACCCAAAATTGGGGTCCCGTTTTTCTCATTCAATTCTAAACTTTTTGAAAAAAACTCTTTGACACGTTTTAAGTTTAATAAAGAACTACAACGTATCAAAGAGTTTTTTTCTTAAAACTAAAAATTGAATGAGAAAAATGGGAACCCAATTTTGAGTAATAGCGTGGCTATCGCATCACCTTAATTATATGCCGTATAATTGCATTCGCTCTTAATCATATGCATTTAATTAATCAAAAGCTTATTTTTCATTTGACATTATCTAAGGGGTTTTTTGCCCCACTGATTTCAATTTTGAGATCTGTTTTAGTATACAGTGCAACACGCATGAGCAATAGATGATTTTTGCTCCAACGAGCCTTTCACTGAGAGAAAAAATCTGTTATCACCACCGAAATCTGCGGTGAAAACAACCGAAACCGTTCGGTAGGAGGACTTTCGGCAAAAACTGACGTAGTGACGAGCTCAAGCACAAGCGCCAAAAGTCACGTGATCCGAGTTTCTGGTGTTATTTCCCGACAGTTCGGCAGAAACTGCCGAAGAGTTCAGCGCTTTTCGCTTTAGCGCACTTCGGCTATGCCCTTGTACGTGACCTTAGCGAAAATAGCTTTTTTTTCTCTCAGTGTTATTAGCTTGATCCGAGGTCATTCGGGGGATTTTGGACCCGTTTATTTCAATTTTGGAATCTATTTTAGTGTACAATGCAACGCGCATGCGCAGTAGACAATGTTTGCGCAAATGAGCCTCTAGCTTAAATCCGAGGTCATTCGGGGGGTTTTGGACCCGCTTATTTCAATTTTGGAATTTATTCTAGTGTACAATGCCACGCGCATGCGCAATTTATCCCTGGTCATTCATGGTTTTTTTTTTGCCGTCTATTTACGACGTGTTTGAACAGTATCGAACTATTTTTTCGAACTCGAGTCGAATACTCCATACTTTGAATTGTTCAACATTATACGAACTACTCGTACACAATCGAACTGTTCGGACCAAATGAACTACTCGATTTAGTCGAACTGTTCGAACAAGTCGAAGTATTCGATTTCTTCGAACTGTTTGAACCAGATCAGACTGTTCGATTTCATCGAACTGTTCGACCGAAGTCGGACTATTCGCTTTTGGCGAACCGTTCGAACCAGGCTTTGAAATTGTCATTCAATCAAATAATTTTGAAAACTGAAAAAATAGTATTTTGCTATTTATTCTTAAATAAATATCTCTGTTATAAGTGGAATTTTAATTCTACTGTATAGAGAACGAAATTTAAAGTAAAAAAATGTGCGTGTGAGAAGTATAATAATAGAATAAAACAGATTTTACATATGCATGATAGAGAAAAAAGCTACAAGCCGGGCTTCAAATAGTTCAATCATATCGAACCGTTCGATTATTTGGAACAGTTCGATTTTTTTCGAACTATACAATCGGACTTTCAACAGTTTGATCACTTCGGACCGTTCGATTATTTTGAACTATTCGATTGAAGTTCGAATAGTTCGGTATTTTCGAGTAATGGATCCGACTCCACTCGAGTTCGTCGAGTCGAGAATTCAGACCGAGTAGGTAGTTCGAATTTTGCACAGCCCGACACGCCTACAATGCACGTGCATGTTCAGTAAATTACTTGAATAGTTCTTGAGGTATAAGGGCGGGAGTTACCATTGTGAAGTCTTATATATTATAGCTATTAAATATGAATATTTTGGTGACACTCGTCAAAATAAAAATCATTTACTGCATATACGCATGGTATTGTATACCAAAATTGACCTCAAAATCGAAATCAGCGATTCGAAAAATCCCTTAATGACCACGGATCTAAGCTAGAAGCTCATTTGCGCAAAAATCGTCTACTGCGCATGCGCGTTGCATTGCACACTAGAATAGATTCCAAAATTGAAATAAGCCGGTCCAAAAACCCCCCGAATGACCTCGGATTTAAGCTAGAGGCTCATTTGCGCAAACATTGTCTACTGCGCATGCGCGTTGCATTGTACACTAAAATAGATTCCAAAATTGAAATAAGCGGGTCCAAAACCCCCCGAATGACCTCGGATTTAAGCTAGAGGCTCATTTGCGCAAACATTGTCTACTGCGCATGCGCGTTGCATTGTACACTAAAATAGATTCCAAAATTGAAATAAGCGGGTCCAAAATCCCCCGAATGACCTCGGATCAAGCTAATAACACTGAGAGAAAAAAAAGCTATTTTCGCTAAGGTCACGTACAAGGGCATAGCCGAAGTGCGCTAAAGCGAAAAGCGCTGAACTCTTCGGCAGTTTCTGCCGAACTGTCGGGAAATAACACCAGAAACTCGGATCACGTGACTTTTGGCGCTTGTGCTTGAGCTCGCCACTACGTCAGTTTTTGCCGAAAGTCCTCCTACCGAACGGTTTCGGTTGTTTTCACCGCAGATTTCGGTGGTGATAACAGATTTTTTCTCTCAGTGAAAGGCTCGTTGGAGCAAAAATCATCTATTGCGCATGCGTGTTGCATTGTATACTAAAACAGATCTCAAAATTGAAATCAGTGGGGCAAAAAACCCCTTAGATAATGTCAAATGAAAAATAAGCTTTTGATTAATTAAATGCATATGATTAAGAGCGAATGCAATTATACGGCATATAATTAAGGTGATGCGATAGCCACGCTATTACTCAAAATTGGGTTCCCATTTTTCTCATTCAATTTTTAGTTTTAAGAAAAAAACTCTTTGATACGTTGTAGTTCTTTATTAAACTTAAAACGTGTCAAAGAGTTTTTTCAAAAAGTTTAGAATTGAATGAGAAAAACGGGAACCCAATTTTGGGTAATAGCGTGGGTATCACATCACCTTAAGATTTAAAATTTGAATTAAGTAAAACTGGTTTAATTAACAATAAAAATTATATTCTTTAATTTAAACTCGTCTAATTAAGAATTAAATCTTGAATGTTTAATTAAACGCTTGTAAACAATTAAAATTAAGAATTAAAAATGTTATCTTTAATAAAAACAATTCGTTTAATTAAGAATTGAATTTTGAATCTTTATTTAAACGAGCGTTTATAATCAATTATAATGAATTCCATAATACACATATTTAGTAAATTGTCAAAATCATTGTTGTAAAATCCGGTCTAATATTTTTCACGATTTTTAGAGACACCGATCATTTTGTAGAAATGAAAAATAATAATTTAATTATTAATAATGAATAATTTAATAATAAATTATTAAAAATAATAATTAATATTATTAATAATAATAATAATTATAATAATTATAATCATACATATTGACAGATCTAGCATTTTTAGCTTTTTTGCCTATTATCAAGCCGAAATAAATCCAAAATGATGCAATTTTTACAAAAAGTTATAAATACATTTTTGCTTGCAAATTTTTTCAATTTTCAGAAAAAATTTATTTTAAAGTCATTTAAAAAGTTTGAAGGTCATTTTGTCCATTTTGAGCCTTAAATTGTGCTTCTCAAAGGGTAAGATCACAGCTAATGTCAAGCGGATAGTCCTTAAAGTAGTATTATATATCCTGGAATATAGCTGTTACGGTCTCAGAATGTTACAAGAAGTGATTTCCTTGTAAAAATCCATTTTATCACAAAAAAAACTCCTAAATCAGCTATTATTGTACTCTTCCGAGTCAATAAATTATTTAAATTAACTTATAATTAGTCCAATATTACTTCTTACGTATACGCATGAAAAAAATTTTTTCTTATATATGAACACTCGAAAACCAACAATTTGACTATTTCAGACTTTCCTATTCTGATAAGCAAGTACCTAACAGCCACTGGTTTCTTGCTTTAATTCTGTCAATTTTTTCACATTTTTTCTATATCATTTTTTCAAGCTACTAATAACCAGTTGATTAAAATATTTCTTCCGCTAAGGAATATGTTTAGAAGATCATTATAAATATTTACTTTATTTAGCAAAGGTCTACGCCGCAGCTCCATAAATATTAAAAAAATTAATTTTGACATGATTGACTTTGTAGTTTACAAATTAGTTCTTGTTATGTAATAATCATCTTTTTTGTTGCATTTTGATTTATGTCAGCATGCATGTACTCTTAATTGACAACTTAAAATGCATGCGCTATTACAGTTACAGATGAATAATAATTAATCAAAAAAGAAATAACATTTTCATTAATGATCTTTGGATCGCTTTATTATCAATTCAGCTATAAATGAAAAACTTACCTGTTGTTAAATGTAATAGTATGACGTATTCATAAATTAGTCTGCTGCCCTTGAATAACATAACTTCAATACAAATATACATACCGATCAAGAAAATTAAAATCTGTAAACAATGATAGTGCTCAATCGTCAGGTCATAGAGTAGCTTTACTTTGCACTATGTCATTTCTTAGTGAAAAATATGAAACACAATTCCTGAGGTTTACTGAACACACAGGGATACAAGTCCTGTTTGCATAAAATAATGACCTTATTTAACATTCATTTTACAAAGATACACTTTTATCACGCTTGTTTTAATTCCATTATTAAGACTACCCTCTGAATAAATTAATTCAAAACATATTGATCTGCCCTTCACTCGCAAAGCCCATGAATGGTGATTGTGAAGATTGTGCAATTTCCTTGTTCACAGATTTTAATTTTCTTAATCGGCATCTATAATTTGTTATTTGCACTATAAATCACTTGAATGGCATATTGCAGTAATGTTATTCAAGGGCAGCATTTATGAATACGTCATACTATTACATTTAGGTTCGTTTTTTCATTTATAACTGAATTGATAATACAGCGATCCAAAGATCATAAATGATAATGTTATTTCTCTTTTGATTAATTATTCATCTGTAACTCAAATAGTGTATGCATTTAAAATTGTCAATTCAGAGTATATGCATGCTGACATAAATAAAAAATGCCACTAAAAAGTTGATTATTAGTCAATCATGTTAAAATTAATTTTTTTAATATTTATGGAGCTGTGGCGTAGACCTTTGCTGAATAAAATAAATTAACTTAATAAACTCCCCATTCGTTTCCATATATCCCTATAGCTACGTCATCTGAAACATGTTAAAAAATACACAAAGCATCAATTTTCTTATAGAATATTATTAGAAATAAAATAGAAATATAAACAAAGTATACTAATCTGATCATTTATGAATACGTCATACTATTGCATTTAATAACAGGTACGTTTTTTCATTTATAACTGAATTGATAACAAAGCGATCCAAAGATAATAAATGATAATGTTATTTCTCTTTTGATTAATTATTCGTCTGTAACTCTAATAGTGTATGCATTTAAAGTTGTCAATTAAGAGTATATGCATGCTGACATAAATAAAAAATGCAACTAAAAAGTTGATTATTAGTCAATCATGTTAAAATTAATTTTTTTAATATCTATGGAGTTGCGGTGTAGATCTTTGATAAATAAAGTAAATTAACTTCACAAACTCCCCATTCTTTTCCATATATCCCTATAGCTACGTCACCTGAAACATGTTAAAAAAAATACACAAAGCATCTATTTTCTTATAGAATATTATTAGAAATAAAATAGAAATATAAACAAAGTATACTAATCTGATAATTCATAATTATAAAATTGACTTCAGAAGGTTATGTTTCACTACGTAATCGTAACCGCAACACCGCAAGTATTCAAAACAAACAACCACGAGGTCAGCTGTGGCCCGCGCGAGCATACGACGCGGCGCGTTCCGAAAACGATCTAAAAACGGTGAAACAAAAGCGGGGGGGCCACTTCGGCCATGTTGAAATGATTTGGCCGGAAGCACTGAGTAGAAGCTAAGATCCAGGCGTACACACACACACACACACACACACGCACACGCACACGCACACACACACACACACACACACACACACACACACACAGATACATACACAGATACATACACACACGCACGCACTCATCCATACAGACATTTTTTAAAAATCACGTATTTTGATTCTATCACCTCGAAAAACGATTATAACATGTTTTTACAACAACTCAAAAAATTACTATCACACAGCTTCTTCTAGGAGGAAGCAATATTTTTAAGTTTGAAATGTCTAAAAGTTATCGTTTATCAATTAGTGACAAATCAGTTGGTCAAATATTAAAGTTCATCTTTGAACAAAATTAATAAAAATGAAATATTGTATTAAAAAAACGTTATCTGCATTAATCAATATATTCTCCAGGCTAACTACACGGAAAAAAATTAAGGACTGGAAAAGCACTTATGATACAAGACTGCTTCGTTAAATAAGAATTAGTGACACGATAGCTCTGAATTTTGAGCGCGTAAAGCTTGTTGTCAAAAGTGCCGAAAAAGATAGAAGACCATCGCTGTTTTAGCACTCGCTCCGAAGAGAACAAGCTCGTTGTGTTTAATGCCGGATGGGATATTTCGAGAGAGCGCGTCCAGCTCGAAACAAGTACCGACAGAGTTTGTCACCGCGGCGAGGTATACGAGCTCAGCGTACTAGTCGAATAGACTCGCGGGGCTGGCCGGGAGAGCACAGGGCATTTCGAGCGACATGCCGTCGGGCGGCAGAGCGCGCTCAGCACGAGACGAGTAGGCGAGAGCGCTCCCCACTCCAACTAATCCAGGAGCCTACCGAAAAGTGGCCGCTCGCCACTTGCGACTATTTGGAAGACCTCGCGGCGCTCGGAGCCCCATACGATCGTCTTATAGCCGAGCGCGTTCAGTACGGTAAGAGTGGCGACAGCCCTCCGCACTACAGCTACCTTTGTCAGCTCGATCAACTTGTGCATTTGTCTACCGCGGCAGACATCGTTTATTAAATCGGTTACGCAGAGAAGAAATTCGTTTATTAAATCGGTTTAATTTATTATATTTATTGCTTTTACATTTATGAATATGTTAGGTAATAAAAAAAACAAAATTTTCAGAAAATGCTTTTATTGGACAAATAAGTCAAAATTATAATTTTTGAAAAACCTTATTACAAATATATTGAAATGAAAGAAAAACAATTTATCTCGATTGATTTATATTTTCAATATTTTCAATAATAATGCATAACTACTATATTTCTTCAATTCATTTCAAAATGCAGCGCAATCATTACACTCACATTTTGTTATCTTTCCTATAAAATAAAATTAGGAAGTAGTTTTTCTATTACTGATCTAGGGAATATGCAAATAATGTTCGAAAAAGGGTTTCATCGTGCTATTAATTAGACAGTTTTACTATCTATTTTCTAACTTATTAGCCTTTTCATATAAATAAATTTCTACTTGGATAATGTGGCTTCAGCTATACCTGTATTAAATTGAATAAACAAGGTATCAATTCAGAAATCTTATTTCCGTGATTCTAGTAATCAATTATAATAGTTTATTGTTGATCGCTGCATAATATCCACTTACAAAATTGTATACGTTTCTATTACAATCTACGTAATTCCCACAAATACACAATTTTTTTTATGCGAAAGAGCGAAAATTTAAAATTGATTTCAAATCCTCGCTAAAGAGCACGCCCAGCGCGCTTGAACTGGCTAATCTTTTTAAACATATGAACTGCATCGCATTCTCTTATCCCCATCGACAGATTCAGATATTTCTTTAAAATAAGTGTTTTAAACTTATCAAGGAACGCGGGAGCGTTCCGAAGGCAAGTATCTGTCCAATGTAGAAAAGCCTGAGGGTAGACCGCGCTACATATACTTTGAAATGGATGCCCGAGAAATTGAAAGATTTTATACAATTTTCAAGACTTTTATATTAACTAAAAAAAAATAACAACATGTGTATTATTGTTATACTATGTTGCACAAAAAGTTTCATGTAAAAATATGTTCTCATATTAAAGATATTAAATAGTGAAAAATTTTATGTCTGTTCCGATCTTTCTAAAATTCTTCATGTTTTCCATAAGATTCCACTTCCGGTATACGTTTTCTTCCCACTTCCGGTTTTATATATATATATATATATAAAACCGGAAGTATATATATATATATATATGATGGGTTATTAATACAAGTGGTCTAATCATATCTACTGAAATCTGTGAAAATCCACCCGGATCCAGCTGAATTTCCCATGTGACATATATCCAACTGGGTTTCCTAGCTGGATATTTTTGACCGGGTTCTAGTGATAATTTCAACAAATCCAAGTGTTGAGAATAATATAATTAATTATTGGCTCATGGTGCCAATAATTAATTGCAAAGCTACAAAAATAATTAATGATATTATCATATAGCAGTCTTATAGTAGAACTAATTTAAGGCTTTAATAATCAATTTCTAGTACCAAAAAATGAAAATACTTATATGATCTGAAAAAAAATTATAAAAATATGAACTAAAAGCTTCGTTTTAAGATCTAATTTGTTCAAAAAAATATCGATCCCTTTAGTATTTATGTAATTTGTCTTCTTAATAATAATCTTTGAAAGTATAAAATAAGGTATGTATATAAGTTTTTCCTGCAAACTGAAAACATAAAAAGAATGATATTTTCATATGACTTTATAATAATTAATAGTATTGTTAAATTATCATCATACCTAAGAATATATACGCGTTTGATTATATTATTTCAAAAAATTTTACTAATGTAATCATTTTTCGAGCTCCTTGAAGAAACATTCAAATTTAAAACTTTTGTGAACAATACTACTATTAATTACGGATGATATTAAAAATATACTATACTATAATAAACCCTCATAATGTTATCACACTGTGTAATTATTATTTTCTCTTAAAAAGTTGTGAAATATATCTAAAAAACATTTTACAAAAGTTTAAGGTGGCTCATGCGTTTGGTGCCGTATCAAGTCAGGGCCCCGCAAGGGGCTTCTTTATTATTGCCAAATTAAGTTAACGTATTTTACGTAAATTTATTGTAAATAACTTCTAAATGTTCAAACAAAAAAAAGATTTTATAAATAAGTAAAAACTTTGCTAATTTGTCGCTACATTTATATGACTGGTCGTAGTGCGCATGCGCAGTAGCACATTTGTAACGTTTATTGTTAATATCTTTTTTGTTTGGTCGTTAACCTATAATTCTGATGATATCATTAGATTCTTCACAAAAAAATCTTTAATTTCATATATTGTACATTAAAAACTGCTTTTTTACAAGTTACTACGAAGCAATAAACTGTTCATTCCCATAAGGTTATGTGTTAAACGTACCTATTTATAAACTCAATTTTTTCGATAATTTGGTCGTTGACCTACAATTTTCTTAGTACAGATCGAAAGTTTAATGTCTAAAGAACATATTTGTTAAGTTTAAGATGTATCTGCTTTTTTATAAGAAATCGCATGAGCCACCTTAAACTAAGACAAGTATTAGTCTCTCCCGCCCTCCCTCCCTTTATCTCACGCTCTCTCTCTCTCTCTCTCTCTCTCTCTCTCTCTCTTCCCCTCCCCCCTCTCTCCCTCTCTCGCAACTTTCGTGAAACTGAGTACCAAAAACTTTAATGAGAGCTTAAATATTTTTTTAAAACAATCAACACGTTTTTTAAAAGCTATTTTTAAGTACGTTAAATTCTAACAACACAATTTGTCTAGTCCTTTTATTTCTTTTAGTCTCATCTATTCAATAAGGACTCTCTACAAATGGTAATAATTTTTTCATGACTATAAACTCTCTCCCTCCTTCTCTTTCCCACCCCACTCTCTCCCTCCTCCCTCTCTCTCAACATCCGTCAACCTGAGTACCAAAAACTTTAATGAGAGCTTAAATATTTTTTTAAAACAATCAGTACGTTTTTTAAAAGCTAATTTTTTAACTACATTCTATAACAACATAATCTGTCTAGTCCTTTTAATTCTTCTACTCTCTTCTATTCAATAAGCACTCTTTACAAATGGTAATAAGTTTTTTCATGACTGTACAAATAATAATATTGCTAATATAAAACTTTCTACGAAAGTATAAAATAAGGCAAGTATAGACGTTTTTTCTGGATAATCTATAAAAAAAAACACAATTTGTCTAGTCCTTTTATTTCTTCCAATCTCATCTATTCAATAAGCACTCTCTACAAATTGTAATAATTTTTTTCATGACTGTACAAATAATCTATAAAATAATAATATTTATGATTTTGTAAAAGAAATCAAATAAATACGAATGAAAAAGTCTTAATTCTTTGAGTCATTGTATGCTGAACAAATTATATGTAAGTAAGTACATTCAAATTGTTCACTGCAAATCAAACAAACGAAAGTTGTGAAATCAATTATCGATAGTCAAGTAATGCAAACAACTCTCGGAAACTACTGTATGACTGTTCTCAGAAATATATTCAAATTTGTTCATCTTTCTGAGCTATACAAATTAAACACAAGAACGTGCTGAAATCAATTTATTGTAGTCAAGTACCGGCCATAAGTTAACTTACTGACATAATAGAACTTTTCGTATGTAGCATGTAAAATTACATTTTACGTCCACGTTGTAACTTCAAAATTATTCAGCCAGCAGGCATAAAATACTACTTAGCGCCCAAGAGGCCCAATAGCTCACATACTCTTACAAAACTTTATAGAACCTAAGCACTTTACTCCCGTGTGGGAGAAAATTATTTTAATTATATAACTGTAATGCCTTCTCTTTATTTCTAAAATTCATAAGAATTTTTTAGATATTTACGAAAAGTCAAAGCCTATATAAAAACCGCTGCCAATTCATTGGCACGTAGCTTCCTCAAACTTAATTTACTGATTCCTTTAATTAATTTTTAATTCCAATATTTAAAATTTAATACTTCAGAAAGACAGAAATAACAAAACTCCAACATAATTTATTCAAATTTTTATAGATTATACATTTCCACAAAATTTCGCATACATAAAATATATATCAGAATTGCCTATAAATTTGCAACTGATATTTAGAGCTCTATGTATTTGAATGTAATTTATAGCATTCGAAACATAATTAAATTACCTATATTTTCTAAAAAAAATTAATTTTCTAGCTATCACGGTTCTTTTGTTATTAACAGAAATGTAAAAATTTAAAAATTTAAAAAAAAATCCTCAAGAAATAGATTTTAAAAATGTCTAGAAAAATTTTAACCTCAAATATCTGAAATTTATGAACCAATCACTTTGCCAAAAGAACTCATCCGAGAACTATCAATAATATACCTCTACAATGAATTTTGAAGCGAATAAGACAATTTTACTCTTGTAATAGTTGAACATATAAAACTCATTTTTTTCATTTTTCAATTTTTACGTTTTTGTTAATAACAAAAGAACCGTGATAGCTAGAGAATTCATTTTTTTTAGAAAATGTAGGTAATTTAATTCTCTTTCTAATACCACCCACCCCATTTAGATACATAGAGCCGTTCTCGAGAAATTACGATTTAAAAAGAAATTGAAAAAAATTTTAACCTCAAATATCTTCGAAATTTATGGATCAATCCTTTTGCCCAAAGAACTCACTCGATTGGTATACAAAATCTACCCCAACAAAGAATTTCAAAGTGATTAAGCCAATTTTACTATAGTTATTGAACGACAAAAGAAATCACTTTTTTTTATAAATTATTTTTTTTCTCAAAAAATAATGAATAAAAAAACCTAAAAATTTAGTAAGTTATAGTACTTAATATCCTTTATAACCAAAAAAATATTCATGTTAATATCTTTTTTTAATTTCGAAATATAACCTATTTACAAAAAATTACGTTTTCATCAATAACTTATGACGAAATATAGCTACCGACTTTTCTTTTTTTTTAAATTGTAGATAATTTTATCCTACATACAGAGAATTCATGATATATAAACAATATTTGTTCTAAATATTAAAAAAATCGAAAAAAAAATTTTGGAAATTAAAAAATGGCTATAAAAAAAAAAATTAAATTTTACAAAAATAGAGTATTGACCCCAATTGTGGAAGCAAAATCTAAAAAAATGATCACTCTCTCGTTAAAATCGGTCGAGTAGATCATGAGATATCAGCGTATACACACACACACACACACACACACACACACACACACACACACACACACACACACACACACACACACACACACATCCATACGGACATTTTCTAAAAATAGTGTATTTCGATTCCAAATTTGCTAAATAACATATCTAACACATTCTCTCATAAACTTTTTTTCTTTACTATCACAAAGCTTCCTCTATGAGGAAGCAAAAATTACATAGTTACCAACACATCACTATTTTTCATGATTCTTTCTCAATTTTGAACTTTCTATAATATTACGCACCTTGGGAGGAAAAGAGAAGTCTAGAGCTGATCTAGCAGGAGTGGTTCTCCGATCTCCCATACATACTTGGCGGGCCCGACGATTTGAAGTTTACCGGTGGGCTACTTAAATATAGAATACAAATTTTTGCATAAATTCATTAACAATATTTATACCTATAATTGGTACCGTTAAGTACAACATCCCTATATGTGCAGAATCATGATTTACTTTTATTACCCACAATATTTTTCTTTGTGTCTGTCCTTTTTAAACGAGAATAAAATAAAAATTCATATAAATTTATAGTCTACTTCTAAAGTGCTTTACATTTTTCTAACCGTTTTATAAGCGACTTATTGTGTATCCTTTTCCCGCGTGTAAATATCATAAAAATCTCATATGAGAATTTCAGGCATCGCATATCTCGTATCAGATCTCGATATGCGATGTCATCTACAATTTTATATATTATGGGATTACATATGAGATCTCATATGATACTTTCAGACGGGTTTGCACTTTCTATTTAAAAAGAGAGCGATAGATTCACGGATCAGTAGTTAATATGTAGAAGCAACCCATTTATACATTTTATCTGATCTTTAAACATATGAATATTTATATGTATATGACCATATCTTACTTCTTGAACTGCAAATCGTCGGGCCCGCCAAGTATGTATGGGAGATCGGAGGACCACCCTGCTAGAGCAAGGTGCGTAATATTATGGAAAGTTCAAAATTGAGAAAGAATCATGAAAAATAGTGATGTGTTGGTAACTATGTAATTTTTTTATATAGAATTTGACTTTTCGTAAATATCTAAAAAAATTCTTATGAATTTTAGAAATAAAGACAAGGCATTATAGTTATATAATTAAAATAATTTTCTCCCACACGGGAGTAAAGTGCTTAGGTTCTATAAAGTTTTGTAAGAGTATGTGAGCTATTGGGGCTCTTGGGCGCTAAGTAATATTTTATGCCTGCTAGCTGAATAATTTTGAAGTTACAACGTGGGCGTAAAATGTAATTTTACACGCTACATACGAAAAGTTCTATTATGTCAGTAAGTTAACTTATGGCCGGTACTTGACTACAATAAATTGATTTCAGTACTTTCTTGTGTTTAATTTGTATAGCTCAGAAAGATGAACAAATTTGAATACATTTCTGAGAACAGTCCTACAGTAGTTTCCGGGAGTTGTTTGCATTACTTGACTATCGATAATTCATTTCACAACTTTCGTTTGTTTGATTTGCAGTGAACAATTTGAATGTACTTACTTACATATAATTTGTTCAGCATACAATGACTCAAAGAATTAAAAGACTTTTTCATTCGTATTTATTTGATTTCTTTTACAAAATCATAAATATTATTATTTTATAGATTATTTGTACAGTCATGAAAAAAATTATTACCATTTGTAGAGAGTGCTTATTGAATAGATGAGATTGGAAGAAATAAAAGGACTAGACAAATTGTGTTTTTTTTATAGATTATCCAGAAAAAAAATCTATACTTGCCTTATTTTATACTTTCGTAGAAAGTTTTATATTAGCAATATTATTTGTACAGTCATGAAAAAACTTATTACCATTTGTAAAGAGTGCTTATTGAATTTTTATTACATTATTATAAAGTATTTCCTTGATTACATTCATATTGTAAATATTATCTTCTATATTTTCGAGAAGTATAATTTAAATGGAAGACTTTATTATATATAAGTATTTTTATACCACTCTAATCTTAACATCATAACTTTAATCATTATTCGGCTCTCGTGGTATAAAATACGGTCCGAAACTGCGGTGCTTAAGAGAATTTTTACTTCATGCGACTTTTCGCACGAAAAATTTGTCTTCATCTTGAGTGATTAAATGGATTGTATTTTTAACCCTTTTCTTACGTTACCTTTGATTGCTTATATTTTCCTGAAATATCAATATTTTTTAACGAATCAGAGCTTAAATTTTAGCTCTTACTATCCACTTTTATAATTTTTTTCTCGTTTTCGTATCTTAAATACTTGCAATGTGACAGTCAATACCATTTTTTAACGGAATAAAGGATATTTGAGATGAGATTGCCCATATCTCGAGAAAAAGAGCCTATGAGATGGAATTTGTCAGACTGGGCTTCATTTTTAGGTACCAGAAATCGACTCTCCAATGCTCGCGAAAATCTGTTTTCCGGAGGGTGTGCACTCTCCTTGTAAGATCTCAAAACGTTTTCACAAGAGGCATTTTTTAATAGTTTAAAGAAATAAAAAATTCACCCAAGTGCGCACAGAAATAATGAAAAATTGATGTTTGTTTTTAGTTTCATGAAAGTGCGTTCGTTCATAATTACCTTTATGATAGAAGGACATGTTCATACAACCATAATTTAGTAAAATTTCTTTTGGTCTGCAAATGTATGCAATCACTTCTTTAATTAGAAACTATGCAACGGTAACACGAATATTAAAAGTTTCATAGATTTGCCCAAGGGAATCACGTAATCAAGGAACGCGGGAGCGCTCCAAAGGAAAATTATAGAAGAAGCCTAAAAGGAGCGACCCGTGCTACATATACATTGAAATGGGTGTAAGAAAAATTCAATGCGCTTTTACGTATATTGCGTTAGTTTTTACTATATAACATATCCCTCTTAATCGAAAGCCATTTCATTGCTCTATTCAAATCAAAAGATTTTATTTAAAAAGATTATCTCGTTCAACAGATATAGATGGCTGAATTTTTGTATGTGCAGTTTCTTTTCCGAATTTTTCTTCTCCTTATTTCGATATCCGGTTTGCAGCTCTTACGACACTTCTGGTTGTCGTCTATCTTACGCTTATATATCTATATATATATATATAGTTATAGCATATCGTATAGTAAATAAATCTCACTCGACTCGAAAAGAAAGAGAGAGAGAGAGTATATAAGAACAGCAAAATTTTGTGACTGCAAGTGACTACAATAACCTCAAAATATCGTATGGTATTTTTTTATTAAATAGTTGAGGACGATCTTTGGAGGCAAAATGAAATGATCTTATTTCTTTATGGCAACGTTTCGTTGGCTTAGTACGCCAACCTCATCAGGCCTTTATTCAAAACACAGAAATAAATTAACATATAAAACTTTTTTTTTAAAGACAATTAACCACAAAGTGTAAATACAAAAATCAAAATTACCGAAATTATAAATGTATATATCATTCGTCGATCAGATGTTATTCTCGACTGAAAACAATAACACATACACTGTATTTATATACGCTGGGCAATGTTTACATAAAGAGTTATACAGCATCAAGTTCGTTAATAATAGAAAAATACATTGTACTTCCCTATTAAAAATAATCACGTGAGAAGTAAAAAAAATGGTTTAAAAAAATTAGTAATCAATGTTTTTTTACTAAACTATTACATAAATATTTTAACTTTAATTTTTGCATATACCTTTCAATCCTTAAATAGTATAGGAAGATATCAAAAGCGAGGCAAGCCTCGTAATTATAACTCTTTTAAAAGAGTCGCGGTATTGACTAGTCTTATGTCTTTATGTATTCTCGCCGGTGTTCATTTGCTTATGAAAATCGAGAAAGGGGTTGCCGCCTGGCGGTTAAAAGAGTTACTAGACGTGGAGTTCAGACGGGTCCTATCAGTTCCGCCGGTGACCGCCAGGCGGCAACCCCTTTCTCGATTTCCATAGGCAAATGAACACCGGCGAGAATACATAAAACCATAAGACTTAGTCAATATCGCGACTCTTCTAAAAGAGTTGTAATTACGAGGCTTGCCTCGCTTTTGATATCTCCCAATACTATTTAAGGATTGAAAGGTATACGCAAAAATTAAAGTTAAAATATTTATATAATAGTTCAGTAAAAAAAACATTGATTACTAATTTTTTTAAACTATTTTTTTCACTTCTCACGTGAGTACTCACGTGAGTACTCACGTGAGAATATGGTCGAAAACCTCACGTGAGCTCTCGCGTGAGTAGTCACGTGAGTACTCACGTGAGACTCACGTGATTATTTTTAATAGGGTTAGTCTTTGGATATCTTCCTTTTTATTAATACTATTTTGATTGCTTTTTATATAGATCATTTCGGAAATCAGTCTTTTTTTGTAATTGCTTTCAAAATCTAAAATGGATGTATTTTCCCAATTGAACTCATGTTTGTTTTCTAATCGATGTGTACTGACAACAGACTCTTTATTTTTGTTTAGTTTATGTTCATTAATGCGTGTGTGTAACGATCTTTTAGTTTCTCCTATGTATGTAGCAGAGCAATTTAGGCAATCAAATTTATACACCACATTAGTACGATCCCATTTTTTGGTTATGTCTTTGCCTAACCGAATGATCGAAGACAAACTTTTATTCAATAATGGGATTGTACAAATGTTATAAGATTTTAACATATTAGATAGACTATTAAAATCTTTGGTAAACGGTAAAGACAATTTTGGTAATTTTTCATAGCAATTTTGGTGCGTATTATATGTATAACCATACTTAAGTTTTTTAAATCTAATTTCGATATGTTTTTCTATAAACCACATAGGATAATCATTGTTACGTAAAATCTTCTTTATGAGTTTTATATTGTCTAAGTGAAAATTAGAATCTGAGAGTAAAAACGCCCTATCAACTGATTTCCGAAATGATCTATATAAAAAGCAATCAAAATAGTATTAATAAAAAGGAAGATATCCAAAGACTAAGTACAATGTATTTTCCTATTATTAACGAACTTGATACTGTATAACTCTTTATGTAAACATTGTCCAGCGTATATAAATACAGTGTACGTGTTATTGTTTTCAGTCGAGAATAACATCTGATCGACGTATGATATATACGTTTATAATTTCGGTAATTTTGATTTTTGTATTTACACTTTGTGGTTTAATTGTCTTTAAAAAAAAAAGTTTTATATGTTAATTTATTTCTGTGTTTTGAATAAAGGCCTGATGAGGTTGGCGTACTAGGCCAACAAAACGTTGCCATAAAGAAATAAGATCATTTCATTTTGCCTCCAAAGAACGTCCTCAACTATTTAATATAAAAATGGATGGCGTTATACATTCAACATTGAACGGATGGTATTTTTATTCTCTTATATAGAATCGAAAAGAGAGAGAGAGAGAGAGAGAGAGAGAGAGAGAGAGAGAGAGAGAGAGAGAGAGAGAGAGAGAGAGAGAGAGAGAGAGAGAGAGAGAGAGAGAGAGAAGATATAATAAAACGAACAACTGTAATTCTAAAATAACTTCGAAATATGGTATGATTATATATATTTTTATAATTCAAATCAGCTGATGGCATCATATACTTTTATATATAGATAAGTATTATTTTTATACTAGAAGATATATCATGTAAAATATAATACAATAAAAAATCGAAACTTTGTGTAAACTTTTTCATTTTCAGATTATACAATTCTCAGTCTTTGGTGAATTTTACATATCATGTTACATTATAACTAATGATATTGAAAATCCCTAAAATAACACTTTTTAAAAAAAGTAAAACTTTGGCGAGTATAAGTGTATTTGTAATCTCTCTCTCCCTTCCTCTCTCTCTCTCTCTCTCTTTCTCTCCTCTTTCTCTTCATCTTTCTCTTTATCCCCTCTCTCGCCCAAAAGAATATCATAGTTTAAAACAAACACATGAAAGAAGTGGAATCAATTATTATTTTATATAGACAAGTACATTTTTGTAACATAGAAATATGGAATTATTTTTATAACAAAAAATTGTAAGTACTACTAAAAATAAACTCATGAAACCAGTGGAATCAATTAAGTGCAGGCAAGTCAATTATTATAATAAAGAGAATTTTTAAAATAAAATTTATTTAATATATATTTACTATAAATATTTGTATAAAAAGTAATTACATCTAACAAAAAATATTACAAAAATACTAACATAATAACTGTAATTGAAACACAAAAAGTTAAAAAATTTTTGCGTAAACATTTTCGAAGTATAGATCATAGAAGTCACCACCCTGTAAAATAGTTTAACCATGAGCTGTTATACATCATAAATTCATGTAAGTTTTTCTTACACAAGTCAATCTACCTATTATCTGCAAATATGAATTTTAATTAAACATCTTCTTAAACTGTTAATGTAATTTTCAAAATTTTCGGAAATTTTCTTTTAAAGACAGAAGATACTTGCCGGACGCATCGTTTTGTAGTATTTAGGTAATCTATCAAATATTTATTTTTATATCATTATTTTTTGGAATAAGATTTATATATTATATTTTATAAAAACTTTTCAATTATATTATATCTATCTATCTATTTATTATATCTACTAATTTTACAAAAATTTTATATCAGTCTTTATAATTTCTATAATTATAATTTCATTGTAATATCTTCATTATACAAATTCATTATACAAATTGAATTATTATTAATTCTATAGTAAGATAATAACATTCTTTTTACATTGCGTATGTACACCCGAGGGAAGTTAATTCTTTCCTAACGTGCCGGGTAAATTTCAAAATCCTGCACTCCCATTGGACAATTCAAGTGTAAACATTAACCCTCAATTGGAATCATCCAATGAAATTGCAGAATTTTAAAATTGACTAGGCACGTTCGGAAAGAATCAACTTCCCTCGAGTGTACATCTATATATTACGTATGCTTGTTCCTAACATTATATAACGAACAAATTTTGTGTAAGTTTTGCTCTATTCAAATATCGAAATATACTTATTTTCTTGAACTGTTATCACCATTTTATTATAATTATTTACATACTACGTGATCAATAACTAAATACATAGAAGGTTGCGATTCCCATCCTACGCACCTTGAACTACAAAACGATGCGTCCGGCAAGTGTCTTCTGTCTTTAAAAGAAAATTTCCCAAAATTTTAAAAATTACATTAACTGTTTAAGAAGATGTTTAATTAAAATTCATATTTGCAGATAATAGGTAGATTGACTTGTGTAAGAAAAACTTACATGAATTTATGATGTATAGCAGCTCATGGTTAATAGTACATTTCGACACGGGTGGGAAGTCGATTATTTAGCTGGTGTGACTTTTACCACGAGAGAAGCGAGTGCGAAAAAGTCACACCACCTAAATAATCGACTTACGCACTAGTTTCGAACGGTATTTTATACCACGAGCGCCGAAAAATCATATCAAAGTTGTGATTTTGAGGTTAGAGTGGTATAAAACTATTTTATAGCACTGTGTGACCTAAGCCCGCACTTAGGTCACGCCTATCCGTGACCTAAGTAGTACTTTTTGCACCGTGTTTATCGCACTCGCTACGCTCGTGCGCTAACCTCACGGTGCAAAAAAGGACTACTTGGGGCACGGATAGGCGTGACAGCGGGCTTAGGTAGGCAGTGCTATAAAATATTATACGATACTTGTGACCTAAGGAGCACTCTGCACGGCGTAATTAGGTCCCTTGCTGCGCTCGGGCCCTAACTTCACGCCGTGCAAAAAAGTGCTACTTAGGTCACATGTATCGTAATGTACTAGAAACAACTGTATCTCGAAAACGGTGAAACTAGGCTTTCCGAAATTTAAATAGCATATTCAAAGTATTGTCATTAGTAATATATCTCTTTTTCTTTTAAATCTTAACAAAATTCTTGGCGTTATTGACGTAAATGTTTTTTTTTTTTTTTTTACGTTTTATGATGACTCTACCATAAGACACCGTGTTAAATTTTGGAAGTTTAGGAGCTTATATCTCATCAACGGTAAAGCTAGGCTTTCTGAAATTTAGATATGTTGTGTATAATGGTAATAAGGGTCTTATCTGCAAATTTCAAGAAATTCTTGAGGGGGTTATCATGATTTTAAAATGGGCTCACTATTTAATTTTTATGTCATAATAAATTATTAACATATAATAATGTAAGTACACACAGATATGAAAGGCAAATACTTTCTGAACCGAAAAAACTATTATGATAACAAATTGTTAATCGGACACGTAGATATTGTTCAATAAGTAAAAAAGTTACTTTCGTTATTTGCCAACTTCTTATTTTTCATTCGATTTTAATGTTTAACATCTCATTTTACTTCTTGAACATTTGTCTACGACTCATCCAGGTTTATATTATGAAATAATTAATAGGCTTATAACGCGCGAACAAGATTACAAGCTTGAGAAAAGCATGTACGATGCAAACAGCGAGCGATCGAAAGAGAAAGAAGACAGGGCCTGCAGCCGCGCGGTTGTGGCATTGTAGTCCAGTCAGATTAGTCTCAAAATGTACTGTTTAAAAAAAAAAAAAAAAAAAAAAACGTTAAGAGGCAATTTTTTTCTTGGAGGTGCTTTGGAAAGGTGTCAGGATATTAGGAAAAATGTTTGCGGTCAGTTGCTGGTGGTGGAACATTGTTTAAATAATGTATGAATGTGAAAAAAAACTTATATGAATATTTCAAGCTCAAATTTTCACCAGTTATAAAGCATACAAAGACCTTCAAAAAAACCGATGGTCTAGTTTTCTAGAAGCAAAAATTATTTATTTATATGAAATTCTAAAAATTGCTGAAAATAGCTGTTTTTCGCGTTTTGCAAAACAACTAATAATGACATTTTGGCGCGCCTTAGCTCATTTTGTAGGTATTTTTTATACCTAAAAAACAGTACTTTTAGTTTTTCAATAGCAGCAACGGTTCAAAAGCTATAAGCAAAAAACGGGTTTTCGCACATTCATAAATTATTTAAACAATGTTCCACCACCTGCAACTGACCGCAAACATTTTTCCTATTATCCTGACACCTTTCCAAAGCACCTCCAAGAAAATAATTGCCTTTTAACGATATTTTTTTTTTAAAGTCTAATCCGACTGAACTATTGGCAGTGGAGGGATTCCCCGAGTCACTGCTGGCTGCTATGTTGTTATACATGGACTGAGTTTCTTTACCTAATCTCGCCAGTCGTTTTTCGGTTTCTATACTTACAGCGATTCAGGCTAGCCCAAACACCGGAAAAATGTTTGCTTATGTTCCGACGTATATCAAGGATTGAATTGCAGAAAAGTGCAAAAATTTTCATCTTAATTTTAATGCATTTCTTTAAACAAAACCCAATTTCACAAAATAATAGTGGTTTTTAAATATTCTATAAAACATGCACGAAAAATCAATATTCAAAGAGTTATACATTTTAAAAATATTATAACTTTTAATATTTGAAAGATTTCACAAGAAATAGTCACAAAATTAAACATCAAGCACAGTAGTATATCATACACCATCTAAAAAGAGATATGCGTAGTTAATATCACTTTATATTACTAAACATTTATATTAAAATTAGTGGCAAATCCAGCGGGAGGCGGAGAGAGTAATCGCCACCTCCCCCCAGCCTCAGAAATTTTTTGAAATTTTCAAAATTAATTAAATCTAAATAGACGGAGAACACGAGGTCCACGCATATAAGGAATAAGTCATGTAGACATGTAATAGTAAGCAATACGATTATTCAAATAATTTTTAAACCCGAGTAGATGGGGGTTGCGAGGTACACGTATACAAGGTGTCCCATTTTAATCGCCCCAGGCAAATATCTTGAAAAGTATGAGAGATGGAAAAAAACTTTAAAAACAAAAGTTGTAGGGTGCAAAGGGGTCAGCTAATGGTAACAACGACTTTGACCTTGAACTCTATTTTCAAGGTTATTTCAAGGTCAAAGTGATTTTTTAAATGAGAATCCCTACTTTCGACCCCGGAAATGGAAAGATCAGAAAATTTTACGTTCAGAAAGGTCTGATATGTTGGAGTTTCAAGGTCAACCAGCTAATTTAATGAGGTCGACCTGGGAATACCTCTAGGAAGGACAAAATTGACCTTGACGTTCAAGGTCATTTTAAGGTAAGTTGATTTTATAAAATAGAACCCCTTATTTTTGACCCTGGAAATGGAAAGAGCGGAAGAATTTACGTCCGAATATGACCTTGACCTCGACCTTGACTTTAATCGTGATCTGGAAGGTTAATTTAAGGTCAAGTCGATTTTTTAAAATCCCCTTATTTTTGACCTCGGAAATGGAAAGAGAAGAAAATTTTACGTTCAGATATGTACCGTCATATGGTGTCAAAGTTGGCCCTCTGGGGTCAATTAAGGGTCAAATCGTGCTTGAGGTCAATTGGGGTCAAATTAATTTTTTTAATCTGATGTGTTCTTACTTTTGTCAGCGTAACTCTGAAGGATTTTTGGGATTAATTTTCGGTATGAAAAGGTACTTTTCTTCTTGTTCTTTCTTGGTTAGGTTGGCACCATTGAAATGTACGGCTACGTCAAATGATATTTTTAAGTACGAGTGACCGATTACTTTAAGGTAGTTATGAGGCGATGATTTAATGGTTTTGTTATGAGTCAATTATAAATATTCGAATTCTTTAGTTTGGTCAATTTGGGAATATTTCCATTTTTTTAAAGAGTAATAACAATACTGCACTCGAAAATAGGTAGAGTTAGTTATTTTTAGTGGTGTCACTGTGCACAGTACAAATAAAGAAAACGTTTTGATTTCTTATTATTGAATAGCATACAGTAATGATTTCATGTGTTTATTAGAATAAATAACTTTTTCGCTCATTTCCGAAAATTGCCTTCTTAATTTCTTTTTATACATACAATTGAAGTGGAAAACCAAATTTCTTTTGTGGTACCATATTCCTTTTTGAGATGGCTGATTACACGCCCCAGGAGATTGTGAATATGATAAAAGTTGTTGGTGAATGTCATGATAATTATAGGGCTGCAGAAAGACGCTATGCCGAGAAATATCCCAATGCCCGTCACCCAGATAGGAAAGCCATCAAAAGATTATTAACGCGAGCTGCACAAGGCTCCATCGTTCGTAAGAGGCGCAAAACTGGAACGAAACAGCACATTGCGCTGGGTGTGCGAGCTATTATTGCTGAAAATCCCCACATTTCAACACGAGATTTGCAACGAATGCATGGTGTTCCCTAATCAACAGTAAATCGCCTGTTGAAAACATCTAAATTTCACCCCTACCACGTTTGCCTTACACAAACACTGGAGGATGGAGATTATGCACGGCGTTTAAATTTTTCTCAATGGGCAAATAATCAGATACGTAGGGACCCTTTCTTTTTGATCGAGTGCTATTCTCAGATGAAGCAAAATTTGATAATATGGGTGGTGTCAATCTTCATAATGCCCACTATTACGCTGAACAAAATCCTCATTGGCAACGAGATCATCGAATCCAGAGACGTTGGTCAATAAACGTGTGGGCAGGTATAATTGGAGATCATGTGCTGGGACCTATCTTTTACAATCAAAATTTGAATGGACAATTGTATTTGGATATTTTGCAAAACCAGCTACCTCCTCTATTAGAAGATATCCCACTTATCTTACGGCGGGATATGTGGTTTCATCAAGATGGAGCTCCTGCACATCGCGTTCGATCAGTCAAGAATTTTCTCAATGATATGTATCATAATCGTTGGATTGGCATCGGCAGCCAAGTACACGAGTGGCCGCCTAGATCCCCAGACCTCACACCTCTTGACTTTTTTGTGGGGAGTAGTTAAAGGCAAAGTTTTTGCACATGCTCCAACAACCTTAGAGAACATGAGAGGAAGAATTATGGAAGCTTTCCAATCCATTTCAGTGGAAACATTGAGGAATGTTCAAGCAAGCTTCCGAAGAAGGATGCAAATGTGTTTCAGAGAGAACGGACACTTGATCGAGCATTTGCTGCCTTAGATCTTCAAATGACAGTCCGTTAATCAATCGGCCCTTTTCAGGGCCAATGATGTGCGAAATCCTTTCGGCAACCTCCACGCGGTGCACATTGGGTAATGCTAATGTCGAGGGTAGTCTTTCTAATTTTCGATTCATTTGAGGGAGAAAAAATACTTTTAGATTCCTAAGTAACTCATAAAAACAGTAAAATCCACTTCAAAAAAATTAATTTATTTATTATTACCCTTAATTGACCCCAGAGGGCCAACTTTGACACCATATGACGGTACATATCTGAACGTAAAATTTTCTTCTCTTTCCATTTCCGAGGTCAAAAATAAGGGGATTTTTAAAAATCGACTTCACCTTAAAATAACCTTCCAGATCACGGTTAAAGTCAAGGTCGAGGTCAAGGTCATATTCGGACGTAAATTCTTCCGCTCTTTCCGTTTCCGGGGTCAAAAATAAGGGGTTCCATTTTATAAAATCCACTTACCTTAAAATGACCTTGAACGTCAAGGTCAATTTTGTCCTTCCTAGAGGTATTCCCAGGTCGACCTCATTAAATTAGCTGGTTGACCTTGAAACCCCAACATATCAGACCTTTCTGAACGTAAAATTTTCTGCTCTTTCCATTTCCGGGGTCGAAAGTAGGGGCCCTCATTCAAAAAAATCACTTTGACCTTCAAATAACCTTGAAAATAGAGATCAAGGTCAAAGTCGTTGTTACCATTAGCTGACCCCCTTTGCACCCTACAACTTTTGTATTTAAAGTTTTTTTCCATCTCCCATACTTTTCAAGATATTTGCCTGGGGCGATTAAAATGGGACACCTTGTATAAGGGAATTACGTAGACGTGCAACATGATTTTTTAATAATTTTTTCCCACGTCGCCAGGGTACGCGGGGTCTACGTATGTAAGGGAATTACATATAGATGTGCGGTAGTAAGTACGATTCATTAAATTATATTTAATTTATTTGTTTATCATTTATCTAAAATTAATTTGTAGAAATCAGAAAACTTTCTACGAAAGTATAAAATAAGGCAAGTATAAGTTTTACCAGGAATCTATAAGAATTAAAAGAATTATTTTCATATGACTTTACAACTTCCCTCCCTTTCTCCCACCCTCTCTCTCTCTCTCTCTCTCTCTGTCGCTCCCCTCTCTTTCCTTCCCTCTCCCTCTTTCTCTCCCTCAACATGTGTCAAACTCTGTACTAAGAACTTTAATGCGGGCCTATAGTACATTTCGACACGGGTGAGGAAGTCGATTATTTAGCTGGTGTAACTTTTTGCACGAGCGAAGCGAGTGCGAAAAAGTCACACCACCTAAATAATCGACTTACGCACTAGTTTCGAACGGTATTTTATACCACGGGCGCCGAAAAATCATATCAAAGTTGTGATTTTGAGGTTAGAGTGGTATAAAATATTTTATAGCACGGTGTGACCAAAGCCCGCACTTTCGTCACGTCTATCCGTGGCTAAAATAGTCCTTTTTGCACCGTGTTTATCACACTCGCTACGCTCGTGCGCTAAATACAAAAAGGACGACTTTAGCCACGGATAGGCGTGACAGCGGACTTTGAGCAGGCAGTGCTATAAAATAGTATACGATACTCGTGACTTAGTGGCTCTTTATTGCACGGTGTTTAGCGCCCTCGCTGCGCTCGGGCACTAACCTCACGGCGTGCCAAAAAGAGCCACTTTAGTCACACGTATCGTAATATACTATTTTAAAACAATCAGTAAAACAAATAGTATTGTTAATAAAACTTTCTACAAAAGTATAAACTAATGCAAGTACGAGTTTTCTCTGTATAATTTATACTTTTACTCTTAAAAAGTTGTGAAATCTCTCTAAAAGAATTTTTTAACAAAAGTAAAAACTTAAAAAATTATACACAATGTAATTATCATCCCTCCCTCTCCCGCCCTCTCTCTCTCGATCGTTTGCTCCCTCCATCTCACTCTCCTTCAACATATGTCACACTCTGATCCAAGAACTTTAATGTCAACCTAAATATTGTTTTAAAACAATCAGTAAAACAAATAGTATTATTAATCTCTCTCTCTCTCTCTCTCTCAACATCCGTGAAACTGAGTACCAACAAACTTTAATGAGAGCTTAAATATTTTTTTTAAACAATCAACACGTTTTTTAAAAACTAATTTTTTAAGTACGTTCTATAACAACATAATTTGTCTAATCCTTTTAATTCTTCTACTCTCTTCTATTCAATAAGTACTCTTTACAAATGGTAATAATTTTTTTCAAGACTATAATAATATTGCTAGAATATAAAACTTTCTACGAAAGTATAAAATAAGGCAAGTATAGACGTTTTTTCTGGATAATCTATAAAAAACAACACAATTTGTCTAGTCCTTTTATTTCTTCGAATCTTATCTATTCAATAAGCACTCTCTACAAATGGTAATAATTTTTTTCGTGACTGTACAAATAATCTATAAAATAATAATATTTATGATTTTGTAAAAGAAATCAAATAAATACGAATGAAAAAGTCTTTTAATTCTTTGAGTCATTGTATGCTGAACAAATTATATGTAAGTAAGTACATTCAAATTGTTCACTGCAAATCAAACAAACGAAAGTTGTGAAATGAATTATCGATAGTCAAGTAATGCAAACAACTCCCGGAAACTACTGTAGGACTGTTCTCAGAAATGTATTCAAATTTGTTCATCTTTCTGAGCTATACAAATTAAACACAAGAAAGTACTGAAATCAATTTATTGTAGTCAAGTACCGGCCATAAGTTAAGGGGGTTTGGTACTCATGCACTCTGTTTTACCGGCAGAACTCGGCAAATTCTATATTATTAAAATAAATATATCGAATTACATCTTATAAAGAGATAGTTGCCCTGTGCAATGTAATAATCTACCAGCCTGCGCAGTTTTGAGCCCAAATATGAAGGACACCCTAAAAAATTTTGCGAACGAAATTTCGGTTATTTGTTTCGCAAAATTTTTTAGGGTGCCGTTGACATTTGAGCTCAAAACTGCGTAGGCTGGTAGATTATTACATTGCGCAGGGCAACTATCTCTTTATAAGACCTAATTCGATATATTTATTTTAATAATATAGAATTTACCGTGTTCTGCCGGTAAAATAGAGTACATGAGAACCACACCTTTAACTTGACTGACATAATAGAACTTTTCGTATCTAGCGTGTAAAATTACATTTTACGCCCACGTTGTAACTTCAAAATTATTCAGCCAGCGGGCATAAAATACTACTTACTGCCTAAGAGGCCCAATAGCTCACATACTCTTACAAAACTTTATAGAACCTATAGACTTGTGGGTTAACTTTATAGAACCTGTGGGTGAAAATTATTTTAATTATATAACTATAATGCCTTCTCTTTATTTCTAAAATTCATAAGAATTTGTTCAGATATTTACGAGAAGTCAAAGCCTATATAAAAAAATCGCATAGTTACCAACACATCACTATTTTTCATTATTCTTACTCAATTTTGAACTTTCTATAATATTATGCACCTTGGGAGGAAAAGAGATGTCTAGAGCTGCTCTAGCAGGGGTGGTCCTCCGATCTCCCAAGATGAACAAATTTGAATACATTTCTGAGAACAGTCCTACAGTAGTTTCCGGGAGTTGTTTGCATTACTTGACTATCGATAATTCATTTCACAACTTTCGTTTGTTTGATTTGCAGTGAACAATTTGAATGTACTTACTTACATATAATTTGTTCAGCATACAATGACTCAAAGAATTAAAAGACTTTTTCATTCGTATTTATTTGATTTCTTTTACAAAATCATAAATATTATTATTTTATAGATTATTTGTACAGTCACGAAAAAATTATTACCATTTGTAGAGAGTGGTTATTGAATAGATAAGATTCGAAGAAATAAAAGGACTAGACAAATTGTGTTGTTTGTTATAGATTATCCAGAAAAAACGTCTATACTTGCCTTATTTTATACTTTCGTAGAAAGTTTTATATTCTAGCAATATTATTATAGTCTTGAAAAAATTATTACCATTTGTAAAGAGTACTTATTGAATAGAAGAGAGTAGAAGAATTAAAAGGATTGGACAAATTATGTTGTTATAGAACGTACTTAAAAAATTAGTTTTTAAAAAACATGTTGATTGTTTAAAAAAAATATTTAAGCTCTCATTAAAGTTTGTTGGTACTCAGTTTCACGGATGTTGAGAGAGAGAGAGAGAGAGATAGGTTAATAATACTATTTGTTTTACTGATTGTTTTAAAAAAATATTTAGATTCTCATTAAAGTTCTTGGATCAGAGTGTGACATATGTTGAGGGAGAGTGAGATCGAGGGAGCAAGCGATCGAGAGAGAGAGGGGGAGAGGGAGGGGTGATAATTACATTGTGTATAATTGTTTAAGTTTTTACTTTTGTTAAAAAATTCTTTTAGAGAGATTTCACAACTTTTTAAGAGTAAAAGTATTAATTATACAGAGAAAACTTGTACTTGCATTAGTTTATACTTTTGTAGAAAGTTTTATTAACAATACTATTTGTTTTACTGATTGTTTTAAAAAAATATTTAGGCCCACATTAAAGTTCTTAGTACAGAGTTTGACACATGTTGAGGGAGAGAAAGAGGGAGAGGGAGGGAAAGAGAGGGGAGCGAGAGAGAGTGAGAGAGAGAGAGAGGGTGGGAGAAAGGCAGGGAAGTTGTAAAGTCATATGAAAATAATTGTTTTAATTCTTATAGATTCCTGGTAAAACTTATACTTGCCTTATTTTATACTTTCGTAGAAAGTTTTCTGATTTCTACAAATTAATTTTAGATAAATGATAAACAAATAAATTAAATATATTTTAGAGAAAAAGATGTTAATGCTTTCTTTTTGAAGGAAACATTTTTCATAGATTCTGTAGATCTTTTATAATAATTATTGTTAAGAAATCATTTGTTTTCATACAAAATTTTTGAAAAGATTTTTATAGACCTAGTTGGCAAAAGTTAAGGTGTTTGTTAGTAAGGAATTAAGTACATATATGAAATACTAAACCAAACTTATTCTTGCTAAGTTTTTACTTTTGTAAAAAAATATTTTTTTATGTACTTTTAACTTTTGTAATTCAAAATATATAATATGAAATTTTATTAATAATAAATATAGAGATTATTTTCAATTACATTTGTATTTTTTATAAATAATTTTAATTTGATTAATGAAATATGACATATATTCAATTATATTTTATATGTTAAGAATATATAATTTGTGTGAGTAGTGATTCTATCAATATTTACAAGATAATGATCAGCCTCGATGTTACACAAGCCATGGATCTATTTTCAAGATTTATTTATAGTTATAAACAAAATATCATTCGACACTCTAGCTTTTACAAGGCTTGAATCTAAAAGTTGATGAAGAAGTTGAGTTCTCATGCCAACTACCATTTTCAAAGCAGCAGCTGATACAAATAGTTTTTTGTTCTTTAATTTTACCAAATCCAAAAAGCTCTTAACGCAGGCATTTGGTTAGAGTAAGTCCCAGCTGCAAATATTTTACGAGTAACCATTGCTGCTTGTTTTTTCGATTATTGGAAAAGCATGGACAATAATACACAAGTTTTTGAGTATGTATTCTTTTCTGTTCTCTTGGTTTTTCCGTACTCGACCTAAGTTTTACTTTTAGTATTGTGTCCAAAAGAATAATATCTAAAAAGCCATGTTTACTAATATATACATAATGGCCTTTTTGGGAAATAATAACTTTTTTCATTCCATTTCCTAATTCACAACAATTTTCAATATTAGATGTAGCTAAAATTATTAATTTTTTTAATTTAATGTACAATCTGATGTTAAAACTGCCAGAATTGAGTTTGCTCTACCATCAAGTGGTAATGGAATCATTGATAACTGCCTGCCACCATTGAAATTTTCATGGAATTCCATGCTTTTTAGCAACTCCCATCTTGATGTATAAAATAAAAATAATTTATTTATTACACAAAACATTTTATTATATTTGGGAACTTGCACTGACACTTCACTTTAATTATATTATATTTATGAACACAATAATATATTTGTATCGGGCAGGTCACTACACTATTTTTGTTATCAGTGAGTTTTCAAAATCCCCAAGAAAAGTACAGGCTGAGTTTGTTCCATAAGTCTTCAAAAACTTCAACAGCTTTATATTTCCTTTTTTATTTTGAAAACTTATAACTTTTCAAAACTTGTATTCTAATTCAAATTCTACCATTTTCATAATACTTTTTATTTCTTACTTTCTGTAAGTACTTTCTGTACTTGCTTTCTAATAGCTCTTCTCACATTTTGAGAATCTATTAGATCTTGTTACATATTGGAGAATCAAATCAGGATATTTCTAAGTTATTTTCTTGTACGTCGCTTGTAGATTTCCATTTCTTCCATATGGACAAACAGCATTAGCATGAAATCCAAATTTTTTCCATTTCCTCCATATGGGCAAACAGCATCAGCATGAAATCAAAATTAGCGTGATAAGATCAAATATTACTATTACTTTAAGTAAAAAACAAAGATGAACTGCACTATATTCCGTTGACAGAAAAGCTCACAGATGTACTTCACTTGACACAAAACTTTGCAATAAAGAAAACTTAGCAAAAAAAATGCATATTATCATCCCACATTATTTAATAATATTATAAGACACATGATCGATATTGCCCATTGATATTTATTCAAAGATTTTTTTATAGATTCTTTTTCCAATACACTAGTGAGATTTTAATGATTCAAAAAAAATCTTCTTGTAGGTATATATCTGTAAAAAATAATAAAAAATTTTCACAAAGTATCAACTCTTTTATGTTTTAAAATAATTTTAGCCTTTAACATTTAGCCATTTAATATACTTATCTAAAAAAATTGATTTTCCCCGTTGATGCTCATAGATAAAAATTATTTTAATCAGTCAACTTCCTGAGATCTTTGATTATTTAAATAATATATTTACACTGGTGTAGTTTCGTTAACTGGTTCTGGTGTGGCCAAAGTTGAAATTGTACACAAAGGGAGTATTCGATAAACCTTGTCTGAATCTGGTGGTTCTAACACTTTACTATGACGGTTGAGGTGACTATCTTCCATGCGTCTGGGAAGGGCTGTTGCGCCTAATGCCATAATATTTTTTTTTGTTTTTAATCCTATTTTCTTCCTCTATGAAGACTGATGGAATTCGTCCAGTAGTAGTATATTCCAAAATTGCATCGAACATCCAGAAGCATGCTATACCACCAACAATAAAATTTATAAAAATTTGGATGGTGATAAAAAATTTCTGGAAATGACTATCATCAATACAATTTGAGTCTCCATATATAGTAATTCTCCCAGCTAAACTCAATTTTGACTCAGTTTCTTTTATTTCATTATCAAAGGGCGCGGCAGCGCCCTGCTTGGCAAGTATAAGGAACGAAGTGACAGATGAGCAAGTGGGGCGTCGGCGCACACTTTATTCTTTGGTGTGATGTTCTAACCCTACTTTTTTTTGTCATATTTACCTTATCATTTTTTATATACGGAGATACCGCGCATGAGGTACTCAATTAGAAAGCATTTTTCATTTACATTCTACACGGAAAAAATAAACAGTAAATTCTACTTTTTACACAGTAAATTTTACTGTAAAATAGCAAGTTAATTTTACTTTCATAAGTATCAGTAGAAACAGCTTTATAGAAAAGTAGAATTTACTTTTCGGTAAAATAAGATCTGCTTTCTGGAGTAAAAAGTAGTTTCTACTTTTTCTGAAAAGTAGTTTCTACTTTTTCTAAAATGGAATTTCGGAATGAGCGATTTTTTCTAAGTCCGCGTAATTTTCCAAATTTTTGTCATTTTTCGCCATTTTCAATTTCACATAGTTTTGCACAGAATCGATCGATTTTAGCGATTCACAACTTAAATTAAAGCTCTATTGTTCAACTTGAATCGCTTCTGTGTGGAATTTGGTTTGGCTTACTGAATAGCTTGTTATTGGTTAATCATCAATGACCACTTTTCGTCAATTTTTCCCATGTTAAATTCCCAAACAAAAATTCATATGCATTTAAAACTTTGTCACAAACCCGCTTTCGCTTGTTCAACTATTTTTTCTTATAATATATGGTATAGAGATTGAGAAAAACTTGTCCGAAAGATGTGCTCCAAAAAAATTTTTTTCGAGTTCTATGACACAAAAACTGTGACGGTTTCAAAGATTTGCTCATGTACCAATAAAAACATTTCATATTCACGCAGTATGTGTTAGCATGTAATTTTTTATAATTTTTATTTATTTATAATTTTTTATAAAACCATTGCAAATTCATTAACAATGAGCATCTAGAACTTAATTCATCTAAACAGTAGATTCTCCTTTTTTAAAAAGTAGATTCTATTTTTTTAAAAAGTATATTCTACTTTTTTAAAAAGTAGATTCTACTTTTCAAATAAACTGTAGTTTCTACTGTATGAAATGTTGATTTTACTGATTTTATAAAGCAATTTTTACTTTTTCTTAAGAAAGTAGATTTTACTTGTGCGAAACAGTAAGAACTACTGTTTATTTTTTTCCCTGTACTTGTGAAGTTTCTTCGTGAAAGATGCTTTCGTATTGAAGCTATCAAGCTATAAAGTTTTTGTCGCCGCGAAATCAAAATATTTTTTTCCTTCAGCCTCTAGTGAAAATGGGAAAGACAGCCTGGCTGTAGTTGATGTCAAATCGTATCAGAATATAGTTATATTTCAGTACTAACGGCGTACGAAGCGCGGCGCTACTGCGCTTGATTCTTGATCATGGGGGAGGGAGAGAGAGAGAGAGAGAGAGAGAGAGAGAGAGAGAGAGAGAGAGAGAGAGAGAGAGAGTCTGTGTCAGTGTGTGATTGCGGAGAGAGAGAGAGCGTTATGTTGTCTGTCAACCAAAAATATTTTTATTTATGTTATTTTTTTCAAGAACGTCGACAGAACCATTGATTTAATTGCATTCACAAATATAACCAAGATCACCAAACAAACTGGTAATCGTTGAAAATACTGGCAAGAGTCCAGTACGCAACTTTATCTTTGCATTTTGAATGTTGGGTAAAATGAGTGATCAAGATGTAGTTCTGTTTTTATTTTTTAAGTACTGTCAGATCAGATCTTAGAAATTGAGTCTATCCCAACTATACGGCTACTACAATACAAGAGTTAAGATAAGTATAATTTTCAAGTAATTTGTCACATTTGACATTATCTCTGATAATGTAGGCTAAGCGAGAAGCCCCAAAACCTATTTCATTCATCGTAAAGGATTTTCAATGTTTTATGTTTGCAACATGACCAGTCGGGCGAAGGCTTTTCTTGAGACAAAGTTTATATTCTTTGTATAAATGGTTTATAGTTATGATTTAAAAAGTATCAAACATAAAAATTTTTTAATTTTAATTATTTTTAAAAATAAGTTATTTCACAATGCCATTTCACAATAAATTTTTATATTTTCTAACTTTTCAAATCATAATTATAAACCATTTATACAAAGAATATAAACTTTATCTCAAGAAAAGCCTTCACCCGACTGGTCATGTTGCATAAATAAAACATTGAAAATCCTTTACGATTAATGAAATAGGTTTTGGAGCTTCTCACTTAGCTTACATTATGAGAGATAATGTCAAATGTGACAAATTACTTGCAATTAATTCTAACTATATATTTTCTTCATTCTTGAAGGGGATATCTGATGTAAAATCCAAACTGTTAATAAGTATAACAGTTTGCATTACTGATTGAGGTAAATATATAATAATACACTATTTAAAAATGGAAACAAGTAGTCCTTTATTTTAATCATATAGTTCTTTATAGTTCTTCATTTTAATCATAGATTCGAAAAGTTGTACTGGAATGAATTATTTCCATAAGTCATTTGTTAAAAAGTAGTCATTACAACGGATATGAAAAAAAAATTCAAATTATTTTATTTTACTTACAATTATGAAGATAGCAATGTTTATTTTTATAACAAAACTTTCTACGAAAGTATAATGTAAGGCAAGTATAAGGTGTTTCTGTAATATATAAAAATATGAATAAAAAAATCTATGAAAAGGAATTCTAATAATACATAATTATTTTCTTCTGACAATTTTATCTTACCGGTTCTATACAATAAATTAATTTGTCTATAAA
This sequence comes from Torymus aiolomorphi, assembly GCA_036365515.1. Taxonomy (NCBI): domain Eukaryota; kingdom Metazoa; phylum Arthropoda; class Insecta; order Hymenoptera; family Torymidae; genus Torymus; species Torymus aiolomorphi. The sequence continues at coordinate 26,014,821 of CM070873.1, read as the reverse complement.
AAGAAGAGTATATATACTATTATTATATATAGCAAAAGGGATTTCTTGATACAATGAAAGTGTTATTCAATTTTTTTTACAAATACAGCAGCCTCACACGATGCAATTATCATCATGTACCCACACGAAAATTAAATCTATGAAATATGGTATCATCATCCTTTACCGTTATAAAACTTTGTAATTATTATTGAAGCTCTTAGAAACTTGTGGAATCTCCCTAAAATAACACTTTTTAAAAAAAATAAAACTTTGGCGAGTATAAATGTATTTGTAATCTCTCTCTCTCTCTCTCTCCCTCCCTCTCTCTCTCCTCTCTCTTCTCTCCCTTTCTCTCCATCTCTCTCTTTCTCTCCCTCTCACCCCCAAAAGAATATCATAGTTTAAAACAAACACATGAAAGAAGTGGAATCAATTATTATTTTATATAGACAAGTACATTTTTGTAACATAGAAATATGGAATTATTTTTATAACAAAAAATCGTAAGTACTACTAAAAATAAACTCATGAAACCGGTGGAATCAATTAAGTGCAGGCAACTCAATTATTATAATAAAGAGAATTTTTAAAATAAAATTTGTTTAATATATATTTACTATAAAAATTTGTATAAAAAGTAATTAGGTCTAACAAAAAATATTACAAAAATACTAACATAATAACTGTAATTGAAACACAAACAGTTAAAAAATTTTTGCGTAAACATTTTCGAAGTATAGATCATAGAAGTCACCACCCTGTAATAGTACATTACGATACATGTGACTTAAGTGGCCCATTATGGCACGGCGTGAGGTTAGCGCCCGAGCGTAGCGAGGGCGATAATTCAAGTCGTGTGATGGGCCACTCAAGTCATAAGTATCGTATATTATTTTATAGCACGTTTACCCAAGTCCGCTGTCACGCCTATTCGTCCCTTAAGCAGTCCATTTTTGCACCGTGAGATTAGCGCGCGAGCGCAGCGAGCGCGATAAACACGGTGCAATAATCGACTACTTAAGTCACGGATAGGCGTGACCTAAGTGCGGACTTAGGTCACACCGTGCTATAAAATAGTTTATACCACTCTAACCTCAAAATCACAACTTTGATATGATTTTTCGGCGCTCGTGGTATAAAATACCGTTCGAAACTAGTGCGTAAGTCGATTATTTAGGTGGTGTGACTTTTTCGCACTCGCTTCGCTCGTGGAAAAAGTCACACCAGATAAATAATCGACTTCCCCACCCGTGTCGAAATGTACTATTAACCATGAGCTGTTATACATCATAAATTCATGTAAGTTTTTCTTACACAAGTCAATCTACCTATTATCTGCAAATATGAATTTTAATTAAACATCTTCTTAAACAGTTAACGTAATTTTTAAAATTTTGGGAAATTTTCTTTTAAAGACAGAAGACACTTGCCGGACGCATCGTTTTGTAGTTCAAGGTGCGTAGGACGGGAATCGCAACCTTCTATGTATTTAGTTATTGATCACGTAGTATGTAAATAATTATAATAAAATGGTGATAACAGTTCAAGAAAATAAGTATATTTCGATATTTGAATAGAGCAAAACTTACACAAAACTTGTTCGTTATATAATGTTAGGAACAAGCATACGTAATATATAGATGTACATACGCAATGTAAAAAAAATGTTATTATCTTACTATAGAATTAATAATAATTCAATTTGTATAATGAATTTGTATAATGAAGATATTACAATGAAATTATAATTATAGAAATTATAAAGACTAATATAAAATTTTTGTAAAATTAGTAGATATAATAAATAGATAGATAGATATAATATAATTGAAAAGTTTTTATAAAATATAATATATAAATCTTATTCCAAAAAATAATGATATAAAAATAAATATTTGATAGATTACCTAAATACTACAAAACGATGCGTCCGGCAAGTATATTCTGTCTTTAAAAGAAAATTTCCGAAAATTTTGAAAATTACATTAACAGTTTAAGAAGATGTTTAATTAAAATTCATATTTGCAGATAATAGGTAGATTGACTTGTGTAAGAAAAACTTACATGAATTTATGATGTATAACAGCTCATGGTTAAACTATTTTATAGGGTGGTGACTTCTATGATCTATACTTCGAAAATGTTTACGCAAAAATTTTTTAACTTTTTGTGTTTCAATTACAGTTATTATGTTAGTATTTTTGTAATATTTTTTGTTAGACGTAATTACTTTTTATACAAATATTTATAGTAAATATATATTAAATAAATTTTATTTTAAAAATTCTCTTTATTATAATAATTGACTTGCCTGCACTTAATTGATTCCACTGGTTTCATGAGTTTATTTTTAGTAGTACTTACAATTTTTTGTTATAAAAATAATTCCATATTTCTATGTTACAAAAATGTACTTGTCTATATAAAATAATAATTGATTCCACTTCTTTCATGTGTTTGTTTTAAACTATGATATTCTTTTTGGGGAGAGAGGGGAAAAAGAGAAAGATGGAGAGAAAGAGGAGAGAAAGAGAGGAGAGAGAGAGAGAGAGAGGGAGAGAGAGAGAGAGATTACAAATACACTTATACTCGCCAAAGTTTTACTTTTTTTAAAAAGTGTTATTTTAGGGATTTTCAATATTATTAGTTATAATATAACATGATATGTAAAATTCACCAAAGACTGAGAATTGTATAATCTGAAAATGAAAAAGTTTACACAAAGTTTCGATTTTTTATTGTATTATATTTTACATGATATATCTTCTAGTATAAAAAGAATACTTATCTATATATAAAAGTATATGATGCCATACCATCAGCTGATTGTAATTATAAAAATATATATAATCATACCATATTTCGAAGTTATTTTAGAATTACAGTTGTTCGTTTTATTATATCTTCTCTCTCTCTCTCTCTCTCTCTCTCTCTCTCTCTCTCTCTCTCTCTCTCTCTCTCTCTCTCTCTCTCTCTCTCTCTCTCTCTCTCTCTCTCTTTCTTTCTTTCGATTCTATATAAGAGAATAAAAATACCATACGATATTTTGAGGTTATTGTAGTCATTTGTAGTCACAAAATTTTGTTGTTCTTATATACTCTCTCTCTCTCTCTTTCTTTTCGAGTCGAGTGAGATTTATTTACTATACGATATGCTATAACTATATATATATATATATATATATAGATATATAAGCGTAAGATAGACGACAACCGGAAGTGTCGTAAGAGCTGCAAACCGGATATCGAAATAAGGAGAAGAAAAATTCGGAAAAGAAACTGCACATACAAAAATTCAGCCATCTATATCTGTTGAACGAGATAATCTTTTTAAATAAAATCTTTTGATTTGAGTAGAGCAATGAAATGGCTTTCGATTAAGAGGGATATGTTATATAGTAAAAACTAACGCAATATACGTAAAAGCGCATTGAATTTTTCTTACACCCATTTCAATGTATATGTAGCACGGGTCGCTCCTTTTAGGCTTCTTCTATAATTTTCCTTCGGAGCGCTCCCGCGTTCGTTGATTACATGACTCCCTTGGGCAAATCTATGAAACTTTTAATATTCGTGTTACCGTTGCATAGTTTCTAATTAAAGAAGTGATTGCATACATTTGCAGACCAATAGTATATTACGACACAAGGCATTTTGACGCCCGAGGCGAAGCCGAGGGCGTCGATGCGCGCCGTCCAGGGCATCCAACATTCTGGCCAAGTGTCGTATACTATTTTTCTTCATCCCCCGCCGAAAGTACGCCCATATAACTTTGATATTAATTAATAAAATAGCGTTGTTGGTTGCTAACTACGGCTCGGCCATATGTATAAAAGGCCTTCTTCAGCGCCACTTTACATATCGCGGAGCGTAAGGCTCGACTTCTGCTTTTTTTGATGCCCGCCCGACTTTTGCAAAACCGAGGCGAAACCGAGGTTTTGCTGGTCGGGGCGGGCATCAAAAGCACTAGCAAAAGATACTTAACAAAGATGATGGACCAACAATATGTACATACTTAATTGATACTCATTTCAACTACAGAACAACCTCTCAATGGTTCCTCTGTTTGTCTTTTTCTATCCAATAAGCCATACATTATAGAATGAGACTCAAAAAACTTTCACATTTAAGTATATAGCTACACCATGTCTTGAAACTCAAAATGTAAACATCATGTCTATATATGTATAGAAGCTTTCTGACAACGTGTATGCAATATAAGAACATAATTGATTATCAGAGTTATAAATATATTGTTCAATATATTAATAATAACAAAAAATTAATTAAATACCCCTATATCTTTTCAATTTTCCGATTTTACAATTGATTTTCTTGTCATCACATTTGGAAGGGTTACAACACGTGCGCTGTCGCGGACTTTGCCACGCAACGATCAACAAAGAGCGGCCACAAAAGTCGCTCTTCCCGGCGCGAAATCGAGCCGGGAAGACCGTACTTTCGTCTAGGGGATGAAGAAAAAGAAATTTTACTAAATTATGGTTGTATGAACATGTCCTTCTATCATAAAGGTAATTATGAACGAACGCACTTTCATGAAACTAAAAACAAACATCAATTTTTCATTATTTCTGTGCGCACTTGGATGAATTTTTTATTTCTTTAAACTATTAAAAAATGCCTTTTGTGAAAACGTTTTGAGATCTTACAAGGAGAGTGCACACCCTCCGGGAAACAGATTTTCGCGAGCATTGGAGAGTCGATTTCTGGTATCTAAAAATGAAGCCCAGTCTGACAAATTCCATCTCATAGGCTCTTTTTCTTGAGATATGGGCAATCTCATCTCAAATATCCTCTATTTCGTTAAAAAAATGGTGTCTCTTGTATTGACTGTCACATTGCAAGTATTTAAGATACGAAAACGAGAAAAAAAATTATAAAAGTGGATAGTAAGAGCTAAAATTTAAGCTCTGATTCGTTAAAAAATATTGACTTTTCAGGAAAATATAAGCAATCAAAGGTAACGTAAGAAAAGGGTTAAAAATACAATCCATTTAATCACTCAAGATGAAGACAAATTTTTCGTGCGAAAAGTCGCATGAAGTAAAAATTCTCTTAAGCACCGCAGTTTCGGACCGTATTTTATACCACAGAGCCGAATAATGATTAAAGTTATGATGTTAAGATTAGAGTGGTATAAAAATACTTATATATAATAAAGTCTTCCATTTAAATTATACTTCTCGAAAATATAGAAGATAATATTTACAATATGAATGTAATCAAGGAAATACTTTATAATAATGTAATAAAAATAAGTTTAAAACACTTATTTTAAAGAAATATCTGAATCTGTCGATGGGGATAAGAGAATGCGATGCAGTTCATATGTTTAAAAAGATTAGCCAGTTCAAGCGCGCTGGGCGTGCTCTTTAGCGAGGATTTGAAATCAATTTTAAATTTTCGCTCTTTCATAAAAAAAAATTGTGTATTTGTGGGAATTACGTAGATTGTAATAGAAACGTATACAATTTTGTAAGTGGATATTATGCAGCGATCAACAATAAACTATTATAATTGATTACTAGAATCACGGAAATAAGATTTCTGAATTGATACCTTGTTTATTCAATTTAATACAGGTATAGCTGAAGCCACATTATCCAAGTAGAAATTTATTTATATGAAAAGGCTAATAAGTTAGAAAATAGATAGTAAAACTGTCTAATTAATAGCACGATGAAACCCTTTTTCGAACATTATTTGCATATTCCCTAGATCAGTAATAGAAAAACTACTTCCTAATTTTATTTTATAGGAAAGATAACAAAATGTGAGTGTAATGATTGCGCTGCATTTTGAAATGAATTGAAGAAATATAGTAGTTATGCATTATTATTGAAAATATTGAAAATATAAATCAATCGAGATAAATTGTTTTTCTTTCATTTCAATATATTTGTAATAAGGTTTTTCAAAAATTATAATTTTGACTTATTTGTCCAATAAAAGCATTTTCTGAAAATTTTGTTTTTTTTTATTACCTAACATATTCATAAATGTAAAAGCAATAAATATAATAAATTAAACCGATTTAATAAACGAATTTCTTCTCTGCGTAACCGATTTAATAAACGATGTCTGCCGCGGTAGACAAATGCACAAGTTGATCGAGCTGACAAAGGTAGCTGTAGTGCGGAGGGCTGTCGCCACTCTTACCGTACTGAACGCGCTCGGCTATAAGACGATCGTATGGGGCTCCGAGCGCCGCGAGGTCTTCCAAATAGTCGCAAGTGGCGAGCGGCCACTTTTCGGTAGGCTCCTGGATTAGTTGGAGTGGGGAGCGCTCTCGCCTACTCGTCTCGTGCTGAGCGCGCTCTGCCGCCCGACGGCATGTCGCTCGAAATGCCCTGTGCTCTCCCGGCCAGCCCCGCGAGTCTATTCGACTAGTACGCTGAGCTCGTATACCTCGCCGCGGTGACAAACTCTGTCGGTACTTGTTTCGAGCTGGACGCGCTCTCTCGAAATATCCCATCCGGCATTAAACACAACGAGCTTGTTCTCTTCGGAGCGAGTGCTAAAACAGCGATGGTCTTCTATCTTTTTCGGCACTTTTGACAACAAGCTTTACGCGCTCAAAATTCAGAGCTGTCGTGTCACTAATTCTTATTTAACGAAGCAGTCTTGTATCATAAGTGCTTTTCCAGTCCTTAATTTTTTTCCGTGTACTGAAAGGCACCTATTCCTTAAGGAGGTACATGGTAGGAGTCATGCCGCGGGGCGAGGAGAGGGGTACTCCCCTCGCACTGCGCACCGGACCCCCTCTTACCGCGCACCTCCGCGCACAGCCGCACCAAGCTTGATGTTTTGTTTACGTTTTCGTTAAATACTCGGAAATTCATGCGGTTACACTAGTTGAACTTTCGCGAACAGCTTCTTAAGGTTTTAGCCAATACTTATGTTCGTTAGTTTTTTATTGCTCTTTCTGCTTTTTTACAAAATCGCACTCTATGTCAATCAGCTATTTTCGAATCAAATATTTTCAAAATATGTGCGATAATAAATATACAAAAAAATCGTGCGTGCTCCGCATAATTCAAAGAATAATGTGTTTAAATTTCATTATGATCTCTGCATCTTCGTATCACCTATGTACCTCCTTAACGTTTCATATCGACTATTTGGAAGCTCATATTATACGCAGTACTTTTTATATGCCATGTTTGCACAAGAAGAATGGAAAGGTTAACCTAAGTGAAACATTTACTTACACCTTTATGAATATTTTCGTACATCGAATTGGTTTTACGGAAAAAGTATTAATTTGAGCAATTTTTTAAAGCTATTTTTCATTCATATTTTTCACAGCTATCGTTCATCCATAGAACATATCTATTTTAAGTTTACTTTTTCATTGCACGCATATATAGTTGTATTTGAAAAACATACATTTTGTATGTAAATGGTATCTATATATTTGCTCAAACTTAATTATATATTTTTCAAAGATTTTTTTATATTTTAATTCGTGCAATTTTTAGTTTTGTAAATCCTAACTTTAATTTTTAAAATTTACTTTCATAAAATTGTTTTACAGATATACATTTTACAAGGTATTTTAAAATTAAAATCCATAAATTCTCAAATATTTCGAATTTCAATCGACAATATTCATAAAAATCTCAACATATTGTGCAGAAATTTTTGTCAAAAGTATAACGCATATAAGTCGCAGGTAGATAAATAATAACAGATTTACGTTTCCAAACGATCGATCATTTTTAATGGATCTGACGTTTGCAACGTTGAAGTGCAAAGAATTAAAAAAAATTGTATTTACTTCAAGGTTACATTAATTACTATTTATTTTGCATGAATATATTAGTATTATATAGTATAAAATAACTTTATGACAAATAAGGTTTAGATAAAATTGTCATTGTTTAACAACTTTAATTAATTGTAAAGCATTATTTCGTTGCATTCCAACGATGTAAACTTCAGAGCCATCATTTTTAAAGATCATTATATTCAATGACATTCTGTATTGGATTATATTCTGCAACAATTCAGGCGTCAAAGTAAATTGCGTCGTTTAATTTCCATGTATATTCAAAAACGTCGATCTGCTTTACATGAGGCGTAGCATTTTAGTTATTTCCAATAACGGTCTTTTATACGAGCCACGCTTACACGTCATACCGAGTAAGTGAAATTTATATAGGAACCCGCAGATGAAGTATCAACATGTTGCTCTTTGTATTACGACACTGTATAGAAACCCGGCTTACAAAGTTTAAACACGAGCCGGTATTATAATACAATGTTTACATGGTAATCTTGAGCTACTAACATATTAATTTATCAATTAATTAATTTACTAGTTGCCAGCCTGAATTAATAGGCTATACATGAATTAATAGGCTATACATTTACACGAATGAATGTATTTATTAGCGTGAGTGGTGAATGTGAGTGAGATTAGTATCTTAGGTAATTTTTAATTTCTAGTTCTAAGTCTTATTTTGTACGACCTGGCTATGTCAGCGATCTTTTAAGTTAAGTTGTTTTGACGACAATAGTCACTCTCGTGTATTTTATTTTCTAGTATTATTAGCTATTAAGAATTTGGCTATGATACCTTATATTTCAAAATATACTTAGAGCATCTAGTTGACCAGACCAAACTCGTATTGTATTTTATAGATTTTATTTTATTGTGTTATATGCACGATTAATTTGTATTTATATTTATTCACGAATGTTTTAATATACCGTTTGTAAATTCTATTTATTTACAATAAATGCGACTATTCTATTCTATATTCTATTCTATTCTATACATGATTTTGAGCAAATTATGGGTTTGAAGTTTGCAACGTTGGAGTACAACGAAATAAAAAAAAAAAATTCATTTTGCTTCACGTTTATATTAAATAATATTAATTTTGCGTGTAGATTTAGTGTTTTATAGTATAAATTAACTTTAAACAAAGGTTTAGATAAAATTTCCATTGTTTAATAACCTTAATCGTACAAAATTATTTCGTTGCATTCCAACAATACAAACTTCAGGCCCATAGCAAATTAATCTGCTCAGTTTTCCAAATTACTGGTAAATAAATTGATTTTGCAGAAGTAAATGTTATTAAAACACTTATATAATAATAATACTTTATCTCCTGTTCAAATTACATTAATCTTTTAATAGTTTCCTTCTTACATCTTATTATTGAAACACTTATATTATAATTATCATGACAAGAATTATATTCAATTGGAATAGTAAAATAATAGTTTCGTAATGGATATACTTTTATAGTTTCTACATTTTTTTTATAAAAAATATTCAAGGATCTATACAAAATTTTGCTATAGTTAGTTTTTTTTCGAAAATCATTAATTATATAATATTACTAAAATAAATTTTACAATATTTATTTTGTATATAAAATTTTCAGAGATAACGAAACCCAACCATTCGAAACTCGCGACCATCCCATTATTCGATATTTCAGCTCCTATAACAATAAACTTAATCTTTATCCGAGTTAAAAACAAAAAGAGCTCTACTCCCACCCACAGCACTATAAAACTTTCCCCACACCCCGTCCTTTACTTTCACGAGGGCGGCGAATTTCCTCGATCGCGGTCGTGTCGGGACCGCGAAATAAAAAACGTCGAGACGTACAGTATTGTACCTTTCTCAAACTTCTCACCTTTCTCGGCAGATGCTGTACGCGGAGGAGGTGAAGGGCTTTCCCGTGCAGAGGGTCATCAGCCTGCGCTGCGAGTTCTTCGGACTGGCCGGCCACTACGCCCTCAGGCTGAAGCCCTCCGACGCTAATCCAACTGCCCCCACCACCAGCGCCTACATCAAGGTGAGTTTCAGAGGCCGATGATGTACATACAATCGCTGTAGCAGCTCGCTCTTGACTCTTGCGCTTACGTTCGAGTAACGCAGTAATTAAATTTTGAATTTCGTCAGGGTTGAAACGAAAAAGAAACGGGGAAAGGTAAAGGGGAATGGGGAGGGAAGTTGGGGTGGAAATTCAGAAAGAATTTTTCGAACGGGGATGGTCGATAAGTTTCAGAGCGAGGTAGAAAATTATTGGGAGGTTCTGTTGGATCGACTTGCGCTATATATATAATATGATAATATTACAATAACATTACAACGTCCTTTAATATCAAAATAACGTTTAAAGGGTTTAACGGTTTAGTGATTAATATGGTATATGGACGTTATACCGGCTATAAGAATATTAGACGCTAAAGTTACGTTATAAGCTTGTTGATGCATTTTACGTTTTAACGTCTGATAATTTCAGGAGCACCATCATTGTGCAATATTAACGCGATGGATCAAGGATATTGCGAAATGATAAAAGATATTCGAAATCTTATTCTAACAATTTTTAACGCTTCGACTAATTACAAAGTTATTGTCAAACTAAGTATCATAATATTTACAAATATCTCACGACACCCTTCACAAGCCTTAATTACAACCCCCAATTAGCTCGACAGCTATTACACTTTATTAATCCGCTCGTTTCCTGCCAAAACACAATCGATATCAATAGACGTGCCTCTCCTCACAAAACTGAACCTCCCGACCGCGAAAAAGCATCGTCGCCGCGAACTTGAATCCGGTTAGAGTGCAGAGAATATGAGAGGTCGATTGCGAGGTTATACATGCGCAAAAGTTCGCTGCGGTTTCCCGAGCGTGGATCGCATTTAGAGTTACGGAGCGCGGCGTCGGCGGCTTACTCAAAACATAGAGCGACAAACGGCGCCGCCGAGGCTATGGTATGTGTCTCGGTATATGTACGCGCGGATCTAATTTCGTTAGCCGGGCTATTGTTGTGCAGTTTACTAAAGGGCTATGATTTTCGCGAGTTCGACGTGGGGTTGTATAGTGGAATTGTTGAACGGAGTCCGTGTGGTTCGGTGTTGAGCGCGGAACGGATAATTTGGTTTCCTTTAGATTACGATGTGGATGGACTGTTGCTGTTATTATATTTTAATAGGTTAGATGTTCGAATGAAATTTTTTAGTTATCGATGTCAATTTATTATTACGTGTTTGTTTGAGTTTCAGATTATAAAAAAGAATGTGTTTCGTTATGCGAAAAAGGTGTTATAATGGGGTGACGTGATAAAGTGTACAGAGTACTGTCTGTTTTAAATATAATTATACTTATTTGAAGTGTAAATGTAGCTTCGTTTTTAACCACTAACCACGGAATCCTTTTAGCGTCTGATTTATAGGAAAATGAAGATTGACATATCTAAACGGAATCCACTTTTCTGCAAAATGAATAACATGTTAATTAATAAATGACTATGAAAAAAGATTGGAAAAGCATTTTAATTGTCACTCTCAATTAATTAAGCCATTTATTACTATAAATAATAACGTAAATTTCTACTAAAGATTGAATTAAAGTCTTTTAATTGTGTTTTGCATGATTTGGCTGGTTTAAATATTTTTTCAGGCCCATTTTAAATTCACGCAATTAAAATTATGAATGTCTGAAGAAAGAAATCGACTGATTTTAAACAAAAAGTACTGCAAGTCGTGGGTACCAATAAAAATTTTTTCAACGAAATTTCAATATAGGTAGATATCGCTATTTTAAAAAAAGTTCAACTATCAATGTAAATCTTTTTTATTTTTGATCCGATTCAAAATTGCTAGGGCTTGTTTTATTCCTTGTGCAATTTCATAGCGTGTCAACGATATCAAAATTAAAAAATTTTCAAAACCGGCAAAGATACATCCACTTGTTTATAGATTCGTGTATGCTTTTTAGAGACTTGAGTTAAACAAATAGTTGTATCTTTGCAGGTTTTGAAAATTTTTCAATTTTGATATCGTTGACTCTCTATGAAATTGCACCAAGAACAAAATGAGCCCTTTCAATTTTGAATCGGATCAAAAATAAAAAAGATTTACATTGATAGTTGAACTTTTTTTTAATTGGCGATATCTACTTTTACAATATTGAGATTTCGTTGAAAAAAATTTTTTTTTGTTACTTTATGAATCATATTATGATTATATGACATCGTTTTTTACATTATACCATGTGAACAAACGATTGTAAAAAACTGTTATAAATCTTCCTAATTATCGCGGTGAAGCCACCTTAACGAATTTGTCTAACTATAAATGAACATTCATTTGTTCATATCCAAACGTCCGTTCGTTAACAGTAAAGATTTTCTTTTTTCTGTGTAGAATTTAATTTTTCTGAATAATAAAAGAAATATCTTCTGGTTATAGACAATAGAATTCTTATCCTGTTACATCAATAATATAATGCACGAAGTAATATCATCGTCATTACTAAATTCGACAGTTCTTCGGTTTAATTACAAAAAAAACACGATCGAAAAAACAACCTCCACTCTCAAAAGCTACCCCCATCAGAACCCCTCTCTCATCCTCCCCTACCAATTATTCACCTTTCTCCGGCGCAGGTCGAGTGGTCGGACCTGTTCGTCTTCAACGTGCACGCCCGGTCGATCTACCCGTGCGACGGCAGCACCGGCAGCACCGGCAACAACGCCGGCGGCGTCTCCGTGCTCTTCCAGTACCCGTCGTGCCGACTGGCCGGTGACCGGGTGCGCGTCTACGGCCGCCTCAGGGCCGACGTGGCCTCCCTCGCGCCGCCCTCGACCCTGCACTACGTGGCCGAGCTCAAGGCACCGCCAGGCAAGCACAGCCTCACCTTCGACTGCGACCTCTTCACCGAGAAGTACGTCGAGTACTGCTTCGTGTACATCAGCCAGGCGTACAACGGGGCGATGTCCGAGGTCCGCGCCGACTGCATACCTACGTTTCCACTGCAAGGTAGGTTTTTAATTAATAAATTGAGGATCGTAGTGTGAAGGTGGTGGTAGGGTGACGGTTGGATAGTGAGAGGAAAAGAATGGGGATAAAGCTTTTTATACTGCTATACTTATTTAGATCGCATGGTACTGAAAAATAAATATTTGGAGATAAAAGTAAGAAATATTGTATGTCATTAGAAATGGGACTGCACAAATAATTGTCGATAAATATAAGTAAGCTGTAAATTGTTATTGTTTAACTATTTTATAATATTGTTCTCTACTTATCTATGTTCACGTTTAATGAAGATATCATTCCATAGCATTAAGGGGGTGTGGTACTCGTGCACTCTGTTTTACCGGCAGAACTCGGTAAATTCTATATTATTAAAATAAATATATCGAATTACGTCTTATAAAGAGATAGTTGCCCTGCAGTTTTGAGCCCAAATATCAACGGCACCCTACAAAATTTTGCGAACGAAATTTCGGTTATTTTTGTTCGCAAAATTTTTTAGGATGCCGTTGATATTTGAGCTCAAAATTGCGTAGGCTGGTAGATTATTACATTGTGCAGGGCAACTATCTCTTTGTAAGACGTAATTCGATATATTTATTTTAATAATATAGAATTTACCGTGTTCTGCCGGTAAAACAGAGTACATGAGTACCACATCCTCTTAAATAAATATTGGAAATAAATGATTATCAAAGCGATTGTTATTGTATCGCCATTATTTCGTTTGAATTCAAGTACTTCTTTATCATTCCAATCAGATCAACAATAACTCTTTGTGTTACTAAGCGTTTCGCGATACAGTAAAAGTATTGTCATAAGAGGGTGTTATTTGAATGTGCTTCTTATATAATATTACAAGCAATGTGGTATAAAAAGTATAAGCTGTCGAAATTATTGATAATGAAACTATAATAAAGAAAAGTTTTAAAATATTATTAAAACACTATGAAACAGTATTTATGATATTTATGAGAAAAATTATACAAGAGATAAATTTTTCGTACAGTATAAAAGTCGTTTGATGTAATATCGCAAAAACAATGTAAAATCGTTTTAACAATATATAATAGATAAAAAAACTCCAATATACTGTACTTTTAAAATATTTTATAATGAAACTTTTGTACAAAATATAAAACTAGTAATTTTCAATATAGTAAAATATTATAGAAACATAATATTTTGTCTTTAATCTTGCTACTCCAAATCATTACGTAACAATGTGTCAAGGAAACGTGTGAAATATCCCAATAAAATATCACAAACACCTTTTAGACTACCTTCAGTTACACCTCGCACTACTACTAAGAAACAATCCACTATTGATTACTGTACGATGATTAAAAAGTTTGATCATAAAGTAATATACTTTAAAAATGTACTGCTCAGCGAATCTTAAAAGTCATATATCTGGCATCACACCGTTAAAAAGATTCTCCGCAAAACAATTCGCACCCTCACATACATTCCAATCTCGAAAGAGAAACCTCGGGCTCCGCACTCTCTCGCGGCGCGTCGATACACGGAATTACTCGAGGCTGGTTCGGGCGGAAACAATGAGATCAGTCGGTCGTGTGCTCTCCTCTCCACGAGGAGCTGCAGAGCAAAAAGCACAAAGAGACAGACAGACAGACAGACACAGACGTACTCTTATCGAGTGAGAGAGGGTAGTCGAACGAACCCCCGCGAGAGACGACGGTGACGTCAGCCGCCAGGGGAATCGATCGGTCTCTCCCTCTCGAAGATGCGTCGCGAAGAATATGTAGCAGGGGGTGGAGATATTGTCAGTGTAAACGCTTGTTTAGGCGTCGCGCCGAGGAGGCAGGAAGGAATGGCACACGTCGAGGTGTGTTGCATCTGAGATGGGGGAGGGTGGATTTTGAGTATTTTGACGCGAGGCGGCTGGGTTGCATACTTATGTATAGTGTTTACGGGCGGATTGAAACGCAGAGGGTTGGGGCGAACGAGAGATGAAAGGAGACAGCATTGGTAGATATTGTAAATGGTCAGTCGGCCGTTTTTACTGCTTTTTTTGTTTGGCTGTCAATATAAGAATGTATTAATATATAAGAAATTTTGCACTGCAACTTGAAAGTCAGCTACTTTTTTTAACTATTTTTTAGTTTTTTTTGCTTTTGTTGATGATGAAATTTTAACGACCAGAAAATCTTATTATCTCAAACCTCTTAAATATATATGGAACAAAGCATTTTTTAAATATTTTATGAAAAATACATTGAAATGATAAAATAAATTCTGTATATAGGTTCATATGAAGTCTACAATATTTGATAAAAGCATTTTATTACAACCATATCTTAAAAGAGTGAAAGGTTTGTCTTTTAAAATATTTATGTTTTATTATATTCCCAAGCACGTGCTCAAATACCCATTCAGTAATAATATTCAACTTTATTTAAATTTCATTGAAAGACATAAATGTTTTATTGATGAATTTTCCCAGACCATTAAATATTTATATATCGAATATAATATGCATTTCTTTATTAAATAATTATATTCATTTCATATTATCTATATCTGAATAAATATTAAAACTTCATTTCAACTTTATATTGCAATATCCTCTTTCATATATCTCCAAATATAAAAAACTGTCATTATGACTGTACACACTTGAGGAAAGATTCTAAACCCTTTCATCGATACCACGCGACATTTATTTTACCTCACATATTTTACCTTAACCCCAGCTACTTTGTCACTAGCTCAAGCGGGCACCTAATATTTTCAAAAGATTTAACGCGACACCGGCATCACTCACTCATCCTCGTTCTCCTTTTTCCTCGAAATCACACCGCGCCTCCTAATAGCCCACAACCACACGGTATGTACACGTGTCGTTACCTTTGTCGCGCGTCAATGAATCAGCCCGCTTTATATATGTAAGCGCGGGATAAAAATCGATCGCGCGGCTGCCAATATCTCGCGCGCGCAGCGCGTAATGTGACGATGGGGTGTCGAGGGATGATGGAAAGCCGTTGTGTTTGCGCGAATCGGGAGAGAAGGGGCAAGATAGCCTCTTATAGGCGGGATTACGCGCGTGGAGCATGGAAGGAAAAATCTATTTTGCCCCGCCCGCGACGATGACTTTGGCAGTTTTCGGATTATTGGCTGGTTAGCGGTTGATTCGGGATGAGTGGCACGGGGTAATTTTGTGGAAATCGGGTCGGTGTGATACTTTAATGCCTGAACAGTGTTAAAGTAATGCTTTAGTAATGTTTTAGTATTGAAAAAGTATTGTGGTAATGTTGTTAAAAAAGTTTTTTTCCTTTTATGTAAGTTTTTACATATGTTGTACAAATACTATAATGATACAGAAATATTTTAGTAACATTACTGAAACTATTCTTAATTACTAATAAATATCTTGAAATAACGAAAAGTTTATGAAATTTTGATACTGCACGATGTCTTGCTCATTGATTTTTATTGAAATAAATAGTCATTTCATTGGTATATGCCAATGAGGTAGAACAATACCACCCCTATATAATATTGGTATACGCTTATTATTTCTTTCATAGCTTTCCTCTTAAAATTAAAAAGTCTAGCTTAAAAAAAAAAATAAATTTTCTCTTATAAAATAATAATAATGACTATTATGATTATCATTACGTAATATATTTTAACTTCAACAAATAATATTCTTGACTTGGGCTACGTGCTATACATATATCAAAGAAACGCACTCACCGCGTACAACTTTAAAATTTAATCAAGCGCCTAATAAGTATAAATTATAAGAACCTCTCACAGTCGATCGATAAATCAGCCTCGGACCCCTTCGTCCCTTTCATTTTTCATCGCCGCGACCTCACTGCACTGGGTATCTCACCATCACTACCGACTTTTTCCCATTTCCCCCTTGCAGCGCCTCTCCTCTCCAAGGAGAAAAAGATGAATAAATGTACACCTATACACAGCTCTCGCCCTTTCCCCTCCACTTTCCGCTTCCGGGTCGGCTTGTTAGTTCCTCCGCGAACGCACTTGCGTTTGCGTCTCGTGTATAAGACGCGCGCGACGTTGCGGCGATGGCTCCAATATCGGGGATGATCGCTTTCGAGTATAACATGCGCGCGGTTTATGAGCGCGTTGCGGGATGGATGCGCAAATATAAGCCGCGCGCGCGCGTGCGCGTAAAGGGTATCTATAACATCGCGGGGGCTTGGTACGAGAATGTCTGGCTGTTGTTTGGCAACGTGATTTGCGAATTTCGGTGATTTGTAAGCGACAGCGGAGGGAAGGGATTTGCTGTGGGGATGGTTGTTTGGGAGATTTTTTCTTTTGGGGACGAAAGTGAAAGTCAGTGTGTTTAGATGGATGATGTACAGGAAGTACACGTTGTTTTGAAACTGGTCGTTTCTTTTTATTGAATACAAGAAACCGATATTGTGCACGGAAGTTATTCGTCGTAGAAATATTACGCGTGTGAGGGAAAATATTTCACATGATAATGATTAAGAGAAATATTGAAACATTATTAAGGTGTAATTTTATGATGATAATTTGGTTGGTTTATCGGATCGAGACTTAATGTTTTTGATATAAAAAAATATTGGAGAGATGTTTTAGTACGTTATTGAAAAAAAAAATGGTTTAATGTTTTTATAATTAAGTTAGTTGTTACAAAAGTAATATTGTTGGCTAGTAATTTAAAGAAAACTTTGTTACAATCAAATGTTGTACATGTAAAATAGTAATATCATATTGTAATATTTTAAAAACATTACTGAAAGGAATCTTAATGATTAAATATTTCGTCTATTACGCGAAATTCGTATTTTAAATTGAATACAAGAAAAGCAATACGTTACAGTAAAGTTATTTATAGTAGACACCTTATACGTGTAAGAGGAAACAATCTACATGATAATGAGTAAGAGAAGCGTTGAAATATTATCTTTAAATTTATATATAACTAGGGTAGATGTCCGTATTAGTGTGGGTTTAAGAAACTCTTCAGTTTTGTCGCATAATAATAGACTATTTCAGCTGTCTCAGAGATTCCGGTCAGATTATGTTGATAATAAAACTAATAATCTACACGAAACAATTTTTTTTATAGAAAAATATTAATATTTACGAAAGTTACAAACAATATAAAAAAAAAAATTTGTACGCATTTGTGTGCCCTAGCAGACAACAAAGTACATTTTTGTGTGCCTCGTATTAATGTGGGTGTACACGTTTGTGTGCCCCACATTAGTGTGTCTTGATAATATTATCGTTGCCAACAACAGTATATTACATACCGAGGCCAGTAAAATAAGAAATGTCTCAGATGTAGGGGAAGGCGGGGCATGACGTGTCAGGTAGGTAAGTTTGGCACCCTCATATTTTTAATATTAATGAATGCAAAAAATGTAATTTTTACGTAAACCTAATTAGATATGCTTTTAGAATTTTCCTCTATACTTTTGAGATTATAGATAATGTTTAACATTTAATTTAATAAGATTGAAAATCGGTGCTTAGAAACAAGGTTGACTTCATTTTTAAGTCGCTTGGAGTAACAAGAAAATGATTTTTTTTCTAAATGAGACCAAACCTATTTGATAGTTTCGACTTTTATCTTTCAAGCCCTGTTTTTGTTATTTTCAAAAAATCTTTATAAATAATATAATTAAAAAATTAAAACGGTATTAAAATGGGGCATGACGGGCGGCGTGGCACACTCGGGCGTATCAGTGCGCCGCGGCGGCCGCCGAGCGAAGTGATGTAACCTACAAACCAAAAACGGAGCAAGATGGGTTAACAACTACGAAGTGCAATAATTTAGTTTTAAGTAGTTTTTAGTTTCAATTATTACATTAATAAGTAAATAACGATTATTTCGACTGCGTATTAAGTTATATTTAGAGTAGAAAAAAGTCACTTGAAGACTTAAACACAAATCAGCTTGATTTATCCATTGTTAATAATAATTCAGCTTCCGTAAATAATGAAAATTACTTTAGAGAAGTAATACCTGAAGAATCAATTGTAGATACTCAAACTGCCTTTTTCAATGGTCAGGTAGTTCAAATATGCTACATAGATGAAAATGATGCGAAATCTTTAAATTTAAACTTATTGTAATAATAATGATAATTTGTTAATCAAACAAAAGTATTATGTTGTGATCATATTTTATAAGAAGGAATTTATAACATTAAAATCATTTATTAAAATGTAATAATTTATTTTAAAATAAAAATTGTTATGTTCCTTAATAAAAGTAAAATTTTAAATTTTCAATAGACTGATTAATTAATTTTTGAAAATTTTATTATGGCATAATTATTAAAGTATTAATTACTGGAAAAAAGAATTGAAAAATACCTATAGTAAAACATAGTGCCACAATCCACCCGCCGGTGGGGCACGTAGAGCATTTTTTTCAGAATTTCTTTTCTGTATTTTATCAATAATTAAAAGAAAATGAAAAAAAAGTTAATAGTTTATTTTATTTTATTTTTTTCTGATCTAATTATTTCGTTTTTGTACATTTTGAAATAATACACGGTTTAGTTGTTATTTTTAATCAAAGTTAGGGTGTCACACGTGCCCCGCCCTCCCCTAATTGTCGGCCGAGGCGAAGCCGAGGTTGACAAACATGTGATCTGAGGCTTTCTTTTTTATTGGCCAAGGTGTGTATACTATTTTTCTGCTCGACGGCGCCGGAAAGCGGCAACTTCGTTTCGCGCAGTGGCCGGGAAGTTGGCGCTTTCCGGCCGGAGGGCAGAAAAATTATTTTGTTAACTGTAGTGCATTTATAATCAATTTCTAACCCTTGTTTACATTGAATGTGAATTAATTCCAATACGGTAAAAACTGCTGAAGGTCGTCAATGCGATATGAAACAACGTTTGTGCGCAGACAACCTAACCTAACTTTTCTGTTCAAGCGCCGATACGAGCATGCTCGTATTGTATTTGTGCACACACAAATCTGGACAAGTAATTTTTCACTGCCCTATTAGTAGACACCATTAATTAAATATTAAAATCAATTGGAAACCTTTATATTAAGGTTTATTATGTAACATAATATTATTTTATGATGTAATCAATTGTATCCCATATTAAAATCCTTCCGAAACATTCTTTAATGTTAGTTTTAAAAATGTCATTTCTTAGCAAGTTTAGACGAGGAAACGCCGTAACACACCGCAAACCGTGAAACATATTTCTGAAAGTTCTTTTTTAATGTTATAGTAAGGGGAACGTCCCAATACCCGAACAGTGCCCAATACCCGAACAATATTACTTATTCGTCTCTTTCTTGGTTAATAAACGTTAAAACATCTCAAAAATTTTTTCTTACTTTTCTTTAAAGTTTTAGTTTAGTTAGTATTCTTTTAAAGTTATTAAGGATACGTTACATAGTTTATAAAAAAATATTTCAATTAGATAGTATTCGGGTATTGGGTCATGACATTAAATAACATGTCCTGGTACCCGAACAGTACATGGTGTATGTCGTAACCTCAATATTGTAAAGTTTACATGTATTTTAGATTATGTTTTCCATATGACTTAAATTTTACATATATAGTGTTTATACATCTATTCCAGTAATTATAACAACAAAAGAACATTGTAATAATCAAAAATAATTTAATAAGTCGTTTATTTACAAACGATTGTTCGGGTATTAGGACAAAAATGGAACAATGGGGACATACGTATTTTCTGCGTTCGGGTAAGGGGACAAAGGCATCATCGTACTTTTATCTTTATAATAAACAATTACCTTTATAAAGCAATCTCATTTTGATACCATTTGACTAAGGACGTCATAATTGATCATATAAAAGAAAATATTATTGTTTAAACCTTCTAGAGTAATTATTTTCGTTGAATGTTGAAGGTCAATTTCTTATATGTTCGGGTATTGGGACGTTTCCCTTAAATGAAAACAAATTAAGTAATTAATTCTATTTAAACTTAATTAACTATACTTTATGAAAAAAAATATTTTAGCGTTACTTTTTTACTCGTTCATTTCTAGGATATGTTTTAATAATAGGGCACACAAATATGGACAGGCACACTAATACGGACAGCTACCCTACAGTCATCTCTACGCGCGCTTTGTGCGCCGTAATTTTAGCAACACTTCGCACCACTTTTGTTTTTGTAACCTAGCAACCCATTACTCCCACCAACCAAATCACGAATAAATTGATATCATAACAAATCCATCATTTTCTTATGATAAGATAACCTTAGCGAAAATAATAAATGTTAAAAACTGTAAATAACTGTTAATAACAATAAATATCTGTATAAAACTGTAAAAAAATGTCGGAATTGGGAATGTAAATAAGAGTAATTTACAATTTTTTACAGTTATTTACAGTTTATAACAGAAATTTATTGTTATTTACAGTTATTTACAATTATTTACAATTTTTGAGTTTTCTATAGCTGTAAACAATTTGACACAGTATTTTTACAGTTATGTTACAGTTTTTCACGTAAACAATCTCACTTTTTGCTTATATTTTTAATGTAAATAACTGTAAATAAGTGATAATAACTGTTAAAATATATGCTCTTCGATTTTCCAAAAAAATATTCGATTTTATAATTGGAAAATATTATCAAGTGTTAATAACTACTAAATACTGTAAATAATTGTTAAGAACTGTTAAAAACTGTAAATGACTTTTACATGCACAATTCCGACATTTTTAAACAGATTTTAACACTATTTCTACAATTTTTTACATTTATTATTTCCACTAGGGAATAAACATATTTTATAATTTAACTTTATTAAATAAAAATGTTTTAAAAGTCGCCTGCTTTGAAAGACTAATACAAGCAAGAACACTTTTTAAGAATCATTATGTGTGTATCGAAATAAATTGTCGACATATACATGCTAAAACGAGGCGGACGTTACTTATTTGTGCATATAACAATGATAAGGATAGGATAATAACCGCAGAAGCTAAGTAATATGTTCTATATTCTTTCCTTTATTACTTTTTTCCAATAAATAATTGATGTTATATTGTACATGAAGTGTTTTTTGGTTTTTTACCTTAAAAAACAACACTTTATACATACATTTAGAAATGACTTTATAATTTTATAACTTAAGTCCCATTTCCATAAACCGTATTACTACTAAGTTGAGCCTAGCTATATGTTATACTCTTGACCTGCATGTAAATAAACAGACGTATACGCTAGCACTGCTATGTATACTTACTAACCGAACATAGTTTAGTTCATCGCCGCTAGGTAGCACGCGGTAGGTGAGTTTCAAATCTTACGAAGAAAATACGACCTTCAAGTTATATAAGAAACTCAACATTGTTACTCGTCAAGTATTTAAAATGTTATTTAAGTTTTGTAAGATTGATACTCATAGATTGATAGATTTTATTCTCCAGTCTGTCACACGGCTTTAGCCAAATCGTAATCTTCAGCAAAAGTATTGGATATGATTATCTAAACATATTTAGTGAAAATTTTAATGTTTAATTTCTTAAAACTTTTCATTACAGAGTTTTAGATAATTTATATTCAAAATCTTTAAATCTTATATTTAAAATTATACATGCGTTAAACGTTGGATACTGAATTTGTACATTATAAAGTTAAATTCGTATTAAACATTATTAAAAATTCCGTACATCCAAGTACGGAATTAAATATTTTTTCTTTTAATTTATGTGTAAGGAACGCACTATTCAAACATCCGAAGCTACTTCAATTTTCGCTTCTAAACACACTCTATACTTAAAAAATATTCACTTAGCGGCGCGATCCTCGTGTACATCGGCTGATAATGGAGGACGCCGGGCGAAAGAGCGCAGCGCGCGCGCTCGCTCGCGCGTGCTCGTGCTTCAAGAAGCAATTTGCGTAAATAATCCTACTTGCGCGACCCAGATTTAACCCCTTTTATAAAGAGGAAAGATATGAGAAAGATTCCCTCCCTTTTTCTCTCTCACTCTCACTTTGTCCTCGTTCGCGAATTATAACGGAAAGTGAGGCTCGCTTTATAAGAAGGCACGACTATGGCGACGACGATGGCGATGCGAAATTCCCTTTTAATGGAATAAGTTCGCTTCGAGAAATGTGTCTTTGTCGCGAGGGAAGTGTAGTGTATTGCTGACGGAGATGGAAGAATTTGTTTCTAACGCCATCGTTAAATCCTATAATCTTTTCTCATTCTTAAAGTTGTTTCATCAAAAACAGAATTATCAGGAATCTCAGGAATTTTTGCAAACCAATTTTCTTGCACTAAGTTGGTGTTTTTAAGCGGTGAATTATCTTCTTTTCATTTGTCACACTTAACTCGTCTAATTTATTCTCAAAGAGGGAGCTTTATAAGGGAGGAAAATAGTTTACCCACAACAGATGTTTAAGAACATTTTTAAAGACTTATTTTATTCTTTTCTTATCTTATTTTGTGTTGAATAATTAAAGTATTTATAGTCTGTTATTTATTATAAAAGAAAGAAAGATTTTTCTAAAATTCATTTCTCGATATGCAATAAATCTTCACAAAATTGTTATCAATTATTAAAATCATTAAATATTTTAATCTGAATTTTTACGAAGGTATGCATTTTTGCAAGGTACGCAAATACTCGTGACTAATAGAAAATCCATAACTTCTTTTCTTTCTAAGAGCACAGGTTTTAACTTGTTTTTCAAATTAATTGTATTCCGAGTAAATATATATGCATACAATCTATAATAATGATTTTATTTTTATAGAAAATCTATTTTCTAAAATCGAAAGCTTTTATAATGAATATGTATCCGGAACGGCATGTTTATATATATTTTTTTAAGACTGGTTATAAAAAATTATTATTTATGTGTAGAAGAAATCGTTAATATAATGAAACAGTAAATTGAGTAAACTCATAAGAAAAAAGAACGCTAGTTCCAATGAATTGGCAACGGTTTTCTAATTATTTTACATACTGAAAAATTATTTGTAGCATACAAGATATATTTATTTATAATATAAAATATTACTTTTTAGAATAATTATTTTCACACTGCAATAATATAAAAATGATTAATTTCACCAGTTACTATTTCACATGTAAAAACTCATTTAAGTGTACAGATAATATCAATGACAATAGTAGTTGATCAAAAGGGAGGCAATTTAGTGAGACAAATTATTAATTACAAGTTCCTCTAATGAATATCTCCAGCGTAGTATTGTATTCATCGCACTAAGTGACTTCCAAAATCTGACATATCATCTTACAAATTGCATCAAACATGGTAGCCTCACCCAATAGGTTGCGGGGTGTGGTTCCCTAAGTTTAATATACGGAAACCGCACTGTTAACTTTGCTCATCGATTAGGGACCTAAGACACTTTACTTAATAACAGTGTGTGTTATGAGTGTTAGAAATTGATTTTAAACTTAAACATCTGACTTTTGAAATTCATTAACAAAATTCGGTAATTTATCTCGTTAATAATGCTCGTCTCACGGAAATATAAAATATAAGAGAATCATCTTGATACTCTACTCACATCTGACTTTTCCAATTTCGCAACTTCAATTTTTGTAAATATTTTTTCGTCCATCTTATTTTTTCCTTCAAACTTCTAAAAATACACTTTTAGAAGAGTTTTAGACTAATGTTTTTAGACTTTAATACATTTAGTACAATTTCGTCAAAGCAGAGCGTCATTGCATTTGCAACAGTTGCGATACTTCTTAAGACTCACCAATTCAGTATTGAAGTGTTTCTCCTTTAAGGAGGTTCATAACAGTCTCAGGGCGGGGCGAGGAGAAGGGCGTCCCCTCTTACCGCGAACCTCCGCGCGCAGCCACCAAGCTTGATGTTTTGTTTACGTTAAATACTCGGAAATTCATGCGGTTACACGAGTTAAACTTTGGCGTACAGCTTCTTAAGGTTTTAGCCAATACGTTCGTTAGTTTTTTATTGCTCTTTCTGTTTTTTTACAAAATCGCACTTTATGTCAATCAGCTGTTTTTGACCGAGTCCCATAAGAACCAAATCTTTTCAAAATATGTGCGATAATAAATATGGAGAAAAATCGTGCGTGCTCCGTATAATTTAAAGAATAATGTATTAAAATTTGATTAAGATCTCTACATCTTGATATCCTTTATGTACCTCCTTAATAGTGTGAACAGATCACTTATATATCTCGTCTTTCACCTTTAAGTTCTACGGGTTCTGGATTTGCACTTTTGGAGCATTTTACGGTAGTTTTTGGTAATTCAATCAATGGGAATTCGATCGATCATTTTTTAAATGTAGCGATGAAAGTCTACACTATTTATTACTTATTTGATACTGTGTACTTTATATGACGCATAAAGCTGAATGCAATAATACTTGCCCCATATTTCATGAAAGGCCATATTTATCTGGCATCTGCTTATGGTACTAGCGAAGCAGCTCTGAGGTCTTATAAATAATTTTACTAAAGAGCTAATCGCCAAATCTGGTATAAAACTATCTTCATTAAGTGTATCCTTCTGGCATAACACATTAAGTTCACATCGAAACCAATTGCTAATATTCCTTCATTTACCAAAGATACTTAGGGGCTAACGCTTTTTTTTTAATATTGAACATTACATTTCTATACTCTCATTCGAGAAGAGTATAGTGCTTCTAATTATTCATTCTTCTTCGCGTCTTCTTTCATGAGTTCTATGACACTGCTGCCAGATGTGTGCTTAAGGGTTTCAATCTGCCCACAGCCAGCTCGGCATCTTCTTTCTTTTACTCTACCCCTAGCTGTTCTGGAGCGAGTTGGAAAAGGGTTTATCCTCGTTTTACAAGTCATGTCGAAGTCGCATCCAGAAAGAAGGCTGGTGGGTTCTGCTACCTAGTTATGTTGACCTGATACTGATTCTGATTCTTTGAGACCTGCTCCGTCGACAGATGCGTATAACTTGTTTTTCCACCTTGCCTTAATTAACACAGGCTTATTGGGAGTGATGTTATTCTCCTTGAGTCTTGAGACCTGAGCCTATCAATTTGTAAATTCCTTGATTCCTAGTGTCCTAGGCGATGCTCATTCTGACAATGTGACTAAAATATCAAAATAAACCAACCAAAATTGGTTATTGGTTTTGAAAGCTTTTTACTTTCCAAGGGGCACCTGAAGTAAAGTTAGCTCTCAAAATTATAATTTATACCAATTTTTGTAATATTTCATTACATTGACATTCAATTTTCTCCTTAATTTCCGAATCCTACATTTAAGAGTTGTAAACGTATAACGTGTAGCCACTCCAATCTACACGTATACAGAAATCCAAATCTCCGATGACAAATATCATGCTCTACGTATATACACTCGCAACCTGCGGAATTGAAAGTCCGCCAGAAGCACTTATCGACATTTCACCGCAGGCCGCGACTCGACGAAGTATATAGTACAGTAGCTCCCTCCCATCCGCATTAGCATAAGAATCGAATAGCAAGAAACTATCCCCCGGTCGCTTCTTACCACGACAAACCGAGAAACAGAGCGCCGATCGACCGTAAAACAAATCGAGCCCGACAAAAGCCGGGCGCCTCCGTAATTTGCATGTAAATGCCCACGGGGGTCCCAGGTAATTCCTTTAGCCCTGGCCGCGGCGTGCGCGAATTCGGCTACGACGACGATGGCGACGGCGGGCAAACCGCATTAGCTGTTTCCCTTCGAATCCAATTTCCTGGCCGATCGCCGCCAGTTTCCGACGCGGGAGCGCTTAACCTCGTTACGCTCGTTGACTAAACTATCCGCCGGCGGGAGGGAGCGCGCTCTCGCGCGGCAAACTTTCGCGCCTCTCGCCTCTATATACCCTTTTCTCATTTTCATCTCATTTGCCACGAGAGGAAACAGAGGGGGACAGGATGTGTACTGCTCTGAGAGTTACCTTTGCCGTGCGTATATACACTCGTTACCGAGTCGTGCGCTTTTCCGCTCGGTTGGTGTCGTCCTCGTCGGTGCTGATTAATTGCGGCCAGGTCTATATGAAAGTTCTGAGTTCGCAAATTTCGCTCGGGCTCGTTTGAATATTACTTTATCTAACGGAGCTGAAATTTTCAAATTGCGGTGAGTTTGTGGTAAAGTAAGAAATTAGTTTGGAAGTGATTGATGGATAGTTACTGTACGAATATTGTGATTATGTGGTAGTTGTGATAGGGCAGATTTTGAAAGAAAACAAATTGATGTGCTTTTCATATTCATATATGTATATCGTTAAAGTAGGACGAATATTCATTATATATTATATTTTTAAAAGTTACATTTTCGAAATGATGGTTACTAATATTTTGGAAACAGTTTCGTCATAACAATAATACATGATATAATACAAAACATTTCTAAGTACAACATATAAAATAAAAGTTGAGTAGGAAGATTTAAGGTAAAATAAGTGTAAATGAAACAAAAACGATATCATCCTTTGGAGCATTTATGGTATTGGTCACTCATTACACTCTATAATTAACTGCTTTCTTTGCGTTACCTTTTCTACTTATTTCTTTTTATATATGCAGATTAATATATTTATTACTGGTGTATTTAGATACGATACTCATTTGTCATGTACATTCACTAAATTGCATATACGCATAAATCTTAGTTAATGTGTTCAATCGTTTGTTATAAATACATCATTAAAAACAATAATTATAATAATTATCATAGATCTTAACAGAAGTTCTCGAAATGACGACGTCAACTTCGATTATAATGGAACCGTGTCCGTAATAATATTTAGCAAGTGGTAGAAAGGAAGTTCGATTTCTCGCGATGAGGAATAGACCGACGCCTCGGCCTATATCTAGGGTAAACTAAAGCAATTATAATTAATCAAACAAAAACAAAAGACCGCGAAGCGAACCGAGGTGAGGGCAAAGAGAAGTTTCATTTCGAGGTGTTCTGCGAGGAAACTCCTTCCTCTTGTACACGCGCATATATATAGACGTCCATCTTCGTATACTTTAAGCAGATTTTCCGGTTATATATTGCGTCTCGTAACCTCGCGATGGTGTATATTATGTATTGAGAGGAGTGGCTGGATTCGCACTCTAATCTGAGAGAGAAATAATAAATAATTTATTCAGAATAAGTACTTTCCTTAAATGCCTTTGCAATTATTTCTCACTTGCGTTTCTATGTTTGCTGGGTAAAGTTTATTGTTTTTTTGTTTCTTATAGATTAAACTTTGTTGTATTAGCGATTATTTTAATACAATGTGTGGTTATAAAATAGTTATTTTGACTATAAATTAAGGGAAAATAGGACTACCGTTAAAGTTTCTTATACGCTACAGAATATCTTTTTCTTTGATTTATGTCACTGTTTAATCTATTTTTATCACTTGAGGCTCGTTAAATTGTATTTAGCATTCTCTCGTATATACTCTTATTATGTGATCATGTAACTTCTACCATTATAATACTTGCTAAGCCGAATTTTACAAGCTTAAGTCGAGAGCTAGGGCGTCTATTAACATAGTAATTCGCTAGTGGATGCACTAGGTGGCGTCATTTCGCCCGTCGTGCTTCTGTAACTAAATACACTTGCTCGCGAATATAAGAAATCGTGGGGGATGTCCCACGATATTTATTGGGACGTCCTAATAAATAAAACATAAAGTTATATTTCTGTTTCTATTAATAATGTTGCAATAAAACTTTCGAAGATCGAATTTTCTTTGATGCTTCCGTTTTTACTCTCCTTTGAAAATTTCTTGTTTAAATTCTTTTTTTAATACTCTGAAATCTTCAATCTCCCAAATCTGAAAATATAAAATAATTAAAAAAAATAATATTAAATCGCATTGCTCTATTTAGATTTAAATAATTATTACTCACCATCATCGTCTGAAATATCAATTTCATTCTTCTTCTGTTCTACTTCAACTGATTTTATTATTATTGATTTGCTTCAAAACTAAATCAAGTTAAAAAAAAATGTTTCATCTTACACAAAATAGCTTGGCAGCGCGCCCCCGTCTGCCGCTTTGGCAGCTTTCACCGCCTCATAGCTTTGCATATTGCATATTAGTTTTATTGTGTTATACAACAATATAAAGAAAATATGAAGATTAAAGTTAAGATTGAATTTGAAGAAAAAACCGCTGCCAAGTCATTGGCCCGTTGCTTCCTCAAACTTAATTTTGTGATTCCTTTAATTTTTAATAACAAAATTTATAATTTTTGCAACAAATTATGCCATAATTTATAATTAAATTTATTTTGAAGATTAAAAAGTATTAATTTTCAAATTTATTCATTCATTTATTTATTTATATCAACCGGCAAGAATGTTCCAGGTTTAACATAATATATACATATATACACCACTTTTGTTTTTGTGACCTAGCAACCCGTTACACCCACCAACCAAACCACTAATAAATTGATATCATAACTAATCCATCATTTTTTAAAGATAGGAGATAGGATTAAGGAGTTATAATCTTTTTTGAAAAAATACGTTTTTGTTTTTGTTCATAACAAAAGAACTGTGATAGCTAGACATCAAATTTTTTTTTTCAAATATAGACATTTTAATTCTCTTTCGAATGCTACCCATCCGATCCAGATACATAGAGCCGTTCTCGAGAAATTACGATTTGAAAAAAAAGGTTAAAAAAACTTTAACCTCAAATATCTCTGAAATTTCTAGACCAATCATTTTGCCCAAAGAACTCGACCAAGAATTATATAAAATCTACCTCTACAAGGAATTTTAAAGCGATTAAGTCAATTTTACTTCCGTAATCGTTGGACATAGAAAACTCGTTTTTTTCATTTTTCAATTTTTTTCTCAAAAACTAACCAAAAGAATGGATTCAAATTTTTAGAGCTTATAGCTATTTATATTCTGCATTATCGTGATTTTTCTCAAAAAAATTGACCGTTTAGTTTCGGAGTTATAAGCTTTAAAAAAAAAACACGTTTTTGTCAATAACAAGAGAACCGGGATAGCTAGAGAAATTTTTTTTTGAAAATTATAGGTTTTTTTACGCTCTTTCGAATGCTACCCATCAGATTTAAATATCTCGATTCTATCATTGAAAAAAAGCCAAAAACAATTTTGAGAAAATCGAAAATTCGAAATAAAACAAAAACGAATCGGCCCAATCAAAAAACGGATTTTTGACCCGCCATCACACAAAAAAAAACAAAAAGAATGAGACCTGTCCGGTTAAAATCGATCGAGTAGAAGCTGAGATCCAGGCGTATACACACACACACACACACACACACACACACACACACACACACACACACACACACACACACACACACACACACATCCATACAGACATTTTTCAAAAATCATGTATTTTGGTTCCTAACACCTCGAATATCAATTATAACATGTTTTTACAACAACTCAAAAAATTACTATCACAAAGCTTCCTCTAGGAGGAAGCAAAAGTAGATATAAAAGCACGGCGGCAAGTGGTCTACACGACGAACCGTGTGTCGCCGATTTTTGGAATTTTCAAACTATACTGATGATTCTTTCAGAGCGTGTTATTGCTCTTTTCACTGTTGCTTTACCGATAGCTCATGATACTTATTGATGCAAATTAATTTGCAATGTAATTTTTCAAATCTTTATTGTGTACAAGTGTTCTATAGATTTTCGCTAAATGAAGTTATTACAGTGATAACAAATTCTATAAAATATAGGTTATTACGAGGTAGAATTTTTCTGGTAGATAACTTATCCAGGCACGGGGACAAGTTATAGAGGCCTTTTGTTAGTTTCTTTACAACATCGATTATAAATAGTCGTAAAAATTAAACTTAAGATGTATAGTGCATTTTACTCTTTAAGAACGTATTATAAACAAGAACATTTAGCTCACATGTTGCTTTCAGTTTATTTAGGATTCCTGAAGTGAACTTTCGTTGACTTTTCTTACACAACCCCTCATTTATATTCTATTCGGTAATGGCCATTTCATTCTTCACATACAAAAGATCATCTGTATAGCGCCGGCGAAGGGTGGGAAACAATATTTCTCCTCTTTTATCGGTTTTTTTTTACCTTTTTTAATAAAAAGAAGAGCCAAGGAGAGGAATTGAAATCCAACTCTCTTTTCTACATATAAAAATGATAAATGCCGGGGCAGAATCTGAAAGTGGAATGAGATAAAGTGCTTTACATGGATTTTTTACGTTCATCCCTGTGTTCGTAATATTAAATTAAAGGAGAAAGTTGCAAACGCAATTCACTGTATGTGCGAAAAGCAAAGAGCGAATGTCGTACCGTAATTTGAGAACTATTTGGACGATGTAAGATTTTCTCTTAGGAGATTTACACAACCTGACAGTTTTATAAAAGTTACAAGCTGTATTGTATTTGGCTTTACTAGTTTTAATGGGCGTACAATAAATAATTTTTTACCCGTTTGATAGTTCCTTTTGTACAGCAGCTTGCTTATTGACTTTATCGTCTATTTCCAATGTTTGATTTCGAAAACTAAATATAAATAGATTATTTAATAAACCTTAAATCAAGCGCTATTTTGAAGGTTTTGTCGATCTTGTAGAGCCAGGTGAGTTAGATATTAAAAACTCTAATTTTGTTTTTTAAACGAAGCGACGTTTCGTCAGCATTGGTGCGCTGATTGCATCAGACTAGAAATTCATTAAACGCAATTACACCAAAAAATTACAACGAAGATTTACAACAATTTGTTCTTGAAAATTATTTAAAAAGATGTTTAGCTTTTTTGCCGTAATAGTTAACAACATTGTTGACCCGTTGAGAGTTTGACAAAAATTCTTGCTCCATCGTGACAAGTAAACGATGGAGTGACTTTTTGAAAAGTATAAAATTCGGAAGTGAGTATTTGTAGTCACAGCTGTAGCTATCAAACGTTGTAACGTTGCACCTCACTTTTCCCTGGCAACAACGCACAAGTTATTTATTTAGCAGGACCGGAGGCTGAAGCTCCGACGGATGCGGAGTCGGTGGGAGGCCGACTCCTGTGCTGAGAGGAAAGGCGGAAAAAAGGGTGCACACAAGTACTCACTTCTCGTTCACAAATACTATTTCTTTATTTATCCTTTTAACATATAAACCCGACAATTCACTTCCGATGATTTGAGTACCCGGCGAACCGCGCCGGCAATGATAGCGATACGCGCACTACATGTCAACGCCGCAGCGTGACCTCGCAATCGGGGTTTTCTCGGCCCCGCACTCTAAGTCGAGGGTGATCGCCGGGCGCTGCCGATTTCTCGGTGCTCAATGGCGATACAAACCCTCGCTCTCACTATCGCACGCGCGCGCTGGCCAACGCAAGGCCGAAACCACGGCTACTCGCCTTGCTCGCCGAAGAGTCGTGCTCGCTGCTCCCTGCGGTGCTGATGGCCGATGATGAACGTGCAGCGGTGATGCAGGAGGCAGCTGACTATAAGCGGAGGAGTGCACCTCTCTCTCTCCGCACCAGCAGCTTCTCTCTCTCTCTCTCTCTCTCTCTCTCTCTCTCTCTCTCTCTCTCTCTCTCTCTCTCTCTCTCTCTCTCTGTTGGTCGGCGCGAGGGGAACTTCCCGTGCGCGCACTTCGACTAATCACTTGGTACTCACTACCCGCGGCTCCTTTTCTCGCCGCGGCAACCGTGCTCCTTCGGCCGCTCTCTCCCTCTCCAGCACCCTTCATGTGTGTGTGTCTTCTCTCACACTTCGCATCGTTGCCGAATCCTCAAAACAAGAGAGCCCGTGTAAATATATGAACATTTACTTGTGCGTACACGGGCTCTGGCCAGCGCGGGCAACGAGGAATGCGAGGCGACGAGGGCACAGCTATAATGCGTGCTCCTCGTCACAACGTAAACAAAGCACATACAACACATACATACACAGATATACATTACCTTACTAGTATTTAATGAGTGAATATCTTCTTTTTTGTTAATGCTGTTTTTATTCAGTTTAATGTTAATCATTTCAGAAATTTGTCTTTTTCTATAATTAGTCTCTGTGTCATTTTAAGGTTTTTCCAATCAAACTCGTGTCTAAGTTTCTTGAATGTGTATTCACAACGTTTTCTACATTTTTATTTGTCATATGTTCATTTATACGTGTTTTTAGTGTTCTTTTCGTTTCTCCGGTATAGACAGCTAGGTAGTGTTTACAATGAAATTAAATGGGCAGTTTTCACTAAAATCAAGCCCTTTGCGCATTTTTTATCTCGTCTATTTTTTTAGATTAACTTAAAAACCAATTAAATTGACATTAATTCTACGCGTTCCGAGCCACGATTTTTTGATAAAAAGATATGTAATACAATATTGGTTCATCTTTTTCTACTCTCTAAAGTTGAATTAGTGAAAAAACCACTATACTTGTTCAAATTGCTTCACCGTAGAATTAGTGAATATTTACTATTTGATTAGAGAATATTCACTAATTTTATGGGACATCAATTTTAACTAATAATTAGTGGTTTTTTCACTAATTCAATTTTAGAGAGTAAATTATTAGATTTAACTACGATCCTATTTTTCTAAAATTCTGTTGTCAACGAGAACTTAATTTCCCAGTAGACCCATAGTTTCTAGAGAAACACGGGTAACTCGGGATCAAGAAGCTTTTCGTAGCAACTGGCATGATCAATTCTCGGATTCTCATAAACCTGTGGAAACTTGCAATTCTTCTTAGCAGTTATTATCTCTTCTAGAGCAACGTAGGTTAGTGGAATCTAAATAAAGCATATAGCATGCATGTGCAAAGCCCATATTCTCTGACAGACAGTTTCTCGGCTCTCACTCGTGACTCCTGCATCTTACATTCTTAGAATCGCCTTCATGCGAATCCGCGGAGATAAATGAAAGTATTCTACTATTTATGTATACTTCTTGATAATCGTCTTTTCATACTTTCAGAGTTAAAGCACAGTCACAATATTTAAGAAAATGACATAAAATCATATTTATTACCATGTAGAAGAGTGAAATATATTCAGGGCAAAAGTTGCAAATAATCATGCTTCGTGAAGTTCCGTCCCAATCAGCAATACGCACGTACACCCATGTACCTACATAAATCCGGAAAATCGTAGCTCATCGCGCTATCGGAGCCTATTATCGGACTTGCTTCACTCTCTCTCCCTCTCGCGGAACAGAAGAAAGGAAGAACCCGGAAAAATAGAGCAACACGGTGGCGGCGGCGCACTTCATTCTTCCTCGCGTTTCACACTGAGGCCGTAAACGCCGCTTTATCTCTCTCTACCCACTCCCCCGTGTCCTTTTCTTTTATTCGCTCGGCCGTGTATATCTCTCGCCGCTTTATTCGCCGCGGGAGAGGAGGTCGGGGGGAGAGATGTAAAAGAAGATGCGCGACGGGAAAACAAATGAGAAACGCGGGTATTAATTATATCTCGCTCGTGACGTGTACGTATGTTCGGGTAACGTAACACGGCGGCGGTTCGTATAAAAGGGTAACGCATGAAATGTACTCAAGGTTTATATGCTGGTTTGTGGAGGAAGGCTTGAAAGTCGTGTTATTCGAGTAGCGATGTTTTTGTTGAAAATTATTATTAATGATGACAAATTTTCGTGTGGTGATTCTGGTGAATGTAACGAGATATATTATTTTAACAAAAGCCATGCTGTTATAGTAGCGAATGAAAACGTTTAGAGAATGAAAATACTGACGTATGAGTGATGAATAGAATATTGACATGTAACATTATATAATAACGTTATTAAACTATTAATATTCATTTTTAACTGACGGACCTGCTGATATGGATCTGGTATGAAATAATTCAAAATTGCATGAATAGCCTCTCAAAAAAAAAAAAACACATTCCTATATTCATCAAATTTAAAAACAACCGTTACTTTTAAAATACTTTACCCTTTCATTATTTTGAATTTGGGGAGTTATTCAGCCACGGTTATTGGTGAAGTTTTTTCAAATACGCCACTGGTTCTAGAAGGTTACAACATCATTAGAGAAAGAGGGGAATTCAGTGGCACTAATAAAATATTTTCATTACCATCGGATGCTTATACGATTGATTATAGTTTCAAATAATATTAAGTTTACACAAAAATATTTTTCTTTGATAGTTAGGTGAATCATATACTTAAAATTGCCTTTTTTTTCCTCTGGATACACCACTATAAATTAGTGATAAACTGGTCTCGTCGAGATGTGCCTTCTAAACTAAAAAAAGCCAACGGCAACGAAACGATCAAAACGGCTCTTCCCTTCAAGAAACTTCCATCTCTCCCTCTTCCTCACGCTTATAAACCGACATAATTCCCGGCCACAACTATGTTCGTACTTTCCTCCTTCGCACAAATTTCTATTTACGCGTGCACGCGGCGCAAATCCAATCTCGCCTCACTCGCCTGTAGTGCGCGCCTCGACTCTATCGATTTTGTCTCTCACCGCGCGAATGAAGTGAGAGGAGAAGAAAAAAACAGCGCGCGAGACTCTTTGATTTCTTTCAGATCTACAGCCTCGGGGTATTTTATCGCAACGGAGATTATCGGTTGGACAGTCTCCCTCTCTCTCCTCTGGGGAGGTACGCTTCCGCCTCCGGCTTTGCCAAGACGACGATTCAAATGGTTCGCGAATCGAGGATAAGGGGAGAGATCGTTTGCTGTTTTTTGCAGTGTAATCGCTTGAGCAATTATATTCGCTTTCATTTTTTCGGGCTTTCGACTCTTCAATAGGAATGGGTAGTGTAAGAAGTGTACAAGAACGTTGAAATATGTAAGGCAATGTTGTCATTACAATAGGATTTTTTCATTTATTATCCGAGTGGTATTGCATCTATAATATCAGACTACTTTTAGTATCGTATTTTAACTTGGTATCAGCCGAATGGATAAAAATATAAATCTGTAATTATTTATAAAGCATTTTCGTTTAATGAAATAAATTAATTTTCTTGAAAAGCAGGTTTGCTTATCTCGTCTTTTTAAGGAGAGATTAATCTGAGATTTTGAATACTAATAAAATATTAATTTAGACAGTAAATTTGCTCTATTTACCAACTTCATTTGCATTTCAATTTGTATTGGAGATAATGTTGATTTTATAATCAAATTAGCACTTAAAATTTCATTTCCACAATTTTCAATTTTATATTTTCAATTTACTCGCGAAATTAGGGAATAAGCATAATTTATTTTATTGAGAATTGATTTGCATGAAATTGCTTCATTGAACACAGAACAATCATTTAAATAGTAATCTAGAATAATATGATGAAAATTCAATTTAAAATGTACCACAATAAATAGGAAACAAGAGATTTTCAATATAAAATGGAATTCGTTACGTATCGGCGCCCTCATTCCATTGCAGTTCTACAATATGTTCGGTTGTCGGTAGGAAACAATGCAGTTAATTTTTTTAACACAATAGGACTAATAAATATGCTTCAAAAACACGCTTCGTAAAAACTTTCAGTTAGTAGAATTTTCATGAACAAATTCTTTTTATTATATACATGTTTAACTTCTATTTATTTATGTTGAGTATCATTCCAACTTTTAAAAATAACGATGTCTTTTTGCTACTTTTTTTTGTTCAAATCTGTATACAAATTCAAGTACGCAGTTGGAATAATCAATAAATTCTTTTCTCCACCTGCATTTGCCGCAGCGACTTTGTTTAGAAAAATACGAAGAAATTTCACTTTACTGGATAAAATATAAAGCGATGTCTCTAAATCTCGACAATAGTGGTGATAGTTCGAGACTTTCGAAATGCTCGTAAAGCTTCAAGGAATAAAAGTTTTACGGCTAGATATTGTTCCTGACACTTTGGTTAGAAGTGTCTTGGGGATAAAAACTTTAGAGTGCTTTTTATTAATCAAGATAGTTTTTAAATTGCGTCTTGAACATTATTGTGGTATTTGATTATGAGGATTTCAGATACAAAGAATCAAATTTTGCTCTTTTTTGACAGATTTTTTTAAAGAAATGAAAATTACTGAAATTAAATATTTTAAAAAAGAAATTTTTAAATTAAAAAAATGTCATTTTATAAGGTTTACGATTTTTACAATGATATTGATTCTTAATATATTTATTGAATGTACGTATTATAAAATTAAACATTTCTTAACAAAAATTTAAATCCTCAGTGTCATCCTTGTACGCTATTATTTGTTTTTGACAGATAGTTTTCTTACAGCTTAGTATTGATTGCCATGTATCAATTGCAAATAAGGGTGCTTCAGCTTCCCAATAGTAGTTCCGATGTAGTCGTTTCACAAAAATAACAAAAAATTTTCTACAGACTACTGTTTGGCTTAAAATTTATTCGTAATTA
Organism: Torymus aiolomorphi; assembly: GCA_036365515.1. NCBI lineage: Eukaryota > Metazoa > Arthropoda > Insecta > Hymenoptera > Torymidae > Torymus > Torymus aiolomorphi. Next base: position 25,977,713 of record CM070873.1, on the reverse strand, counting down.
AATCTTTGAATAATTCATTCAATTTTTCCGCCGCAACAAATACTAAAGTAGCTATTATTTTTATTTTCACGTTCTTGGATTTTCTTTTTCAATCCGCCCTCACCAAGTTTTCTATACATGAATTGTCTAAAATGTGGATAACAAAACCTCATTTGATTAACGAATTCGTCCACCTTGGTGGAAATTTGTCTATCTGAAATGGCCACAATTTCAATAAATAGGTAGGAAAAATGGCTAGTTAATAGGCCCCGGTGAAACGCTGTTTCTCCCATTATTCGCACATTTAATAGATTGGACATAACCTCCAAATTTTCGTTTTAAGTTTACTTAAAGACTTGACGTTAAATTGGATGGTATTCAACTGTAATTGATAGCTTACTAAAATATAAACAATATGAGCAGACAGAAAAACCATTTACAGCAGTCCTTTTGAAGATATTACGTAGAATGTATTTATTGCCATTAGATTCTGTCTCTCTCACTCCTTGTCATAACAACAGGCTTTCTACTAGCCATTTCCGGACTAAAAAGACTGATCAGTTTTAATACCTTTAAAATACTCAAGAACAAGCTTGTGCTTGTCTTCGTAAAACTCATTTTATTTTTCAATCTATTAAATGATTGAATAATAGGGAAAAAAACGTTTCACCGGGACTAGAAACTGGACAAGGGAAATTCCCATTTTATAGCAAGTTTCTAATATAAATAGCCAGTTATTAGTTAGAAAATGTTTTGGATTTCCACCAGGGCAACATTGCTTTTACTCTGATAAGATTTCTGTGATGTGATTTCATTCAGCGCCAAGCACAAACTTTATCCTAAACGATGCGTATAAACTGTTTTTCTGCGGTAAGAATCAATAGATTTAGGAATCTATTTGATAACATATGGGTAACTTCATGTCAACTGTTCAGCTCAAAATTTTAAAATTGCTCAAAATTTTTTTACTCATTCCAAATTAGCCCCAAAACACAAATATAAAATTTTAGATTAAAATATGCAAAAAGCACTATTTTTTCAGTTTTTTACAGCTTTTTTTACAGCTTTATTTGCGCATAACTTTTTTCTGTGGTCTATTTCCGTCTTCATCAAGGTCACATTTTAAAGGTAACATTTTTTACAAATCTTTTAGCCTTTGGTGAGGGATATTGATTCTGTCGCATTCGCCTTAAGCATATTTTAAATGGTGTTCTGTCAAGTATAAATTAGCAAAATAATTGGCATCGATCTGCAAAAAGTCTGAGTAATTCTACTTACAATTTGCAAACTTATTCTCATTTAATATACTATACAAAGTGTTTCAAGTTTTTAATTTAAAAAATCATAAAAATTGAAAATTTACGAAAAAATTCAAAATTTTCAAATTTTCAATTAATTATAACTTTAGAACGAGTGCATATTTTGCTCTAAAACTTTATATTTGTGTTTTGGGGCTAATTTGGAATGAGTAAAAAAATTTTGAGCAATTTTAAAATTTTAAGCTGAACAGTTGACATGAAGTTACGCATATATATAAGTATTTGAGGATCCAAAAATTTCATAGTTATATAGGTATATATGCTATTTCGGTTTAATTTTCTAAACTTTAAGGTAAATGTTACTATTTTATTACGTAGGAACAATGCGTTAATAAACTTACTATATGTTAAGTGGTAGCAAAGTATTACTAAATTCTTGTTACTAAATCAATTATCATTCTTTGACAATATTTCCAGATATTCATTTGTCCAGAAAACTAATACTCTTGTATCACCTTTTGCAACCTTATGAACTATTAAACCTCATAATATCTCAAAAACTACGGTTCTACGAAATTTCATGTTCTCTAGGCAAAATTCGCTTAAAACTATTATTTTGAAATAAATTTTTTTCCACATTATTTGTACTAACCATGAGAGTATCAGTGATCTGGATCATGGGTCTGAAGTTTGCAACGTTGCAGTGCAACGAAATAAAAAAATATTTGATTTTCCTTCAAGTTTGTAATAATTAATATTACTTTTATGTGTAGATTTATTGTTTTATAGTATCAAATATCAAAGATTTAGATAAAATTTCCATTGCTTGATAACTTTAATTGTAAAAAATTATTTCGTTACACTCCAACGATGCAAACTTCAGACCCATTCTGGATCACCGCTTCGGCTAAAACTTTAGGATACGTTTGTGGATGTAGACATGTGAAGAAAGCCGCAATATTAGATACTAACTCCCCAAAACACTCAAATTATGGCCATTTTTAGCTTTATAGTGAAAAAATCTTCAAATAAGACTTATTTTAAAACGAATGATTTAATCTTAGATAGTCTTAATACGATTTCTTTACATTTCAATGTTAAACTTTCATAACTTTTTCAATATATTTTAATCAATATTTTTTAATTCTGAAAAAAGCGAATAAAAGCTCGTTGTCTCTATTTTTATTTTTTTTTTTAATGATATTTCAGACTTTACAAGATTAAATGAATACCGTTTCAAGAAGAGGCATTTTCAAAATAAAGTTAAAAATGTCCAGAATTTTTTGTGAAGCTTTAGAGTTTAATATTGCAACTTTTTTTAATATTTCTACATCCAAAAACATATTCTAAAGTCTTAGCCGAATCGTGATCCAGATTCCTGACCCTCTCCTGGTAAGTAGATGAAAATTATTTAGCTTTCATAAAATTAATCCTAGCACGAGAGAAAAGCTAATGCAGCACGCGAAATAATAGCTTTCTAGCTCATAATAATTATTATCTAATCTTTAGTAAAAAGATATTGTTGGACAAGAAAAAAGTGTTTTGAAGTACAAAGTATACAGTTCAAGGACAAACCAATAACGATGCCATACATACAAAAGCAAAATTCTAAATAACAAACTACTAACACTTATACCTTCACCTACCTCCTTACCCATCACACTCCCCTCGTCCCATTCGAAAAAAAAACCATTCGACACTTCTTTGAAACGCCAGACTTTCCCTCCGGGGACTGCAGCAGCGTAGTCGCTTTCGCCCATTTGTCTTGGCCGCGTAACTGATTTTCCGGATCTCTCTTCTTTGTTGCGCAGAGGGCGACGCGGGCGGCTGGGGACCCTGGAGCCAGTGGACGCCCTGCAGCAGCTCCTGCGTCGGCGGCTCGCGCAACCGGCACCGCTTCTGCGACACGCCGCCGCCACGGTACGGCGCCAAGTTTTGCCAGGTGAGTATGGGGAATTTAGCTGGGTGCGCCCTTGTTTCTTAGAATTTGTAAGTATACGAGTAAAGATTGTGAAAAATAATCTTGTTTTCGATTTTTGACAATTGTATTTTAATAAGGCAGCTGGCAAAGGAATATACTCAAGACTCTAATAATTCAGCAATATAGTAACTTTGAATTCGTTTGAAAGATTAGAGAGGGAACTGTAATTATGATAACGCAATGACACTTGTTCAACATTCTCCTTGGTTACATGTTCGTATGTTTAAAGTGAAACTTCATCATAACTATTTATATACGTTAATTCAATCGGGAACAGTTTCTTATGTTTTACCTAATTTGTGAGAAAAGTGATTAGCGACAGAGCTAAGATCAAGGCTCGAATATAGTGACGATTTTCATCAAGTAGTAAAATATCGATGACTACCTAATATATGTTGGGATGAATCTGTTTATTCTTTTGAGAATATACACTTATTAGCACACTAAATAATGTCAATCATTATCGACTAACGAGCGTTTGTTGCTGAATCAATTAATTTCTTCATTGATTAATATTTTTCATTATTTTATTTTTCGAGAGTATATGAGGCGTTTCACGTCAACTGCCCCAGCTCGGTTTTTGAGATATAAGATGTTTTGTAGTTTTTGAAGGTGAAAATGGAAAATTTCAGAAAAACTGGCTATATCATTGGAAAGTTGAGGAAAAAAAACGTTAAATACGCTTATTAAACAATTTTTTAAAGTATTTTTAATTAAATTTAAACATTTTAGTATCATAAACATGAGTTGGAAATAGCACGATTGGCACTCGCGCTCCGATCTGGGGCAGTTGATTGAAACGCCTCATATATTAAAAGTGGAAAAAGGTTATTTTTCAAAAGCACTCTTAGTGTTAGATTTTAGGTTAAACATTTTCATCGATAGAAATTTGTACTTAAAAATTGTAATATTGAAGTTGTAATATTGTCCTCAAGGTTTAAAGTACTTGTATTTTATAAATCAATTTAAGGCTCGCCTACTTCTATCTTTAACTTTATTACTTCTTAATGCTCTCGGCGAAACTACTAAAATACTTTACGACTAGTTAGTAGTATTAAGTACGATAAAGTTTGGCGCATTACAAAATAAAATAATATATATTTTAAAGAATAATTTAGTCTAGCATTTTAGCAATCATAAATAAAAATACAATAATTGAATTACAAGACGCACATTAGTAAATTATTTCGTAATCAGATTAATTGAAATACTCTCTTTTCTACCGTAATATATTGCATTTTTAATGCTATATTATAGCAGCAATATTGCAAAGTTTTTATAGTGTAGCGAAGTAGTTCAACTAATTTAGGGCAATGATGTCGTAAATTAGCAACGTGCGCTTCATTTTATATTCCAATTATTTTATATGAGCCGTAAATAAATAAGCGATCAAGTAATCTGTCGGTAATGAATTTTGAATAGTGCTTTTTATTTTTAAATTTAATAATGCACATAAAGTATGAATTATAACTATCTATACATAATTTCATCTCCTATAATTTTACTATTTTTCATAATTATCAGTGCCCTTTATGAAATCACGAATATTAAACTAATAATAATAGACAAAACAGACAACAATCAAATTAGAACATTATAATAAAACACAAATTGCTTCAGTTAATTTTTCGTCAATTTCATCAATATCGATTTTATTATATTAGCGATAATAGGTATATCAAATAATACGTCTCTAACTTAAATTTTGTCATAAAAAAACTAATTTACAAAATAAGATTTACACATTGAACTACATTTATACAGGTACAGTTGCAAAAGTCAACAAACCAATCAAAGTCAAAATTAAAGCAAACTTTTTCCACAACATCTCAACAGGGCGAGACGGTAGAGACGGAGACATGCGGCGGCTCGACCCAGCTGGACCTGCACGGCACGTGGAGCCCCGGCGACTGGGAGTGCCGGCACGGCGAGGGCCTCGCCGCCGACCGCCCGGAGGTGACTGCCGAGGTCGGTGCCAAGTGCCGCTGCGGCTGCGCCCTCGGCCTCGAGCACGAGGACGAGCAGCCGCGATTACTCGCGGCCAGTAGCCACGGGTGTCCCGGCAAGTCCTTCTGGCTCGTACACGTGAGTATATAACTTTAGTTGAAGGAGGGTCATTGTGGTGTGGCTTGTTTTGATGGTTAAAAGGGGTGGGAGGATGTAATAATTTGAAAATTGTTAGAGAATGCAGTGTGTGTGTAGAAAGGAAGGGGAACTGAAGGGTTGATAAATCTGTAGAAGATTTGAATTTTTACATTTTATTAGACCTAGTTGTGGTTTTTGTTTGTAAAATTTTTTGTTCGAATTTTGAAAAAGTTAAAACTTTTGTGAATGTTTGTAAACTTAAAAAAAAAGTAAGAATGTGTCAACAAAAGTAAAAAATTATAAGAAAACTTAAATGTTGAATATCGTATATAATGGTGTCCAAAGCTTAAAATAAAGTTAAAGTTTTTATGTTGCTTTACATTATATGATTTTCACTAGGACAAGCGCTGAAAAAGGTATCAACTAACTTGGTGTGGTTTTACGTTGTTAGATGTTCAGAAGTATCGCTAAAAATCCGCAACTGATTATCATAGCTTTTACTCCTCACTATTTTTAAGTTGAAAGCATTCTTTGAAAATTATAAAATACCAAAATGAACGATAAAAAATTATATTTATGTTAAAAAGGTTATTCTAAATCTCAAATCGGCTTACTTTAAACAAATTAATTCATTTAGTGATGCAGATAAGAGCTGTACTTATACCTATAACATTAAAATTGATATGAATATTCAAAAATCTTTTATGAAGATGTAAAGTTTAGGTTACTCTACTATATCAAAACATATACATATAACGTGAGAGCATGTGAGTATATCTACATGTATATGCGCAGAACGTATTTGTCTATGTGTTAGAAATCAAAATTGATGACAAAAACACTTGTTTCATTTTAAAATAACTTAAAACTATAAAATGTATGTACAATATAAACAGTTTAAAAGTACTTATTTCTATATAATATAAAAAGAAATACATGGAATTTTTTCCAATATTCAAGTTAATTGAATTTTAATACTAATTCTATTTTCCGAATAAAGATTATTTAGAATATGTGTTTGATAAAATAAATAAAACATAATTCTTTTATTTTCACAAAGCACGATTTTTCGAAAGGTAGAAATTTAATTAAAATTACACAAGGATTTTCGGTCACTGCATCTCAACTGCCGTTTTTTCTTTCTTAACCCGAATGAACATTCTGTTTAATTAAGCTTTTTCACACAGCACGAGAGAATATCGTTTTTCACAAAGCTCTTGCGTGAAATTAAATTGCCCGATTTAAAAGTTACCAAACAATCCTTTGAACATTCTTCACATCGTGATTTGTAGTGAACGGTAGAAGCTACGCTAAATTAGAATACGAACGTGACTATGCTCCAAAAGATGTTATTTTAAATAAAATATTGGATTGCAAAAATTGGGTTTACCTGAACTATTAATTTCTTTATAAATCATTACCTAGACAGTTGAAAATATTGGAAAAGAACAAAGGAATTCAAATTATGTTTAGTTACACCTATAGATATCATATTAAGAATCAATTTTTTTAAACTTGTATGCTATTATCACCTGTTTGTTAACGCAAACGATTGAGGTAAATAATTTATATTTATAAAAAGATATAGTAGTTAACTTCTATTATACCCTGGTAGAAAATTAACCATAAGTTGCCCAGAATATGCTTAACCAGCATATGGCTTAGCCATATTCTGGCCAACTTATGATTAATTTTCTACCAGGGTAAAGGTTCTTTTTTCTAATTCCGTTATCCTTTAATTATCAATTATTTTTACATTTATTTTTATATTACCTCTTTGCCTTGCTGAATTTATATATTTTTTCTACAAATCTCAGCCTGTTTGGAACTTATTTTTGCCTAATACTAGAACCCTACTATCATTATTAAGATTCAATATCGAATATTTAACACTACTTTTTCCATGTCTTCTGCTTCATGTTGCGTGATGACGTTAATAATTTTTATAAAAAGATTAAAAAATTATTGATTTAAATATGAGCAAAATTAATGATTTTTCATTTCAATTGTCAATTTAAATTGGTCTAGGTTAATAAAATCGTTATTAGGGACATACCTATAGATTTATTGGAATCTTTATAGGACGATAAATAGATAAGAATTTTTCCATCGATCTTACAGTCTTGCAAATTAAATTAAAATAATTAATATTTATGGCGATGGAAAAATTCTTATCAGTTGATAGTAAATTGCAGTCGACATAAGTAATATTTTTAATGACGATAAATAGACCCAGAGACTTTTCTGTAAAGTTAAAGAAAAAAATTCCAGTGTAAATGAGGTGCTTGAAATTTTGAACGTTCATAGTTGTTAAGAATGTTCGGTCGATATCCTTGAAAAACTATGTTACCGATAAGGCAGGGCGATCGGAAATCAGGGAGAGCGCCTGCGACGCGGCGCGAGCGATTTTTAGTGAGCATGACGCTCTGGTCACGCGAGGTTGTGCTCCTCCCCGTGCGCGACGGCCGTTCTTTCCCAATCACAACGACTGTATTAATAAGACTTTCACACGTTTTTATAATAAACCTATTTTTATTAATAAGGTGTTTTTTGTTATTCTGATCACAACCCTGCAAAAATCCTTAAAAGGTTATGGGCCCAGAGCACGTGCTTTGTGAACGAGAATAAACTTTCTTTTGTGTTAAGTGTGAGATACATATGGCAAACAAAGTTAAGATGGATTCAATTTCAAAGATTGAAAAACTGAGAGACAAGGAGAACTGGCATAGGTGGATGTTCGTAGTTCGGACGTATCTCGAAGAGGACGACGATCAATTGGCGGTTTGCGAAGGGAGCTTAAATATGCCCGAAAATCCTGCCACGGGTTCCACGCCTGCACAGGCAGTAGCGTACGAAGCTGCCGCAGCCAGGTTCAAGAAAGCTGATAAAGCCGCACGAAAGCTGATTGTCTCTACAGTTGAAAAGAAGCCGTTAGACCTCCTAATGAATTGTACAACTGCTCGACAGATGTGGATTAAGCTGAACGCGGTTTATGAAATGAAATCGGAAGAAAATCTGTCGTTACTTCAGAAGCAGTTTTTTGAATTCAAGTGGGACGAGAGTGAGAGTGTCGCGACGAATTTATCGAAAATAGAGAATTTCGCGGTAAAAATGGAAAATTTAGGAAGCGAAGTTTCTCAGTCGATGGTGCTCACTCGAGTTTTATGTAGTCTACCTAAAACGTATAGTCACTTTCATAGCGCGTGGGACTCCGAGACAAGTGAGAGAAAAACACTTGAAAATTTAACCGCACGATTGATGAAAGAAGAATCGAGAATTTGCGGTTATGTGAGCAATTCGGAAAATCAATCCATTGCGTTAGCTACCGAGCAAGTGAAGAACTTCAATATTTCGAGAGACAATTCCAAGAAGTTCTCTACAAGGAAAAAACAAAACACGAAAAGAGGTAGCTGTTACAAGTGTCATTCTCCGAACCACTACCAACGCGATTGCCCGCGGAAAGTCAGTGGAAGGGCGACAGAGAAGGAGTCAACAACAACAGACGGCAGCGACGAGAAGGTGGCGCTAGCTGGATTCAAGGATGAGCCAAAGCAGACCGACATGTGGATACTCGACTCAGGCTGCACAGATCACATGACCTGGAGGCGGGAGAATTTTTCGAACTATATCGAGTTTGAAGAGCCCGTAACCGTGACTTTTGGAGACGGCGGTACACAGCCTGCGTATGGATATGGTAATATTAATATTGAAACACTCGTTGCGGATAAGCGTATTAAATGCGAACTTAACAATGTTCTGTTTATACCTAATCTACGCGTAAATTTATTTTCTCTAAAAGCGAGTACGAAAAAGGCATTGATCTTAGAGTTGAGAAGTACGGTAAAGCTTGCAGCTTGTTGAAAAATAATGTTGTAATTGCGATTTGTTCTGAGGCGGGTAACTTGTATAAGGTAAATTTAAGAGTAATTACACCTGAAAAAATGTGTTTTGTCGTGAATAAAAACAATAGCATTCAACTCTGGCATGAAAGGATGTGTCATCAAAATAAACGTCACGTTCGCGAAATTTTGAAAACAGTAGGTATAAATATTACTCTCGATGATCAAGTTTGTGAAGGCTGTGCACTAGGCAAGCAGCATAGAAATCCCTTTCATAAAAGAATTGATCGCGCTAAAGAAGCAAGGGAAATTATCCACGCTGATTTATGTGGCCCGTTAGAAATAGAATCATTAGGTAAAAAGAGATATTTTCTGCTGTTTAAAGACGATTATTCTAGCTTTCGCAAAATTTATTTCTTGCGCCAAAAATCAGAAGCTTCAGAGTATTTGCGAAAATTCTGCAACGAAATTGAAAATCAATTTGGTCGAAACGTTAAAGAAATCGTGACTGATGGCGGCAGGGAGTTTGTCAACGACGTAAACCAAAAATTCCTTGAGGGTAAAGGTATCAAACATACAGTGACGATACCATATACGCCGCAGCAGAACGGCGTTGTTGAGCGCGAGAACCGGACGATTGTCGAAGCGGTTCGGTCGATGCTGTACTCGAATGTAGCGGTGCCGCATTTTCTCTGGGCGGAGGCCGCGAATACCGCCGTCTACGTTATGAATAAAACGGGCCCGACTAAAATTCAGGGTAAAACTCCAGGCGAATTATGGGGCGATAAAACGGCGAGTATTGATCACCTAAAAATTTTCGGTACAGAATGCTATGTTCATATCCCGAAAGAGAAAAGGAAGAAATTAGATAGCAAATCTGTAAAAGGCTTTCTTGTCGGGTATGTAGAAAATTATAGAGGCTATCGCGTTTATGTGCCGGAATTACGCGATGTCGTCGTCAGCCGTGATGTTTTATTTACGATTGAGAGGTTAGCCTATACTAATGCTGAATTACAAACAAATAAAATTGAAAACAATGAGTCGCGGTTTCGAGAGTTAGATAAAAATATTATTGAAAATTCCGTTGATGATACGGTGGATTCGAATAGCGAAAATTTACCGGAAGAAAACGTGGCCGTTTCTAGTGATTGTAATGTTGAGAAGGATATCGAAATTGCTCCGGGTAATAATGTGAGAGAGAAACGCGTACGTCGGCAGACGGACTTTTACGGGTGCGTTATATCTCATTATTCGGAAGCGATTCCTAAAAATTACAAAGAAGCAGTAAATTCTTGCGATAGTAAGGAATGGAAGCTTGCAATGCAAGATGAAATACAATCTCTCCTTGAGCACGGGACTTGGATACTCGTAGAAAAACCTGAAAACGTGAAAATTATTGGCAGTAAATGGGTGTACTCATTTAAACACAACGACGACGGAAGCAGGCGCTATAAAGCCAGACTCGTCGGTCAAGGTTTTTCCCAAATAAGTGGAGTAGATTTCAATGAAATTTTCAGCCCCGTGGCTCGTTTTGATTCATTTAGACTTCTTATCGCGACTTCTGCCCTTGAGGGTTTATTTTTCGGTCAATTTGATGTAAAAACCGCTCATTTGCACGGCAAATTAAAAGAGACGTTATTTATGAGACAGCCAGACGGTTTTGAAGACGGCACTGGCCGCGTCTGTAAATTAGGAAAAAGCATATATGGCCTGAAGCAGGCAGCACGATGCTGGTTTCAGCTGTTTGATGATTTTCTGTTAGATTATGGCTTTGAGGAAAGCTCAGCAGATCCTTGCTTTTATAGGCGTATTCAGGGCGATGAAAAATTGTTTTTATTACTCTATGTCGACGATGGACTTCTTGCAGCCTCACACGGTTATTTAATTGATACGTTCTTTGAGAAATTAAATGAAAAGTTTAAAGTTATGTGCACTAAAGATGTAAGAAAATTTTTAGGCGTTGAAATAACTAGATACAAAGACGGTTCTATATTTATAAGCCAGGAAAACTATGTGAATAGTATTGTAACTGCTTTCAATATGACAAATGCAAATGCCGTCGCTACACCTATCGAAACTAGTTGGCAATCAAACGATTTCAGTAAGAAAATTACTAATGTTCCGTATCGCGAAGCAGCAGGCAAACTGACCTTCTTAAAAGTTACTAGGCCTAACGTATCTTTTGCTACGAGTATTGTATCGCGTTACTTAGAAGACCCTAGCGAGGGTCACTGGCTACTTATTAAAAGAATAATAAGATACTTAAAAGGAACAGCTGCACATGGATTGCTCTATAAGAAAAACGGGAGTTTCGAAGTTTATAGCGGCGCCGATTATGGGAGTGACAAGGAAACACGAAAATCTACCTCAGGTGTAGTTGCTTTACTTGCAGGAGCTGCTGTAGTATGGCACAGCAAGCGTCAGTCCTGTGTTTCCTTGTCAACTACCGAATCAGAGTATATAAGCGCGGCTATTGCAGCTAAAGATATTGTATGGATAAATCGTTTCTTAAATGAGTGTAAGCTGTTTAATTCTCATTGTAAAACTACTTTGTATATGGATAATCAAAGCGCTATAAGGCTAATAAAGAATCCCGAGTTCCATGAAAGAACAAAACATATAGATATCAAGTATTACTATGTAAGAAATCTTTTTAAAAGCGATGTAATTGATATTAAATATGTAAGTACTGTCGAACAAACTGCGGATGTTTTTACGAAAGCTCTGGCGAAGCCCAGATTTATGTATTTGATCTCTAAACTCGGTGTAATATCTAGAAATGATATTTCTGTTGATAGGATTTAAAACATAGTTTTTAGGGAGAGTGTTAAGAATGTTCGGTCGATATCCTTGAAAAACTATGTTACCGATAAGGCAGGGCGATCGGAAATCAGGGAGAGCGCCTGCGACGCGGCGCGAGCGATTTTTAGTGAGCATGACGCTCTGGTCACGCGAGGTTGTGCTCCTCCCCGTGCGCGACGGCCGTTCTTTCCCAATCACAACGACTGTATTAATAAGACTTTCACACGTTTTTATAATAAACCTATTTTTATTAATAAGGTGTTTTTTGTTATTCTGATCACAACCCTGCAAAAATCCTTAAAAATAGTGAACAAAAGATTTTTGCCATGTTCAGATTTAGCCGAATTTGGCTACTTAATATATTAAAAAAATGATAAAACTGTATCTCTTCACTTCTCACTCTTGCAGACACCACTAAAACCACTACGACGAATTCTAACGAAAATTGGAAACTAAGCTAATATTTCGTTCATTATGAACGTTCGGAATTTCAAATACGTTGTAAATGACCATACATATTGTAAACTATCGATTGTTCTTGAATTCTGAAGAATGTTACCATGCTCTCTAATTAACGTCACATCAACTTTTGCGGCGACTTTTCCACTGCAGAACACAGAAGATAAGAATAAAAATCGTCCCCTTCGCACACTTCTCACTTTTTTCACAGACGAGGCCCGACCACGTGATACGGCTCTACTTCGACCAGGCACGGTTCCCCTGCCAGGGCCAGTACGCGCGCGTGCGCGACGGCGACTCGCTCATCGACGAGATGCTCGCGGACATGGGGCCCGATCGGAAGGAGCCGACGACAGGCCAGGTAATGACGACAGGTCCCAGACTGCTGCTCGAGTTCTTCAACGAGGAGCCAGCCGTCGAACCCGGCAAGGACGTCGCGTGTCTGGCTGGATTCCTCGCGCATGTGACGATGATTCGTAAGTGTTTTTTTTTATATATAGAGTAATTTTGATAGGAGAGAAGTTTAATAAGGTATAGAGAGCTAATTGTATTGCTTGGAGTTTGTTACACTGTGGACATTTAAAGAAGTTGATGCGGGATAGGGAAGAGTAACCTAAATAATAATGAAGGTGAAGTTTGATCAAATAAGTGGAACAGTCAAGATTTCGTTCGACATCTGGTTTAACTTTAGAGATATTTGATGCTCATATTAGTTTTATAGATTCTGTATTGTTGTTTTCTCTGAGAGAGCCTAGGCATTCTCTCATTTCTTGGTATTTATTTTTACGTTACAGTATAGGTTATTCTTCTAGTTTTTGTTGCGCGTATTATTACTAAATATTCTTATGTGTGTTTTTATATTTTTGTTATTAGTATTTTTTATTGAAATTTTCTGTTAAAAATGAAAAATCTATTTTATATTAACTGCCGCTAATGCTATTTTGCATTACGTAACACGAAAAAAATAATGTATTCACCAATTGATCGAATTGAACGAATTTCCGGTGCTATATAATGTTACTTGCATTCTCTCGCCTTCGAAAATTTGTTGTATTTTCTGCAGCGAATTGCATTGAATCCAATTTTCGGCAACAACGTGTTACATTGTTTGCGTTAAATTGAATTTATTGAATTTATTGAAAAATAATTAAAAAAAATTTTTTTGTTTATTGAAGAAAGTATCTTGGGTATTGTCAAGTATTATTCTGGATGTTTTCAATAATATTTATTTTCAAATCATCAGTTTAAAAGCATTCGTAAAGTACTTTATTGATAACTGATACTTTATTAACAATTAAAAAATAACATATATTGTCACTTTTTTAATGTCTTTCCCAATAGTAACTTTATTAGAATTGACAGTTTTTAAATCAACTACTTTAAAATTGATGCATTATCTTTCATTTTGCATTATTTAATCCTCACTACAAGAATTTACTATTTTTAGGTCAGATCCTAACGCTTCGAAAAACTCGAGTTACAGAAACAGAAAACAAGGGAAAATAAGCTTTCATTTGCTTCTCTTAGCAGGTGTCGGGGCCAATTACAGTCGTATATACAATTTCATATTATTTAAATTGATTTTCAGGTCTATTAAATGAGTGCAGTGATCCGGTGTTTGTGTTGGGTTCACAAACACCGAATGACAAAAATAATTAGTAAAAATCAAAAATTGCATAAAAGCAATGGAATATACGAGAATGTCGACAAGTATATAATTCTTATAGGTAGGCTCCGACATCCCCTTTTTATGCTAATGTTATTAGTACGTCAGTTTAATGTTGAGAAAATGAAATACTTTAATAAATCGCTAATCTGCAGCTCTTCTTCGTACATAATATTTTGATGATTTCATTGACTTGATTTTCAATTACCTAAACATGACTTGATATTTTTTAATTCTGAGTAAAGCAAAAGGAAGCTGACGTTACCTATCGTTTTGTTGTATTATTATAGTTTCGTTATTAAAATTGTATGAGGGACTTTTCTACAAACTAAATGATTATTGTTAAAACAAGAAGTTTTTTTCTATGATTTTCTTCAAATACGACTAGACATATCTAAAACTCGATTTTTTTTCTTGACAGTATAGATTCGTCAATGGGGTTTATTCCTCCGCTAGGGGCGCTGGTAAGAACATAGGGGTAAACCATTATTCCATATAGATGTACAAAAATAATGGTTTACCCCTATGTGCTTGCTAGCGCCCCTAGCGGAGGAATAGACAATAGACCCCATTAGGTTTCGTTGATTAATTTTGTTAATTAATGTTATATTTTCGTTTAATTTTAGCATACATATTTTTTCAACATTTTAAATTACTTTATTGCGGAACCATTAATTATTCTGCATTTGAATACATAAAAGTATATTTGGTACATTCAGTGAAATAATACCTGAACAGATGGTTAAAAAATAATTTATATATTTTTTACAATAAATATGAAATTTTATTTAAATATCGCTAAATATATATTAAATAATTGAATATTGATAAATGTGTTATTTTTTAAATAAATTAATTTTACAATGACTTTGCGATTGTTACTTTTTAATTTATTTACGTCATCGTAAATATTCGAATTTCATAACTTAATGTACCTTCATATTAATTTAACAAACGAAAGAAGAATGTGATAATTTTAATATAGAGAGCACAAGATATAGAAAAAACCTTTCCTATATTATTTAAGCAACAATACAATATGTTATACGGAAACTAATTCAGACCTGTACAACATCTATTTTTCCCTGTAAATCAAATCTATCGTAATCGTAAAAAAAATATAAGGAAATATCGTTTGTTCATAACAATTGTCGAAACCAGCCTGATTATCAGTAACATTTAATTTCAAAATTTCGCGTGCACCAAGGGTTTACTTTCTTAGAAACACATAAAAAAACTTAGACTAAATCAGAGCTAGAACAAAAATTTACCAATGCTTTTACGAAAATTTACAAACTAAAAAAAAAATGGCCGTAGCCCGACCGGCGGAAGACAACTCGACGACGATCCCGGCGCAGCCGTTGAAGCCGAAGGTGACGGCCGCCGCAGGCAGATGGGCGCTCTGGCTGACGCCGGCTCACCTCGTGGCCGCCTCGCTGCTCGTGCTCACGTTCCTCGTTTCCGTGCTGCTGGCGCTCCAGTATGCGTTCAAGTACCGCAAGTACCAGGTGGCCGAGGACCTCGACAGCCTCACCGATAATTCAGGTGGGTGCGCGCGCAAGCTTAAGAGGGCTTTGACCTTGTTTCTTTTCGCCTCTGTGGGGCTGTGTGGGGGAAGAGTGGGAGACTCGTTGAGCTTGCAAGAGGTGAGAGGGTATTTTGAAATTTCGAAATGTAGAGTGGAATGGGCTTTTTGGTGGCAGCTTTCTTTGATATGTAGTGGTGGAGTACTTTTTAAAAAAAAATGTCAAAAGTCAAATCGTTACCGTAGTTGAATGAATTTCGAAGCTTTGGAAGACTTAAATTACGTTATTTTATTTGACATTACTATTGATACTATTTGGAAAGTTGGTGTATAAATAGATTATGTTACAGCACTGTAACGAGTTTAAAGGATCTAATGGTAAAAATTAAGAAAAAAATTCTTTTTTAATGGTTGATTTAATAAAATTCAAATACAGCGGATTATATCATTCTAAATAACCGTGACTTTGTTAGAAAACTTTTTGAATTTTAAAATCACTTCAAAACTCAAGAAAGATACAAATGGAGCTTTGTCAAGTTATTCGCTTGATTCTCTACCAACTTTTGTACAAGTCGTTAGAGAATTGAAATTCTGTTTTGCGTGAAATCCCACTTAAGGGAGTACCTTCGGTACGTAGCTAGTCAGTTAAGAGAATGCTTCGACATGTCATTGACTCACATAGTAACAGTCGTAAGGTTGGCAATGTAGTACCATATTATATATTTGCCTATTGTTGATTCTAACCTAATTAACGGAATTAATGAAAAAGAGGCTCTGAATGATAATTTTGAAAGCAGATAAGAATCTGAGATAAATTTCTGCATATCTCAAAATTTTCTCAGAATTTTGCTTCCTCCTAGAGGAAGCTTTGTGATAGTAAAAAAAAAGTTTATTAGATAATGTGTTAGAAATGTTATTTAGCAAACTTGGAATCGAAATACACTATTTTTAGAAAATGTCCGTATGGATGTGTGTGTGTGTGTGTGTATGTATGTCCGTATACTCTGATATCTCATGATCTACTCAACCGATTTTAATGGGAGAGTGATCATTTTTTTAGATTTTGCTTCCACAATTGGGGTCAATGTTCTATTTTTGTAAAATTTAATTTTTTTTTTTATAGCCATTTTTTAATTTTCAAAATTTTTTTTTTCGATTTTTTTAATATTTAAAACAAATATTATTTATATATCATGAATTCTCTGTATGTAGGATAAAATTATCTACAATTTAAAAAAAAAAAAAGTCGGTAGCTATATTTCGTCATAAGTTATTGATGAAAACGTAATTTTTTGTAAATAGGTTATATTTCAAAATTAAAAAAAGATATTAACATAAATATTTTTTTGGTTATAAAGGATATTAAGTACTATAACTTACTAAATTTTTAGGTTTTTTTTATCATTATTTTTTGAGAAAAAAAAATAATTTATAAAAAAAAGTGATTTTTTTTGTCGTTCAATAACTATAGTAAAATTGGCTTGATCACTTTGAAATTCTTTGTAGGGATAGATTTTGTATACCAATCGAGTGAGTTCTTTGGGCAAAAGGATTGATCCATAAATTTCGAAGATATTTGCGGTTAAAATTTTTTTTAATTTTTTTTTAAATCGTAATTTCTCGAGAACGGCTCTATGTATCTAAATGGGGTGGGAGGTATTCGAAAGAGAATTCAATTACCTATATTTTCTAAAAAAAAATTAATTCTCTAGCTATCACGGTTCTTTTGTTATTAACAAAAACGTAAAAATTGAAAAATGAAAAAAAATGAGTTTTATATATTCAACTATTACAAGAGTAAAATTGTCTTATTCGCTTCAAAATTCATTGTAGAGGTATATTATTGATAGTTCTCGGATGAGTTCCTTTGACAAAGTGATTGGTTCATAAATTTCAGAGATATTTGAGGTTAAAATTTTTCTAGACATTTTTAAAATCTATTTCTTGAGGATCTTTTTTTTAATTTTTAAATTTTTACATTTCTGTTAATAACAAAAGAACCGTGATAGCTAGAAAATTAATTTTTTTTACAAAATATAGGTAATTTAATTATGTTTCGAATGCTATAAATTACATTCAAATACATAGAGCTCTAAATATCAGTTGCAAATTTATAGGTAATTGTGATATATATTTTATGTATGTGAAATTTTGTGGAAATGTATAATCTATAGAAATTTGAATAAATTATGTTGGAGTTTTGTTATTTCTGTCTTTCTGAAGTATTAAATTTTAAATATTGGAATTAAAAATTAATTAAAGGAATTAGTAAATTAAGTTTGAGGAAGCTACGTGCCAATGAATTGGCAGCGGTTTTTTCATTTTGCAATGTTTTTATATACTGCAAATAGTCCGGGCGCCAGAGGGGTCCTGTTTACTTTTTAGGTCCCCTCGGTAACTTGATATGTTACTGTATGTTTTTTGATATGCTGAATCCATTTTTCAAGGTTACCAGGCCGAGAAGTGTTCAGGTTAATTGTTAATTAACATTTTTTATATTGTTTATAAAAACAAGTGAGCAACTATTCAGAAATTTAAATGAAAACTTATTAAGAATATTTGCTCAATTAAAATTTTATGAATAAAGGAAAAAAAAGAGATTTTTTTTATTTACTTGGGTATTGTTTTTATTCAAATTTATTTTTTTCAAAAATGCAATCAATAAAATCTATAGAGGAATATTTAAAAAAGGTCCATCTAAAATTTACGACTGGGGCACAACTACGAGAAATAGAGGTACTTTAAGCTACCCCGTATGAAAATCCATCAAACCTATATTCAAAATATTAAAAAATCTGCAGAACCGATTTAATAAAATGATTGTTAATTAACACAAACATTACTATTAATATAAGTTTGTTAAGTTTTTAATAGTAGAATTGGAGCATATTTTACTTGTACCAGACAACGTTTCAAAACCTAAAACCTTCCAGTAGCGCAAAATTATGAATAAAAAGCACAATACCTCCAACCAACCGCTTTACTTTCGCCTTCTTTTTCAGTGTGCAGCGGTTCGATGCAGGGCATAGCACGTCGGGCGCGCGCGATGTCGTCCTCGACTCTCATCTCCGAGGTAGTGTCGCTAGTGCGGCTGCCGCGGCGGGTCGGTTCGCCGCGACATGCGCGCCTCGACGAGACTACCGCCGACGTCGAGGAGGGCTACGACAGCACTGAAACGCAACCCGAGTAAGTGTACCTCGTCTCTTCCTCTTCTCTTTTTCTGTTTTTCTTTGTTTGGGTGAATATGTAGTTGGGTGTATAGATAGTGGGATAATTGGGGTTGGGAATAATTATGATACCATTCTATTTGAGGATTCTTTTCGATTGATTATATTTTTGAACAAGTATAAGTTGGAAAATAAATAAAACGTAAATTAAAAGTATACAAATAAAGAAGGGTGTTATAAAGGATTGAGGAAAAATGATAAATAAAGATGGGAAGTTGGATCCTATTTCAACGTACAATTAGTGCATCGCTAAGCTGATGGATCGTATGTCACTTGTGTAACTTATACTCGACGAGTCCACGGTGGCGCTCTTTTATGAATATATGAAATGTTTTATGAATTACGCTAAATTAACGTAAAGTAATATTGTTGATCTTTATTCTCTATTGTACTAATTAAACTATAACGTATACCATAACGTTACTAAAATTCTTTATAATGTATCCGAAGTGGTTTTATTTAAGTTTTTAACGTCCAATAGCAATCTTATAGTAATATAACTTTTACGACATTGCAACCCGTTAATTCTCAGACAGAAATTTTATAGGCGATTGGTTTCCGTGTAGAAAAATTTTGTAAATTTATTACAAAATATAGTTTCTTGTGCAAAATAGATTGCCAAAATTGTTAGTCAGGTCAAAAAGTTGGTAAAGTTAATAATATAAATAGACCATAGGCGAAGGTGGAAACTCATGGGTTAATTGATTAACGGTAAAATTATATTGAGAAACGTTCTTGTATATTAAAAATACTAAAATCAATTTTACTTATTTGAAATAATTGAGACGTACATAATGTAGTCACAGAGTTTTCAAAGGAATGACACTTTCTGCTAAAAATTTGGAAACATTTTTATTTTTGAGGATGTTATTTAATTCTGTGAAACCTTATTTACTTTTGACTGCATAAGTCAAACACTTTTTTATCTACCAAGTTTTACTCATTTTTGCTAACAATAATGTTCCTACTATAATACTTTTTCAATCTATATCCCCTTTTCTATACTGAACTGTAAAGTTCTTTCAAGAATCAATCAAGTATTTTCATTATTAGTTAGTAAGTTAATTAAAGTTCTATTTACGACAAATGTTTACTTTTAGTTTTTTAAATGGCAATGAATTCGTAGTGGAATAAGCACTTTCCTCGTGTTGTATTTTTTCAATTTCAATTTCAATTACCTTTAAAAACATGAATACATCTAATTAACTTCTTTATTTTAGAAAACTACAAATAACGTTATAATTATAATTTATTCAGTTCATTTTTATAAATTAAACAAATCTTTGTTAAATTTCGTTTTCACTTAGCTATGAAAAACAGCCCATTCAATTAACTACATTACTTTACAAAACTCTGAATAATATTAGAACTATAACTAGTACATCAAGTGGCACGTAAATCCCAACAACTTACGCTCAGAGAAACGCAAAATCATAATTATAATTTAGTGCAAGTGTTTATGATATAGTCGGGAGGCACGCGCCTGGCACGCTGAGCAACTTTTAATCACGGCAATTTTCAGCTCTATTAGTACAAAAGAGAGACGAGCCGTCCTGTGCTCGCTCTCTTTCTCTCTTTCGGGCATTAAACGCAGACTGTTTGACTGATCGCACTTGTTAAGTTTTAAGTAGATTTTCCCGAGATTACTAAGGCGAGAAATTATAAAAGTTTCGAGTGGGCGTTCCATTCTGCTTCCCCCTCTCCCTCTTTCTTGGTGATAATGACGACGTACTTAGGAGAGAAATTTGAATGGTAATTGTAATAAATATTAAACGGGCTTTGTACCGCCCTTTCGATACTCGTCTTTGTTTATCCGCGTTGATAAATATTAATGAGAGATTTGCACTTTGAATTCGTAATTATTATTTGGTCGCGGCCGCGTGACGGTCGCTATGTAAATTGATATTCGATCGGTTAATTTTTCGCCGCGGGGAAAAGAATTAAAGGCAAAGTTGAAATTGGTTTACTGAAAGTTCGCCTCGTCGGTCATCGCGTAACGGAACTTGATTTACGTTTCATGAGAGATTGGTTTATTTTATGTATGGGAAGTTTTCATTGATGAAATAATTAATTCATAAGCTGATATGAATCTCTGCGTAAAATCGTAATATCTTCTATGCATGAAGCAGACGAGCATTATCATAAGCGTACAATGAATTCTTCCGTGGATCGATATACGTATAAAACCGAAGATTTAAATATTAAAATAACGAAATAATTAATTAAACGTGGAAAGGAAATAAATTTTCTTGCGTGATGAATATGGCAATAAGAAGCTTTTAAAGACAACTTGTTACAATTTTTAAGAAGAGATTTTTATCTCTTGATATATTTATGATAACTAAAAAGTGCTTGTTTCATGAGTAAGTTTAAAGTATACGTTGCAGAATGTGTCAAAAATGAATTTTACTATTTTATAATTTGTTACGATTTTATTTTATATTTTCAGCTAGGAATTTGTCAAATATTTTAATTCTATTTTATTTAAGGACAACTAATTGCACCCATTAACTTACCATCCAATTAAAAAGACATCTATCAGGGTTTCTTCAATACGATTCGTTGTTCAATTAAAATTTACATTGTTAGTCTGTTTCAAATAAGTATATATATACAATCTTTATTCCAGCCTTTTGGCCCAGAAATGGAGTTGGTTTACATATAATAGACTTAATTACTGTATTCACTCATACCATTCATACTTTCACACCTTTCTATGCTTTGTACTTTATTTCTTGTGCGCTATAATTATTATTTTCCCTAAATCACAGATGGATATTTCGTATAACTATACATCACATATATACTATATTATACA
Organism: Torymus aiolomorphi; assembly: GCA_036365515.1. NCBI lineage: Eukaryota > Metazoa > Arthropoda > Insecta > Hymenoptera > Torymidae > Torymus > Torymus aiolomorphi. The sequence continues at coordinate 25,956,073 of CM070873.1, read as the reverse complement.
GATCTATTCCACCTACGAGGGTCATTTGATAAGTACCTAGCCTACAAATGAAAACACCAAAATTTTACAAAAAATAAAATTTATTTTTCAATGTAGTCTCCTTTTAGTTGAATACACTTGGTCCAGCGGTGTTCCAATTTTTTTAACCCCGTTGAAGAAAATGTTTTCTCTTGGTTTGCAAAATAGGCCTCCGTGGCGGCGATTATTTCGTTATTGGAGTGGAAGATCTTCCCGGCGAGCGAATTTTTTAGGTTCGGAAACAAAAAAAAGTCGCACGGAGCCAAATCTGGAGAATACGGTGGATGGGGCAGCAGTTCGTAGCGTAATTCGACCAATTTAGCCGTGGCGAGTGCAGAAGTGTGAGCCGGTGCATTATCGTGGTGGAAAAGCACTTTCTTTTTAGACAAATGGGGCCGTTTTTCTTCTAACACGGCGTCAAATCGGCTCAATAGTTCGGCGTAGTACTGTCCTGTGACCGTTTTGCCCTTCTCCAGATAGTCAATAAAAATCACACCTTGAGAATCCCAGAAAACAGTGGCCATCACCTTTCCGGCCGACGGGACCGTCTTCGCCTTCTTCGGAGCAGGTTCACCGGGTAAGGTCCACTGTTTTGACTGCTCCTTGGTCTCTGGAGTGTAGTAGTGAATCCATGTTTCGTCGACGGTCACGTAACGACGCAAAAACTCTTTTGGATTGCGATTAAACAGCTCCAAACACTGCTCTGAACTGGTCACACGGATGCGCTTGTTGTCTGCAGTCAGCAAACGCGGCACCCACCTTGCTGACAGCTTCCTCATGCCTAAAATCTCATGTAGGATATGCCACACGCGTTCTTCTGAGATGCCTACTATCGCAGCTATCTCGTGCACCTTTAATCGGCGGTCTGACAAAACGATATCGTGTATTTTTGTCACGTTCTCCTCCGTAGTGGCTGTTTTCGGAGCACCTGGGCGTGGATCATCAAAAACCGACGTACGACCACGTTGAAACTCGTTATACCAAAATTTAACGGTCGCCATCGAAGGAGAAGCATCTCCATACACTGCATCCAAGCGTTCTTTAATTTCACTGCGCGATTTCCCTTCCAAAAACAAGAATCGAATCACCGACCGATATTGTTCTTTCTCCATTTTTTCAAAAATCAACGGACACATTTGCTTTCACACGCTCTCAAAAATAAACTACAACTCCGATCCGACTGAAATTTCGTCTGTAACCGTTTACAGGAAGATACTGCACTGTAGTGTATTTCTGGTGCGATAGTGGCACCATCTGGCGATGAGGCTAGGTACTTGTCAAATGACCCTCGTATAATCATAATATAATATCACTCTATAACTATATAATTACTATAAAAAAAAAACTTAAAATTTTTCAAAATTATTATAAGTTATAATATTAAACAATTTGTTGCATGGGATTTCGCCGATTTTTACATTTTTGCCTTTTTATAAACATTTTTTAAAAACATTTTTACAAACATTTTTACAAACAAATATTTACATGATTCGAACAAATATACGATTACACATACCTTTCGTTTCCGTATTTCTTACACCTCTATACCTATTCAAATATCACACTCATTCGTTCATCCAATCACCATCGGATTTTTCTCGCATTTAATTTCCTTGTGCGTTTTTTTCCTCTTTTCTCTACGGGTAAACATCAGTACTTGTCTTTTATTTCTTTCTCCCTACTTCCCTATCTATTGTTATCAAGACTTTACATATTTCTAAATTTCCTTCTATACTATTTAACCACCAATGCACATTGTTGTCCCTAATAGTTATCTTCCTACGTTCTCTACACAAGATCTCGCCTGTTACTTCAGTTTCCTATAATATGCTACAGAGTGCTGTTCTCTTTTTTGCAGTATTCACATTGTAGTCTTTCTTCGTTCCCTAACCAATATTTATTCGATTTTTCTAAATTTCCGCATCTTACTCTAGCTATTGTACCTATATCTATGCCTTTCTTGCATATATATATAAATATTTAGGTATATTTTCCTCTACAATATCCTTACACCTCATGTTATATTTTGCTTTGTTAACTTTACCTATAAGTATCTGTTTTTCTATATCTCTGTCTCTTTTCTCCACTTCGGTGTAAACCGATCTGTCTCGCCTTTTCATATTTTCTACCTCTAATACACTTAAACCTATGTTTTTATAAAATTCTGCCCTTTCTTTACTGTACTGTTCTAATGAAGTAAAAGAAAATACAATATGTCGTTTAAACGTTTTTTTATATGTTTCGTTATTCATTTTTATTACTTTTATCGTATGCACTTTATGTTTTTTAAACATACATCAAATAATTTATGTCGTTACTAATAATTTACTTTAGAGATATGATTCATAAAATAGTTAATTGAAAAGTAATATTGCTTAAATATTTTTTTAATAATGTCAGTGATGTTGGTAAAAAGTTTTTTGGACAATTCAGCTATATTAGTGCAACCTAAAAATATGTACATTTATTTTGATCTCAAAGTGAGTTATGCAATATTCTTTCACTGATTCTGTAATATTTTGATTATATTGCTAATTTAATAATAATTTAATAGTATTTAAGCAATATTACTACAATATTGCAAACAGACAAATTTCCTGAATATACTCCTACTATAAATCCAGCAATATACACGACAGTACCGTACACAAACAATGTTTAAAGCACATTCTTCTTGTTTCTCTCGTAGCGGCGACGACGAGGAGGCAGCCAGCACGGACTCGCGACCCCGGGCCAAGGCTGCGGAGGCGGAGGAGCAGGACCAGCAGAGCGGCTCGCAGCGGACGATAGTCGCGTCGACGACAGGGACACCGACGCCCGGTCGACGCTGCTACGCGTCGTCGGCCTCGAGCGGCTCGACGGCGACGCTCGCCCCGGCTGCGGCCGGACAAGCCGAGGTCAAGTACGCCCGTCCAGTTAAGTAAGTTCGGCCTAGGCATGTTGCCTGACTTTAACCGTATTAAACACGACTTTGGTTTCAGAGTAACAGCTCTCTCACTCGCTCTCTTCACACACGTATACCCTACACCATACACACAAACACATACACACATACACACATACACACACATATACATAGACATCTCACGCACGAGTGATACATGTGCGTAGGTAGGTCGTCTTAATTGGTGTGCCCGTGGCAAACAGCCGGTAAACGTCACTGATTGAGTTTCTGAAAGTGAGGAGGGGAGGAGGGGGATGGATAAAGGGTTAATTGTTTTTGTAGTGGGTGAGGTGCAAATATCTATCGGGGTTTCGTAAGTGGTTAACACATTGAAACACATGCAGGAGTGATATTCTGTTTGTGTAATTGGTTTACGCGAAATGACGGTTTAGCTGAAATTGGTCTGTGTCTTTGAAGATTTTTTGAAGAACATTTTCTAAATATTTTTTCTGTATTCTTAATTGCTGGATTCTCATTTATCACTGAAGTATTTTCTCATTTATTTGGCGAAAAAAATGGGGAGTGAATATATCGCTTGGGTCTTTACTAACCGAGCATTTCTCCTTTCAAGTTTACTCTAAAATGAGTGTCTTAGTTAAAGTGGCCGGACGTGTTAAAAACAGTGCGGTTCCAACATCCGGAAAGGTTCAGGAAAAAACCTTAAAGATTTTTCCTGTTATTTTCTTTTCTTTCCTTTTCTGAACCTATCCGGATTTTGGTACCGGACCTTTCCGAAAAATTTTGGGATTTTAAATCTTTTTACCCAGGGTTGTTACTTAAATGTTAATAAATCCAAATGTTTTGTATTGTATGACATGTGTATTTTGGACAGTTATAAAATTTGTTAATTTTTTTAAAGCAATTTTGGTCTAAATCATACGAAAACATAACCCATTGGTATTTAGATACCCGTATGGAAATAATAAATGTATGAAACCGTAAGAAAACGTATAAAAACGTATAAAAATGAACCTTTTTATTGGTTTTTGGATATATTTTATACGGTTTTATACATTTTTATACATTTTTATACAGTTTAATACATTTTCAGACATTTTCTTACACTTCAGAAATTCTTCCATGTCAAGTTTGTAAAAGGTTAATGTAATAAAACATAGGAAACCGTATAAAAATGTATATTTCTGTATATTTCTGTAGATTTTTTCAAATTTATTACATTTTTATACGGTTTTATACATTTTTATACAGTTTAATACATTTTCATACAAAATAAAAAAAAAATAGAAAAATAAATAAATTATGTTTTTATGTTTATAAAAATATAATTACGTTTTTCCGTTTTTTACGATTTATAAATTCTGTAAAACGTAAAAACCATATGAAATTGTATAAAATCGTTGCAAATTGTAGAAAACTGTATTAAAATGTTAAAAACCGTACATGAAACCGTATTAAAACGTATCAAAACGTATTAAAACGTATAAATTTGTCCAAAAACCAATGTTTAGATCCGGTTTTATACGTTTTTATACAGTTTTGTACGGTTTTATACGGTTTCATACATTTCTTTTTTTCCATACGGGTACCTTCGATGTTTGTTGCGTTTGCTAAAGTTTTTTCAAGCTATTTCAGATTACTAGAAGTCGAGTTAAACTTTGATCTTGAGAAAAAAAATCGAGAAAAGATATATATTTGATCGTTTATACCTTTTTATCAAATTGTTGAAATAGTTAAATGCTGTTCTTAGAAGTTTTCTTATGGAAATAATATTTTTTTCGCGTACCAATTATCTTTTCGCCATACCCTGGCCGAAAGTGCCACATTCCCGCCCGGCTCAAAAACGGGAATGTGGTGTTTTCGGCCCGGGTATGGCGAAAAATAGTATACGCACCACGGGAGTAAAATTGGCCAGCCCCCAGCTCGTGTTTACCACCCTCGCCTTCGGCTCGGGACGCTCGGGTAGCACTTTACGCGAGCTGTGGACTGTCCAAGTTTTTTCCTCCCATGGTGCGTAATATACTATTTTGCAACTGACATTGCAACTATAATTGATGTAAACCGTATCCTAAAATTCGAACCGAGTCAAATCAATGTTGAAGCAAATAAAAATTTTATAAATAATTAGAAAACTGTTACAGAAACGCAATCAGTGCTTATACAAATTTTCATACTTTTTCAATGAGATGTTCGAATTCGAATTTCCTGCATTAAATTTGATTGACCATTACACGGAGAGAAATTTTAGAGTAAAAATTACCAAGGTGCCTTGGTAGCGCATGGATAGACTGTCAAATGCCGTGATATTCCCAAGTTTCTAATACAATTTATAAGTTTCCCAGGAAAAACTACCATAACCACTTAAAAAAAAAACCAAATTATCGGAATAAAAATTACCAGACACACTGGTAAAAATTGAGATCTAGTCATTTTTACAAGGTAACCTAAGAATTTTTACTAAGAAAACTGATAAATTTTACCAAATAACCTGGTATTTGTGTATTCGCGCATGCGCACTGCGCATTATTGTGTTTCAGAAGATTGATACTAGAGGCGTGCGCGACGTTAAAATGAAAACAATACACATATTTTCAGTAAGTAATAACGGCGATTCAAATAACTGTTGGTAACAGCTTCCGTGGCGCAGTCGGTAGAACGTCGGACTCTCAACCCAAAGATCGTCGGATCGAATCCCGCTTCCGTAAAAATTTTTTTTCAGTTTAATGTTTTTTCATCCTTGTTTCTGTTTCTATTTCTATATTAAAATACTATATATCCATCAATATGGATAAAAAAAGTTAATTTTTTTAATTTAAATTAACTAAAAAAAAATTTTACCAAGGCACTTTGGTAAAAAGTTTGAAATTGTCAGTCTGTCCGTCCATTACCATAGAAACTGGTAATTTTGTCTCGAATATTTGTAATTTTCACTACAAAATTTCTCTCCGTGTATGAAATAAATAATTATAATATTTTATATGTGTTTAATTTTAGATAAAGTCTGCGGGTTATTATAGCTATTTTGTTTGCGATAACGAATCATTGATATGAATTTCCAATAATTAATATTTTTATAAACTGATATACAATATAGTATTATGCAAATAAAATGAACAATAACATTTTGTTAGACTTCTAATATTTAAAAATCTGCTCGTATAAAGAATTATAAATACTTGTTCTTAGACAGTTGTCCGACACGGGAAATTTGAATTATAATGCTACTCTTCAAATCTTGGGCAAAACATCAAATTACATTATAGTCCAACACAGACATACTTTTAAACGTCATATTATACAATGTTTCATGTTTTAAGATTTTGCAGGCACGCGCCTTGTATTGGTTAACTGCCAGTATGTAATAATTTTAAGCGAATCGACGATTTTCCACGACTATACCTTTTGTCAGCTTATGTAAAGAGAAAAAAGAATTTTCTATTGCATCTTATGCAGCTATATATACATACAAAGCAATGGCATTTTTAGTCATTTACATATATATTTATATATTTTTCGTTTGACGAATGTGCATGTTTTTGTTAAACATACACACAACAAACGAACTCTGAATGTTACTATAGATTTAATGTCATATAGTCCACACTAGGTATTTTAACAGACAAAGAAAACTACAACTATACAGTTATTTGCTTATTATTAGCATGCAAAAGATGTACAAGGACGTTATTATAATAAACACTTTACTTTATGTGTAAATATCCATATTATATGGTTTTTGGTATTATCATATTAATATATTAATATTTTTTTCTATATCAATATGCATTGTATATAAACATTTTCATCTTTGAGTATAATAAAATCACTTATTGAAGGTTTTTTACGTATAGTAATATAAATAACATAAGCAATATGATAAAAGATAATTGAAATTTGGTTTCTTGGCAACTAATACCCAAAAACCTTTAATTGCCTTTATGAGTAGTAAACTCATCAATGTATTCCTATACTTACACTTAATGTATCCTCTAGCAGCTAGTTAATCCTAATATCTGTTACTTACGAGAACAATCTCAATGTCATTATTTTGGATATTGTATTATAACACACAATGATTTTGTGAACAAGCAACGAACACTTGACGTTCTTAACATTTTTTTATATCGATGCTCCTTACAAAAACTACTAATTTTATGAATTTTTTTTTATAACAGAATACTTCAAAATCAAAATTTTAAAATATAACCTTTTTTGTTTATTAAAAGGTATCTTCTTATATTTGGATTTTTGGAGTAAATTTTAACGTTACACTTTTAATAGAAGTACAGGATAAAATTTTAAATGACAACAACCAATCAAATCAGTCTTATTGTGATAACAGATTTCATCAATCACATTTTTAAGAGAGAAGAATTGACAGAAAAGTAATAAATAAAAATTTATACTGTTTAGAAAAAATTAATCCCTTAAAAATGTAATAAAGTTGTCTAAACTTACATATTAAAAATAAAGTTTTAATTTCTCAAACTTAATCATGTTCTAAAAAAGAACGAACATCAGTTTTCGTAAGGACCGTCGATACGTAGGAAGCATTTTGATATGTCCGATGTTGCCATTAATTATACTAGATAAAAATTTGACTAACGAATTAACCGACACTGAGCTTGCAAGATCCCAAAAACTAACAATACTAACTACTTCCACAGGCTACGTACGTTCGGGCCGGTAAGCCCGGTGTCCGAGGAGGCGGCCTCGACATCCGAAGATGGCCGGCGGCTCAGCGCTACGAGTGCTTCGACCAGTCTGAATAACGTAAGAGTATGCCCCCACCCCAAACTTCTTCAGATCAAGGTACACCCCCCGAGACCCCCACAACTCTATTGTGTGATTATTATATAAATATATATATATATGAATAACTACGTATACTACTGCCACTTCTGCCTCTCTGTTTCCTAACTCTGCTGTTGCTGCGTTGCTTGAGTGATTTCTATCTCTACTCTGCTGCCTACACGCACGCGTGGAACAACAGGATACACGAACAAACATAATTCACACGATGTTATGATTTGATATTTCTTTTTTTTTAGTTTTTGAGATTTTCTGGATAGAGTAATTTAGAAGTTTTTTCAATGTTTTAAATTCCGCGCCAAAAACTATTGATCCTGCAAGAATTGATTGCTATAATTAAATTCCTTTAAAGAATGTTTTGTCCGATTGCCTTTTTACAGAAACTTTTTAATGAATATTCTTAAGAACGTTTACTTACGTTTTAAATAAATTAACATTCGATATTTATGTTTCTTCATTGAATTAAATTATCCTTCTTAAGCGTTTTCCATAAATTATACATTTCGTAAAACTTTTCACTGCTATAAGTTAAGTTGAAATGTAACAATCTTATTAACTTTGAAGGAAACCGGGTCATCAATAAGTAGATCGTTGAGACTGAATACAAAAACAATCGCATTATAGCGAAGAAGTTGGAACGGAATCCTTTAATAAATCCCAAACGTTTTGTTCTGAAGAAGTTTAAATGAGAGTCTGTCACAATGAGAACTTGAATTTTAAATTCTAATATTCATTTCAAAAGAAAAGTCAATTCTTATACACGAAGACAAACAAGAAAATTTTTTGTACATAATACATACACAATGCACAGACTTTTTAAACTATGAAAACTTCATTCAATATGCTTCCTTAAGTGACATAAATTATTTCTAACGTATTAAGTGCTACTTTATCAGCTTGACCTACTTTTTGGGGAAACAGTTAAAATTCTTTATTACGTTTAAAAATGGGAACTAATTTTCATTCTATAGAAAGTTTACTAATATAAAAAAAATCTTACGGAAGATACTGTGAAAATTTTTAATAACATCATTTTCATTTTTAAAGCTTATATGATGTTTAGAATACATGATTTACCCGGTAAATATTCAAAAGATCTTTCATGAAATCTCGTATAACATTTCATCAACAGATGTCGCGTAAGATTTTGTACAAAGGTAAAATCAAAATAAAATGTGCACTAAAATGCGAAAGGAACACTAACAGCTTCACCACACTTACTTGACAAAATTTCAAATAAAAACACTATTCATCTTCTCTTCCAGGGTTTCTCTCCAGTGAGTACTTCGTCTAATTCCACGCTGCGACGCTACAGCGGCAAGGAATCCAAGGACCGCCGGAATCGCGAGCGCCTGCTCCAGGGTCCAGGATCGGAGTTCAGCCTGGCTAATCCAGACCTGGACTTGGAACTGGATTACTACGACTACAACGTGACCAATGCTGGCGCTGCGCCAGGTTCATACCTGGGCATGGATCCGGCGTTCCTCGTTTGGATTCCACCTTTGACCGAGGACGAGGCTGATACTGTTCCCGAGGAAGACAGGGAGGGTGAAGAGGAGGAGCCGCATTATGAAGAGATTCCAGAACGGCTAAGTACCGAAGGCGCGGCGTTGACACCTTCGGAGTATAGACGGGTTGTCAGGTTGTCTCATCAGGAGGATTCCAGTGAGAACGACTCGGAGGATATTATAAGGCCGAAGAGGCTGGATCCGGGTGAGTGTCGGCTGCACGACGAGATCATCATGGAGTACAAGGCAAGGCTGGGCGAGGGCATGCTACCCATCCACAGAATACTCGAGGAGTCGAGGATACGCGTCAGCGAGGAGTCCCTGTCCAGCACATCGGACGTCATCCCCAACAGATTGGAGGGCAGCAAACGCAAACCTGCCGGCAGTACCAGGTTACCTAAGCGGACGAAAAAGTCCAGCAGGACGAAGAATGCCCCGAGCAAGGAGCTAAGTAGCGAGTCCAGCACGCAGTCCCTTGATGGTCAGGAGCTAAATGCAAAAGCAACGGTCAATGACCTGGACACTCCTAGGACGAGGCGACGTCTACGTGACCTGGACAGGGACTACTGCGAGGTCAACATCTCGAACGCCACGGTGATGAGGACGCCCAACCTGCCGCGCCGGTCGCAGCCGGCTGCAGCCGAGAGCATACCCCTGGCCGAGTTCTCGAGGAACAGGCAGGACTCACCGGTCAAGGTACACCGGAGGACGACGAAGACCTCACTGCAGAGCCCCGACTACGGCGTCGACGTCGACGAGAGCAAGGAGTCTTTTTACGATCTCATCGGCGAGGGCGAGGATGGTATCAAGTTCGCCGACGACGACGACGAGTACATCGACAACAAGGTGGTTGTCTGATGATCGGCTGAGTTGTCGTAGAGGCTGACAGAGACTGTGTGCTTGTGTATCCAGTAGGAACGAATTTGTAGTGGCGTTGATGAGGAATTGAGTGCCGTTTGGATTTCGAGCTGTTGTTGAGTTTTGGCGTAGTCGAATTGAGTTCGTAGAACGTGGATAATGATTATACGACGTATATGTAACAAAGGAGATGTAAAACTAAGTGAAAAAAGTAAAAATTTGCTTTTCCACGGTAAATTAAACTCTGATTCATGAATGATAAAACGTATGGTATAATAGTATATTATGATACGTGTGACTAAAGTGGCTCTTTTATTGAACGGCGCTAAACGCCGTGCAATAAAGAACCACTAAATCACGAGTATCGTATAATATTTTATAGCACTGCCTGCCCAAAGCCCGCTGTCATGCCTATCCGTGCACAAAGTAGTCCTTTTTTGCACCGTGAGGTTAGTGCACGGACGTAGCGAGTGCGATAAACACGGTGCAAAAAAGGACTACTTTAGTCACGGATAGGCGTGACCGTGTGACTAAAGTGCGGGCTTTGGTCACACCGTGCTATAAAATACATTTTGAGATTGTTTGATTTGCTTTTAAAAGAATTTCTGTCCACTTTGATAAAATAATAAATTCATAGCGTATATTCTACATATATATAGGGTAAACATCGTAGAGTCTATTTAATAAGCTCATTTGTATCAATAGGCTGGAACCTTTAGTGAGACTTACCTTACAGTTTATGTTGTTTTCAATAGTTTCACGTTTTCTCTTCGTAGAAAAACTCATTTATTAAGAATAATTTTCGAAAAACAATAATATGTTACTGTTTTTCATTTCCAGAGTTTTGCATCTCCTAATTCACACGGTATTATCGCATTTTGTAAAACATTAATTTATCTAAATTTTATTGGATAATATAATTATCTAATATTATATCCAATATATAACATTATTTTAGTTTTTACTGGGTATAGGTGTAAATTACATCTCGATTATTGAGAATTTTTCGTGAAACATACAAAGTAAAATATTAAAAGCATAAAATTACTTTCAATGACATTGTTATATTTTGTAGTTTGGAGTAGTGTTTTCACGAATTATTGTGCGACTGCTAAAAGAGCGAATAAACGGTGACGATTCTTTTGTGCTTTTAATAATTTATTTTCGTGTAAAAAAGGAGAGTAATGGGAAGCGAGCGTCGAGTAGACATAATGTGTAAAGATTTCGTGAGTTTACTGGACGTAGGACGTCGGATTTTCTTAGCTGAAACACGTGGAATTAGGAAATTTATGATTTCTGTCAGACAGACGAAACTTGCGGGTTTCATATTTTCTTATCTTGTAAATTATCAGAACTTGTAAGGATATTTTGAAAAAAATAACGATAAATCGACGTCTTATGCCGTCGGGCATTTTTAGTGCAATGTATAATCAGATACAATTATATAAAAGAAAGGTAGTTGAAATAAGAGATAAGAATAATTAAGGTGTAAGAGTCGACACACATAATCGTATTAAAAAATGGATTATATTCCAACAACAAATGTCTCATATCACACTCGCACATAAGCCGTCGTACATTCGAATGCCTTAATTTACTTAGTTTTGATATAGTAGGTGAATATCATTGTGTAAAAAAAGTTTACTTTGAATGACTCTAAAATAATCATATCCAAAAACTATTCAGTACACTATAAAAAATAATATTCTAACCACGACCAAAAGAAGATTAAGATAGACAAAATATGTTAATATGTGCTAAGTTGAATAGTTTATCAAATTGTTTTAATTTTATAAAACTGTAATTAACAATGAAATAATTTCGTTAGTACGAACTAACACACTAACCGTAACAAATAAAAAAATGGTTGTTATAGTATACTGTGCAAACCAATATCGAATTCCAATACTACTTTTCCATATTAATTCTAAAATAGTCGAAATTTTAAACTGAAATAATTTGGAAATAATTTTTTAAATTTTCCGAAGATTGGTATTTTATTTAATAATTTATTGATTATAATTATTTATCATTATTTAAATTATTTATTCATTATATTAGTAAATTCTAAAAAATAAACAATAAGAAACTAAGTATAAAGCTGGTATCGATATTCGACGTTCAGAAAATCTTTAACTCATATTCTCATTTCTTTTCTTTAATAACAAATACTTAGAATCCAAACGTTGATTTCCTTTTAATGATGAATAGACTAATTTTTCATTTCATTAGTAAATAAAGCACAGAATATAAAAAGAGCAAGAAAACATATTTTGACTCTAAAGCTCAATAATAGTTACAAATCATAAAGAAATATAGTTGTTAAGATATTTGTAAACACGAAACAAATAATGATCCATTGCATAAGACCAATCAAGAATCATTTATATTAATGTCTAAATAAAGTAGAAATCACGTGTAAATCATTCCAATAAGACTCACCCCAAAAAAGACTTTTAAAATGAAGAATTCAAAAGCTATGTGTAAAATAAGTGTATTTACTTATTTACTGAATTCATTTATTTCTAGTCAATTACGTACTGTAAAATATCTTATATATGTAAATTTATTAATAAATTGTTAACATCTGTAAAAATACTCTTAAGTCGAAGTTATTAATTATTATACGTGATCTTAATAATTAACAAAATTTAATGTATGCTACTAATTGACTGATGTAGATTAATTATTTCTTTAATTTGTAAACTAATTAACTAATATGTTCAATAACAAAAATTTATTTATCATTTATATGACTTTTCATTTTATTTTCAATAAATCTTTATTATATTTTAATTTTATATCATTTGCAAATAGTGATACCGAATATGTAACATTAAACATATGCATTTGTAGCTGTTGATTAATAAAATGTTTACTACATACAATATTGTAAAATAAATTTATGCAATACTGCTCATTTATAGAAAATCACCATACATGTTTTGGAATTTAAACATTTTCAAAATTCAAGCAAAATGAAAGAATTTAATTACACATAAAACAATAATTATAAAAAAAAACAATATATAGTAGAAGACAGTTTTATCGATGGACGTATAATATAACTTTTATTTTTCCACATTATCGACTTGCTTTCGTTTTGCAGCTGTTATGGCCTGTCTTCATAGGCGAATGATGATGTTATGAACTGCGTTCGCGTATAGGCAGAATATTTAGGATCGATCTGCAATGTAATTTCGAGTTTAAGAGATTAATTTCAGAATAAATATTAAATAAACCAACCAGCTAAATATCAAACGTATTGAAACGCATTACCCTAAAATAAAAATCCGATAAAGATTTTAAGAATAAAATCTTTATTTTTAGTAACAAAAATTATTTCAACCGATCCGTAAATAAATAAACAGGGAATAATCAAGAATTTGCGATAACTCGATAATAAATAATTAAGCGACAGATAAATTGATAGACAATACCGCGATGATTAATAAACTATTTCGTTAATATAGAAAATCCCAAATAAATAAATAATTAGCAGATTGCGATTCCGATAGAAATAGACCAATAACAATTAATTTTGACGATAATAATAATTAGGAGAAATTTCTATTTTTAGAAATCAAGGACGAAGTTAAGGGAAAACAAAGAAACCAGATTAAACCAGAATTTTCAAGCGAGGCCATCCCCACTCTGCACCGGTGAGGACGCACGATACCGTTTTCTTCGTGGACGATCAAATTAACTCGCGTACGCGCGGTTTGACAGCCCGAGAGAATCTGATTCAAAAATGAATCGAGCGCGACTTTGCAACCGCCAAAGTCGCGCAGTCCCCGCGCGCAACTCGCGAATACATACTTCGAGCGATGTCAATAAACGCTCGAGATGCCCAAAATCGCGGGAACGAGAGCCAAACGAGTTCGATAGAATACGGAGAACCGAGATTCTTATTTTCTCCGTATTTTATCCTGGAACTCCGTTATACCCCTCTCCCAGACGTTGCGTAGCGGAGAGAAGCAACTCGATACCGAGGCTCTCGTTCAGTATATATCTACGTCGTTGAAGACGATGATCGGTCGAGCAGCAGACCCGGAAACGCGGTGGTAACCGCTTGCATTAAAGCGGCAACCGCACGATTCACATCAAGGGATCGCACGCACGCGCACGGTGGGTCGCTCGTCACCGTGCTTCCGCTGAACTCCCACGGCGGTCGGGACCAGTCGAACGACGATTGATGGACCGGAGACTGTTGGCTCTTCTGACGCTGAGGCTCCGGTCGACGACCGCCGTCATTCCTCATAGGTTGACTTGGCTGGTCGTCTCATCTTCTTCTTATCTTCGAGCTCTTTTGCCACTCTGGGCAGATCCATCGGAGGTGTGTCGGGGACTTGCACGTCCAGCATACCTTTCTTACTGGACTTGGCGTGAAAAAGTTATGAGAGTCCACCGCAGTCCTCGACAAAGCCTTTGACGAATGGTTTCTCGGTGAGTATCGACTTGATGCCGCCGACTTGGTCGATTCTGTGCTTTTCGACCCCCGTCGATTGCGTCGATACGAAACCTCCGTCCAATAGTGCGGATTTGGATCTGCTTTTGAATATGGTACACGGTCGACGTTATCGCTCTGGCTCAATAAGTTGAGCTTTGGAGCAATCGGCGATTGAGCCGTCGAGTTGACGCTCTTTTTCGTTCGACCCTGCGTACCTATCGGCTTCGGGTCCTGGGCCGGCTTTTTCGTTTTTGCCGCCCGTTGACTCTGTCGAGGCTGTTGTTGGGCAGGACGCTTTTCCGCGGCTGCTGGACTCTTCTTTTTAGGCGCTGCAGCCTTTGAAAGCGCCGATATTTGTGCGCGTAGCTGGTGTAGCTCGTCGTGCAGCCGCCGCAGTTCCTCGCTGAGGTGCCTAAACCTCTCCTCTTCCAAATCATGCGTTCGATTACAATTGCTGTCGCAATGACGCCCAACTTCCATTTGCGTTGAGACGTCCCGGTATTGCGAGGTAATCGTCCGCTGTGTTGTCTCTAGATCGTCCAGGTCTCCCTTGTGACTCCCTGGAAGACTGGCCTGATCGTTGTCTTCAGGAGTCTGGGAAAACCTAATACAGCCATCCGGTGTCGATATATTCGATAAGCTACTTGTATCGGATATCTCGGACGTGGGAAGGCTTATAGAATCTCCCCTCCCCCAGGCTGTATTTACTCCGTCTTCCTGGGCTTGGAGGTAGTTGGCACAGCCGTTCGATGCCGTGAAGCAGTCTGTATATGACAAGCGATGCGCTGTCTCAGACATTTCGAACAGGGGGAAGCTTGGAGAATCTCCCCTCCCCCAGGCTGTGCCTACTCCGGCGTCGATTTCGTCGATGGAAGCTGAAGTTGATGGCGCTGGTAAGGTTGTTGCACAGCTGTCCGAAATCCATGTGCTGTCTGCATTCCCCGAGCGACTCGCATTCTCGGATTTTTCGGATTGGGAGAAGATCGAGGAATCTCCCCTCCCCCAGGCTGTGCTGCACCTTAGTTGTACCTGGACCTCACCCGGTCCTCCCGCTGGAGTTAAAGGGCTCCATAGTGACGTGAGAGCCTCGTTTCTTACGTCGGGAGGACTGCCTGCTCTTTGATCCATGATCTGCAATACATGTGTGTTCATGGATCTCAGCAAGTTGTTGTCGACTGCTTTGTTCGACGTCAATTGCTGAAACAGGCTGTGGGTCGAGGGATCTGCGTTGTAGTTCGTCTCTGGAGCTCTACTTGCGTTGGAGATCGTTCCGTTGACGTACTTATTCCTCAATTCGAGTCTCCTTGTGAACTGCTCAATTGCACTTCCACTTATTTCTTGTGTGAAGTGGGCCGGGTTGTAATTTCCCATCAGCCATTGAGTGATTCGCCTAGAATCCCCCTCGATACATCCAGTGCTTCTTAAATCTAGAGCTATATTTGCTTCTATTACAGCTTGGAAACTCAGCTCTAGATTTTTGCGCCACTGCTCCATCGATTCGGCTAGTTCTTCTGGTAGACCGATTATACAAAAATTTGGCGATGAATTGTGTGTGTGCGCAACTAACTGCTGAGATTCTCTCGAATTGGCCGTCTGTTACGCAAATTACAATGTTAGAATCCTAACTACCACACACAATTGTCCCAAGCCGCTCGAGAACGACGTATCTCGATGCAGCTAGCTAGAGAGAGAGCGTGGCAATTCCAAAAAAAAATTTTTAGCGAAGATACCGATTTGACTAAAACCCGCAATAAAAAAAAAAAAAAGGAATGAAAGTGTTCTCACTTTCGATCGCCTGCACGCACAGGCACGGTCACTCTATTCCAAAAGAAATCGCGTGAAAATCGCTTAAAATCTCGCTTCAAAAAAAAGGAATTTAATTTCACCACATATGACAACGAAAACAACTACAATCGTCGTTTAAATGCTCTCGCCCTGGCTTTACAGCAGTTTAAAAGGCTCGGAACGAGTATACACAATACTGCCTGAGCATAAACATAAACACCTACAAAAACAAGCAATCTGCTGTTTTGTGTTTATGTTTCTATGCGCGCCACGAGTCTTCTTGTCTGTTTGTTTACGCCCGGCACCCCGACTTGGCGAGTTTAAATCACTGCGCCTATCAACTATAACGGCTTATGGCCACTGGCCGTCTGCTGATTAGTCCGGTGCAGTGATTCGCGCGCGGGTGAATTTAAATGAAACGCGATTTGAATAGGCCGGTCTCGAATGTACCGGCCGCTACCCTTCTCCTTAAACCCAACACGTTGGGCGCCATTGTAACGGGATGAGTGAAAAAAAGGACTTTACAGAAAAATACGCGTTTCGTTGCGCGCCGACAAGAAGACGGGATCCGCCGCTCGGCGCGGGCGGATCAAGGTATCTATTTTCGCTGGGCCGGTGAACGCACCACCGGCCACTCGCCGCTGCGAGTCGAAAATACACAAATAAATCGCTGCGCGGGAAGTACAAAGAGGCTTACCGGGAGAGGAGTGCACTCTTCGGTCGACTTCGGAGTGTTCAGGCCGAGTTCTAACGTCCAGCGTTCACCTACAGACGCTTCGGACCCCAGGAGTGGCTCGGATTGCTCACGTGCGCTGCTCTTCCTGGTCGGTACGTGTACGGGCGCTGCTCTGCACCGGTGAGGACGCACGATACCGTTTTCTTCACGGACGATCAAATTAATTCGCGTACGCGCGGTTTGACAGCCCGAGAGAATCTGATTCAAAAATGAATCGAGCGCGACTTTGCAACCGCCAAAGTTCCGCAGTCCCCGCGCGCAACTCGCGAATACATAGTTCGAGCGATGTCAATAAACGCTCGAGATGCCCAAAATCGCAGGAACGAGAGCCAAACGAGTTCGGTAGAATACGGAGAACCGAGATTCTTATTTTCTCCGTATTTTATCCTGGAACTCCGTTATAATATATATAGATTATTAAACCTTCACCCTTAAATTAAAAAAATTATCTATCAGCAAATTCGTCTCTAAAAATAGGAATTAGAGGTTCCCTTCAAAAAAATTATTAATTGAAAAGAATTTAAATTGACCCTTAAAAATTAAAATTATTAATAAATCACCTTTAATTAAAAATCGCAAGTATCACCGCGTCTTCAAACTAATTAGTCAAATTAACCTCATTTTTGTTTAAAAACAGCACTTCACAAGAAGGGAAATAGAGATTTTTCTCTTTCATAAAACCGTAGCTTCATCCGGGAAATAAATTTATAAAACCCCTATAAATACATTCTAGCAGAATCCCGGTATATTAAACTTGAATACATAAATTATATGACTAAAATTAATAGTTTTAAGATTAAAACTTATTCCGCTTAAACCTCGAAATATTGAATCAAAATAAACTAAATAAAAGTAAAGAAATAATAAAACTACTGTTCTAAAACCACAAATTGATAAAAATAAGGATATAAAAAAAAAAACAAAATTCTTGTGTCCCCTTCTGAGAAATGTAAAAAGTTCAAATAAATAAAGAATTAAAATGCTCACCCTTAAACATAGAATTATAAAATCTTCCAAAATCGGCAAACAAGAACCGCAAGACTCGACTCCACCTCATACACAAAGATGTGCGCATGGAATCATATACCCGTGCAATTTCCGCATTAAGGGAGAGATATGGCATATTTTCGCATAAAGGCGTTACACAATATAGTATTATTTGACTACGACTTTGTTTTACGGTGATATGAATAATAAAACTATGATAAAGAGAGCCAAAAGTACGAAATATCGAAGGATCCCGAATGGAGATATTATATTATACTAAATCAAATACACCATAGTTTAGTTACAAAGCCTATTTTAGTTTTGGATTTTATGAGTTCATTTTACAAAAGCATATTGAAGGCAATAACATTCGGTTTTACTATGCAATATATTTTAGGGTACAAACGGTGTAAATGATAAAAATAGAATCTAGGAAGATATATTTATTAGGAGCGAAAGGGGGAGGGAGACATTTCCCATAATTCTCTCCCCCCCGATTGCGTCAGGTGCCCCCCCCCCCCCCCCACCGTAAGTATACAATAAACCCTTATAATGGGCAAGAAGAGAGGAATTTTTTTTTTCCTTTCCTCCTTCTAGCGTTGGCAACATCGCTGGCTTCCGCCCTCTCCGCTCTCTCAGCACCGAACCTCCGAGAGCACAACCCACGCGACTCCCGCCGGAACCTCATTTTAACAAAAGTATTTATACGTCTCCGCTGGAGCCCAGAACTGAGTGGGAACAAGATAAGTAGGTAGCGCACGCCCAGCTGACGCCTAGCTGTCCTCTCTTTCGGACGTAGGGGGAGCGTCCGCCATCTTCGGGGATAGTCCACTCACTGGTTCGAGCCTTTACTCTCCAGAAATGGATGCATCAACCTTGGACTAAGTCCTCCTGACAGTGCGACTCAGCGGATTTTTTAAGGAGGAGAGTAAGGACGTGGCGGCTACACAGGACAGTCCGGCTTCACCGGACTTAGAAAAAGCGATTGCAGGAAACCCCGTTGACCTGCGGAAGACAATTCCGGACGGCCCTGAGTCTCCGGATATTAAACCCGCGCCAGGAAGGGAGAATGCCGTCGCTCTGTGGCGAAACCAGCCGAAGATGTCTTGGCCTCCTTTAGGCCCCACCGCCACTTGCTCCAGGTTGCCTGAGGCATTGCCTCCACCACCTAAGTACATCTATCTGGTCCAACCAGCACCAGCGCAGCAACCAGTACTTCAGCCGCCACTACCAATGGTTCGCCATTCTCTAAGCCTCATACAAGAAAGGGCTAGTATGGGGGAAATACATTCCCTCACCAACCCAAACCAGGGCAGGCCCGCCTTCAGGACACCTTCCAGGCCAAGGGATCGGGACGAGGCCACGCAACTGGAAGCTGCTTGCAATGCTAAGTTAAACAGGAGAACTGTCCTCGTACAAAAGGCTTCTCACCTTCACTTGGCATACTTCCAATCCCCCACGACTGGTGACTGGAGGTGCGTAGAATGCTTCAGAGAGATACAGGATGACTGGAGGTTCACTTTTCTACACTGTGTAGGATTGACAGTCGGATTAAGGACCCCACCTTGCCCCGGACGGTGCCAAAGAAATCCATTCGTGCTTGAAAAACTCTTTAAGTGCCCAACCTGTTCTCTAGTCTTCTTCAGTCACCAAGAGGAGATAAGCGGAGGACATATTTTTAAGCATGCTAATTAATTTGAGCATTTTTCTTTCTTTTCGTAATTTTCATGTTACTTTCATTACGCCTTTTAATTTCACTTTTAATATTGTCAATATTGTTTGTATAACTTTTTGATTGTTTCTTTATAGACATCTCTGTAACCTCTTTATAGGCAATAAATAAACTGATACAAGTCCTTTTTTTTCATTTTGCGAGAGGTATAACCACAAAAACCTGCTTTCCTTAAAACATAGATATTTTTCTTTTCCTTTTATTAATCAGCAAAATCCTATATTATATCGAGCATCATTTGGATATCTTTCTGATCCGTTGTATTGCATCTGAAGGTCCACATCATTCTCTTGAAGCCAGCATCTGACTAATGTGCAATTGGGATATATATAAGTTGCTTTCGTATTTACTTCTTGGCAGGTTCAGTGACGGCGAAATTCCAAATAATTCAATACTTTCCATTATTTTTTCTATATTTATATATTATACCTTTTTAATTTCTGTTTAAGCAAAATAAAATTGTTCTCTGGAAGTCAATAAATATGATAAATTGATTAATTAAAAGAACTATTATTGAAGGAAAGGTTTTAAGGTAATTCATGATACAATGTGTACTATGCCCCACTTAACCTGTCAAATAATTTTATGAACCTATCTGATTGTGCGAATGTGAAACTCATTTCAGCGGAATATCTTGGTATATATTCTATCAAAGCATCACAATAAGTGGGTGTGGACTCTGGATAATACAAACGTCATGGCCAAATGAATATCAGGGAGCAAGGCAATGTGCCCAATCCACTCATAATAGTGATTCTACCTTTCTTCTTTCTTGTTCCTCTTTGCTTATGTGGGAGCATCGTTGGGAAATCTGTCGTACATCAACTTACTATTTTCCAGATTTTTGGGAGGAGAGCATCATGTTTTGTGCCATTTCCGTTCTTGTCCTGCAGGTGTGGGCTTGGCACCTCAGTGAGTTCATGTGGGAGATTGAATGAGGGGATGATCATTATCATCAGAGCCTGGCCCGCATTTCCTGGGTGGTGCCCTCTTCAACTTTATCCATACGGTCCTGCATTGATGTGCGAGGTGATAATATTCTTTGTTTGTTTCTCTCTTCCCCTAAAACGAAGGATTGGTAAAGGGGTAATGAGTACTTATCTGAGAAATCTTCTGTCAGTTGTGCGCATGTTGCTTCCCCTTGATGTCCCTAATAAGAAGACGGTACTCCCCTTTTTCCTCTACCATTTGTTTTTTTAATAAAAGTTGTTTAAGCACCCACACTCTTTTCTATGTGTGGATAATTCACTACTCCATAAGATATCAACACCAGGCTGTATCCTCATATTGACAGTTAGCAGACGACAAACGCTAGTCGACCCCGCCTTGGATGACGGGCGCCATCCATCGGAAAGCGAGATAAGCAATCGAGAATCAAGAACGCGCGCGAACATTTGAATTTGCAGTAAAATTCTAAAACCCAGACGTAAAAGCTCGAACCATGGGTTCGCGTTTTAAAAGATGGGGGGGACTGTTATGAACTGTGTTCGAGTATAGGCAGAATATTTAGGATCGGTCAATGTAATTTCGAGTTTAAGAGATTAATTTCAGAATAAATATTAAATAAACCAACCAGCTAAATATCAAACGTATTGAAACGCATTACCATAAAATAAAAACCCGATAAAGATTTTAAGAATAAAATCTTTATTTTTAATAACAAAAATTATTTCAACCGATCCGTAAATAAATAATAAACAGGGAATAATCAAGAATTTGCGATAACTCGATAATAAATAATTAAGCGACAGATAAATTGATAGACAATACCCAATACCGCGATGATTAATAAACCATTTCGTTAATATAGAAAATCCCAAATAAATAAATAATTAGCAGATTGCGATTCCGATAGAAATAGATCAATAACAATTAATTTTGGCGATAATAATAATTAGGAGTTTAATAATTTAAGATTAAATTAATTATAACAAGATAAACCTCGCTCAGGGAAACGCTCTTTCTTTTTCTAGGAAATAT
Organism: Torymus aiolomorphi; assembly: GCA_036365515.1. Classification (NCBI taxonomy): domain Eukaryota; kingdom Metazoa; phylum Arthropoda; class Insecta; order Hymenoptera; family Torymidae; genus Torymus; species Torymus aiolomorphi. Next base: position 25,934,305 of record CM070873.1, on the reverse strand, counting down.
TTTTCATCTTGTTTTTCCAGGAATTGTTTACCATCTAGTTTTTCCAAGAATTATTTCCCAACAGGGGAGTAAACAATTCGGAGAAATTTCTATTTTTAGAAATCAAGGACGAAGTTAAGGGAAAACAAAGAAACCGGATTAAATCAGAATTTTCCAGCGAGGCCATCCCCACTCTCACGGATAGAAGCAGTTAAGCCACGCCCACTCTCAAGAGAAAACCCAGGAAACTCGAATTCTTCAGCGGGGCTACTCCCACTTGAAGAGGGGAAACGACTCTGATTGGCTTTGCTCCTACTTCTAGATCTCCCTGAGGACTATAAAATGGAGAGAAATCAAGCTCAAGCTATCAGTTGCACTAGTGCAAGCACCCTGATCACGTCATAATATCAGTTGCAAATTATATTCTACGTTACTTTTGATTATATCGAGTCGCGGTTGAAAGTTTATTTTATTTGTCAAAGTCTACAAGTATTTACTTAAATTGAATAAACTCCAAAGTTAAAGTTTATTTGTTCGGATTCTCATTTAAAGTTCCCGCAATTCCTTGCGCTTTAGCGCTTCATCGAACAACGGATCCATACTCTTATTGGTCAACGCGGCGACCATTACAGAAGCGCCCTTCTGCTTCCAGACCCCGACTCGGGTCGTAACAATGAATTATGAATGATGAATTATGCCCCATAGAAAAAATTTTGTTGTCCGATATCTACTAAATTTGTAGTCAGTGGTCAAAGAACAACACATTGAAGGTACACCACTAACTATAAATTTAGTAGATTTCGGACAACAAAGTTTTTTTCATCTGGCATAATTGTATTATCATTGTATTAATTATCATTTGTAATTCATCATTCACCTATGAAGACAGGCCATTATATATCTATCGGTAACTCACCATCTCCTACATAAAAATAATCGCAAATTACAGTACGCTAAAGATCACAATGAGCGCAATTCTGGGTTCCCGTTTTTCTCCTTCAATTTTAAACTTTTTGAAAAAAACTCTTTGACACGTTTTAAGTTTAATAAAGAAGTATAACGTATCAAAGAGTTTTTTCCTTAAAATTAAAAATTAAATGAGAAAAAACAGGAACCAAAATTTGAGTAATAGCGTGGGTATCGGATCACCTTAATTTTCAATTCCAATAATTACTTAGGGAGTGTGGTACTCCTGTATTTACGACTGACTCTGTTTTACCGGCAGAACCTTGAAAATTCCATATTACGAAAATAAATATATCGAATTACGTCTTCTAAGGAGATAGTTGCCTTACGCAATGTAATAATCTACCAACCTACGCAGTTTTGAGCTCAAATATCAACGGCACCCTAAAAAATTTTGCGAACAAAAATAACCGAAATTTCGTTCGCAAAATTTTTTAGGGTGCCGTTGATATTTGGGCTCAAAACTGCGCAGGCTGGTAGATTATTACATTGCACAGGGCAACTATCTCTTTATAAGATATAATTCAATATATTTATTTTAATAAACAGAGTGCATGAGTACCACACTCCCTTAAGTTTATGGTTAAAAACGAACATTGCTTGTATTTCATAATTATGTACCAATCCGAAATAAATTATGGTATTTACACTTCATAAAATGTGTATTTTCAGTAATAGTAGAACATTTAGATGATTATATTATTTTATATATTATTATATTATTAATAATTAAGTAGATAAGCTAGGCTGGTTCTACGCCCCCCCACTCGCCCACCAGCCGTCCGGTGCAGCGCTTTGATAGTTGAGACGGGCAGGTGAGGCTCCGCCCACTTTCGAGAAGCTTCTACCCTTACGTAATGACGTCATCGAATAAAAAATTATCCGTATTTTATTGTAACGTTTTTGCAAACCGCTCAAATTGTTATTTACTAGCGATCCCGGGCGGCGGCGGCGGGGGCGCTTATAAACTCATATATGAGCGGCCGAGAGTCTAGCCTCGGAGCACCTCCCGCTGAGCACACGTGTAAAGTCTTAGCCGCGGGCACATGCTGCTGAAACCGAGCGTGACCCCTCTTATCACTTTTCAAGCTTTTCCGAGGGGTCTTATTTATAAAAATGTTTAAATAATTAATAAAAATTTTAATTGACAACACCAATGGACTTAGCCGTGCGCGAGCTGTAGACCTAAACACAATTTCCATTTATTTCAGTTTAATATGTATAAAATCTCAGCATGTGTATTGCATAAAGTATGGCTGGTAGGAATTTTTTAATGTTTATAAATAATTCACATACACACAACGCAGTTTTAAAGGTATATCCATGTCAATGGTCCCCATTGCTTTCAAAAGCTACCGAGAAAGAGAGAGAGAAGAGAGAGAGAGTGAGTAAGAGCGAGAGAGCGAGAGAGAAGAGAGAGGAAGAGAGAGAGGAGAGAGAGAGAAAGTGAGAGCGAGAGAGAGAGAGAAAGGGGGGGGGGGGTCGAGGTGGCTTGCACGTATGATGTGACTGTTACTCAAATTTAAAGTTGTAACAAATAAGATGGAGGTAAATGAAAGGATTTGAAGAAGGGATTTTGGGATTATTAAGATTAACAAATTTTATTACATTAAATGTTTATTTAAAAAAGAAAAACTTAAAATCTAATACAACGTAATAATATAATATATGATTCTTACATTATAAAGTGACGGACACGTTTGGTTCTCAAAAAATAAATAAGAAGACATTAAATAAATAAACATTTAATGTAATAAAATTTGTTAATCTTAATATTCCTAAAATCCCTTCTTCAAATCCTTTCATTTACCTCCATCTTATTTGTTACAACTTTAAATTTGAGTAACAGTCACATCATACGTGCAAGCCACCTCGAACCCCCCCTCTCTCTCTCTCTCTCGCTCTCACTTTCTCTCTCTCTCTCTCTTCCTCTCTCTCTCTCTTCTCTCTCGCTCTCTCGCTCTTACTCACTCTCTCTCTCTCTTCTCTCTCTCTTTCTCGGTAGCTTTTGAAAGCAATGGGGACCATTGACATGGATATACCTTTAAAACTGCGTTGTGTATATGTGAATTATTTATAAACATTAATAAATTCCTACCAGTCATACTTTATGCAATACACATGCTGAGATTTTATACATATTAAACTGAAATAAATGGAAATTGTGTTTAGGTCTACAGCTCGCGCACGGCTAAGTCCATTGGTATTGTCAATTAAAATTTTTATTAATTATTTAAACATTTTTATTAATAATTTAAAAATATTTGGATCGGGCGGCGAGGCGCGATAAGACGGAGCACACGCGCAAGATGATATTCGTACCAGAAGGCACGTTTCAACCTGCACAGCATGCGATGACGTCTAGCATCTCATCGGAATTTGCGTCAGCGTCCACCCCGTGAGCACATTTTCTTCGGAAGATTACTGAGATTCAAAATACACATCTTATGAAAAAAGGGTGGGCATCGAAAAGACTAGCGGCACTATACACGCACTCCACATGTAGAAAAGGAACAACGCTTCGTCAAACGTGCACGCGCACGTACGTGCATGGGTCAGCGTCGTAAAAATACGACCCTATTCACGCATCAGGCACACTCGAGATAAAAGCTATACATCATGTTGCATCGGGCCAGCCGGGTTTACAGTTCAGCATGCTATAGCCGAAATATGCTTACTGAGTTAGAGTCATATCATCCATGCAAGACACCTCGACAACTCTCTCTCTCTCACTCGTTTTCACTCGCTCTCTCTCTCTCACTCGTTCTCACTCGTTCTCACTCGCTATCTCTCTCTTTCCTGTCGCATCTCTACCTATGCTCTCTACCTCTTCTACCTCCTCCACCTCCTCCTCCTTCGCGTTGTCTCTCTGAAAACAAGCTGTTTAACGGCTATTTTTAGCTCTGTCTCGCTTGAGCGACCCCTCGGAAAAGCTTGAAAAGTGATAAGAGGGGTCACGCTCGGTTTCAGCGGGACGCGCCCGCGCCTAAGACTTTACACGTGTGCTCAGCGGGAGGTGCTCCGAGGCTAGACTCTCGGCCGCTCATATATGAGCTGATAAGCGCCGCCGCCGCCGACGCTCGGGATCGCTAGTAAATAACAATTTGAGCGGTTTGCAAAAACGTTACAATAAAATACGGATAATTTTTTATTCGATGACGTCATTACGTAAGGGTAGAAGCTCCTCAAAAGTGGGCGGAGCCTCACCTGCCCGTCTCAACTATCAAAGCGCTGCACCGGACGGCTGGTGGGCGAGTGGGGGGGCGTAGAGCCGGCCTAGCTTATCTACTTAATTACATTATTATATTATTGTTGCATCATGATTTTTGCTATAAATGCTTCCATTTAATTAACACGTTAGCTATAAAATATGGTTAATTTTCTACTAGAGTAGTTTTTACTTTTTTGTCAATAAATAAGTAAATAATTATGACGCGGCTAAATAAACGTCAAAGTAAAAAAAATCTTTAAAGTTTAATTACTAACCCAAGAAGTAATTACAAAATATAATAAAAGAGAAAAAATGTGAGAAATTTTATCTATATGTTCAATTTATAATTTCGAATATAAAGGTACGATTGCATACATTTTAAAACTGTTTAAAGGCTTTTTTCACATTTACATATATTTTTAGATTTTGACGAAGGGTGTTTTACTAATTACACTTGATTAATTGTGGACGGCAAAATGATTCATTTTTTAGGCACGACCGCTACTCGGGAGAGCCTTATAATTATATGATTTTCAAACGAAATTAAATGTTTTAAAAACAACTGAATGTTGAAGAAATGATTACAGGATATAAGGTTTTCTTAGTAACTTTATTAAAATAGGTAATTAATACAATTCTAATTTTACGTTGAATTAAATAATATACAGTAAATGTATAACAAAAAAAAATAAGAATTTACAATGAAAATAGGGTGATTTCATCAGTGAAGGAACGAATAAGGAAATTGTAACTTTTGTTATTTAATTAAGTGGTTTAAAAATGCATTAAAAGTAAAACTCTTTTGAAATTTATATTCTAAAATGTTCAAACTTTACGTCGGTGAGCAAATTTTACATAAAGAATCAAAGTAAACATTTCATTTAATGCAAATCTGTAAATTTTTCCTAAAAACCAGTAAAGGAACACCCAATCTTAGTATCTAACAGTGAAGGAATACATCGCCAGTGAAGAAACACTTAATAGCGGCAATTTTATGATTTTATTCTTACAAGATAATTTCTTTTATGCAGAATCTTTATATAAAATAAAAAAAAAAATTCAAGGATTCGAAAATTATCGTCGTGTTAGATAAACAATACATAGAAAGCTTGATATTTTCATATATATAAAGAAAATGTTCGTTAACTGGTGACTGTTCCAATACTGGTGTAGTCACCCTACCTTATAAATGACATAGAATCATCCTATCAAGTCTTGTTGCTGGATATATCGCGGCAGTTGCTCTTGCTGCAACTGGATCGCGGCTTTGGGTGTGATACCGTCCATTCCTTTCCCAAACAAGCTCTGGCTATTCGTGACCAAAATATAATCACCATAGGGCTTGGAAGTATTCGCCTCAGCCAATGGAAAACGCGTGATAACGTGATTTGTGCAATATCCCAGCGCCAAACGACTCAGGCGCGAACACTGAATGGCATACCAAGCTTCAGGTCGGGTGAGGGCCTCTGCGTAGTATTTCGAGGAACGCGTGTGTGAGCATTTATAATTATAATCGGGCTCACAGCCTGGCTGCAGGCCGTCATCGCCGTTCACATAGTAGTTCACGTGACCCACCGAACGTGCGATGCCCAAACGGCCAGGGTTCGTGTAGATGATCTCTACGAAAGTCGCGCTGAGAGTGGAGATGCGCATGTTTTCCTTGAATTTCTGGTAGCTCAGAATTGCTGGATCTAGGCCTGAAATGTTTAGAATCTCTGTTTAGAACTCTCTGTTTCAGAAGGGCAAAAGAAATGTTAGCAAGGCTAACTCTCTGATTCAGAAGGACAACAAAAAAAATGAGAAAAATATATAGGGGAGGCGATTCATGACTTTCTCGTAAAATGAGCCACCACCCATTTCTTGCATCTGATGATATGGGACGACATTGGATAGCTACAAATAGATTTAAAATCGCGACCAATATTTTAAATACCGAATTCACAAAGTTCCATTAGAATTTAGTATTACAGCAATTACAGTGTTAAACTTTATTTTTGCCATCTCGTCTCTTTTTTACAGTTGATGTAATATTTTGTCTAATAGTTTCTGCTCATTCTTTCAACATTCAGAAATAGATCGATGATTTTCCGGATTTATAAAACCTCTAGGTGGTTGAGTATAATCCACAATGAAATGTATTTTTGCTCAGTATATATGAGTCATTCCATTGGTGCCCAGTACTAGCCGTGTACAGATTCTTACGAGTGAGAACTCCCAAATAAATAAATAGAGGAAGACTCGATAAAAAATGGACCTTCCGTTTTTGCGACGGATTCTCTGTCCGCTAAGCTACACCGATGCAGATACGCGTCTTTTTTCGAGTCGTCCTCATATCGCTATAGATGCAACCCGATCCGCATCGTCACGTTGTGCAAACTATGCACATGTGACAATATTGATGCAAACTAAAATAAATCTTATTCTTTTCGACTTTATGCTAAGGTAAATTAATAATTAACTTTAATTACTAAGAGAAACGCCCCAATGCCCGAGCAGGACACGATACCCGAACAAAATCATTAATATTTTTTCTGATCAATACCTACATGGAAAAAAATTTAGGATCTCCAGACCTCCGGTATATATGGACTCCGTGCAATACCATCGATCGTCTTAATTTATGACGAATTTGGAATTAAGGCGTATCCAAAGTTGGACCTGTAAGAATCCAATATCTTCGGAGTCTTCACGATTCAAAAACGTATGTTCTGAACTCCAATTCGGTCATCCCCAGACTCCGAGATTTTCGGTATTGTAGCGATTCCACTTTGGACGTCTGAGGGAACAGCGTTGAGAGAAGGGGAACGGTCCGCATTTGCGCGCGTTTTTCTCATATATATATGCGTTTCATCATTATATATCAAAGTATTATTATAGTATAATATAGCACACACGTTGTGAACCGTTTATATATATTATATTATTATATTTATGAAGCTGCGCGCATGAAATACGTCCGAATGTATAGTCGACCCGCCGAGATACCAAGAATGGGGGCCTGAGGACTCCATCGGGCGGATCCCGACAGTACCGAAAGTCTCGGAGTCCCCGCCATTCCAACATGGCATACACATAATCCCATTTTGAGATCTGTACACAACCGAAATTGTTGGAGTCCACGCAATTCAATTTGGAAGTGACTATATTCAATTTTGGACGCGTACACATACGGTATTTTTTGGATTTCTGTTAATTCCATACCTCCGACATCCCAGGCTTCCAAATTTTTTTCCGTGTAGTAAGTAGTTGAGGTACACTTCTAGTAGACAACATGTGACGTCATAGGGAGATAAGGAAGGGGAGATAAGGGAGTCTTGGCGCCAGTTTCGGGTACGTTTCTGGCAGATGGGAGGGGAGATCAGAGTGTCTTGGCGCCAGCGATGTCATTGTGTAGATAAGGATGTGTGTGTGTGTGTGTGTGTATGGTGGGGTCTTCGGGTACGGTTCTGGCAGATGGGAGGTGGGCGGTGGGTGTTAATGGGAGGTGCTGTATATTTGCATAAATTTGCATAAATTTGAATATTATGGGAGCGGGTATGATTTCGACGGATTTGGGGTACGGTTCTGGCAGATGGGCGGTGGGTGATGATATGGGAGGTGATGTATGGGAGTGAGGAGAGGGTGGTGTGAGGAGAGGGTGGTGGTGGGTGGTGAATTTTTTAAAAAATTTGCATAAATTTACATATTGCTGTTTTTTACATAAATACTGATGTTAGAGATGGATGGACATTTGCATAAATTTGCATAAATAATTTATGATAGTTTATAACATTTTAATAAATTTTAAAAATTTATCTTTAAGATGATAAGGATGCGTGGATATTTGGCTAGAAGTGTATGAGAAAAATAAACACGTGTACTTTTTCAAAATTTTCGTTTTATTTTTTCAGAGATTAGATACAATATACAGTCTTAAAAATAGATATGTGTACATATGATAAAATATATGGAGGGTCGCTCGTTTTTCGGATGGTCCATAATTCGGAAAAGCATATTTCTGATGATCCATAATTCCAAAAAGTCAATTTTCTGAAGGTCAAGTATATTGGAAGGTTAAAATTCGGAATACCATTTATCCGATAGATAAAAGTTCGGAAAACTAAAATACAGATGGATCAAAATACCGAAAATCTTTGAATCTTTGGATAGGTCAAAAAACCGAAAGACAAATTATTCTTATGTGTCAAAATACTGAAAATTCAAAATACCGAATTTTTATTTTTATTATTACAAATGAAAAAGGCCCCATTTCATGCCTGAGATGAGAAAAAAAAATTTCCCCGCTAAATTGAGAAAAAATGAATTTTTTTCATTCTTTCCTATATCACGCTCGGAATGCGCAAGTTTTTACATGGCTTTCAGGCATCAAAAAAGGCCCGTTTCATGCACGTGTTGAAAAAAATTCTTTAACCTGAGTAGGTGAGGGACGCTTGGTCCACGTAAATAAGGTAGTTACGTAGATGTATGTCAGTAAACCAAAGTATTATTAAAAAATTCTTAAACTCTTTTACTCCCGTATTTGCATGGAGCTCGCGTCCCCGGCTACTTGGGTTTCAGCATTTTTTAAATAATTGTCTTGCTTACTGTCGTACGTCTACGTAACTCCCTTATTTCCGTGGATCTTGCATCCCCCGGCTATTTAGGTTGAAAAATTTTTTAAATAATCTTCTTGCTTAGTGTCGCAAGTCTACGCAACTCCCATATATGCGTGGACTTCGCATCCATCGGCTACTTGGGTTTAAAAAATTATTTTTAAAATAATATGCTTCGGGCTCCTTGGGGGCCCTTATCTACCATGGGGCCTGCGGCAGTTTGTCCCAGTTGACCCCCCGCCCCCCCCCCCCCATCCCTCTAGGGGCGGGGCTGGCTGATCATTATTGCCAGGAAAAATGTTTAACTCTGCCCTTGGTCATGCACACCCGTGTCGGTTAATGGCTTAAAGTTTCACTACAGCGTTTTATTCATCGCATTCAATTTCTTTTTAACATTAGCAAAAATAATAAAATAGATAATTTTTTTGGAATCTTGCCGCCCCTTGATCACTCCTTCAAGTGCCGCCTATACACTTAATCCGCCACTGTTTGTTATACATAAACAAGTTTACGGGAAATCTCCAAACAACGGGAACGCAAAAATAAATCGGAAAATTGCTTTGAATTTTTTATTCAAGTTTTTGACCCTGAAAAAGCATTTTCGAGAAAGAATAACACGATCATAGGGAAACAGAAAAAATCTATGGATCTATTTGTTTTGTATTTTTTTTTCTGAAAGCCTTAGCGTCCGATTGTGCGTCTTAACGCCTGCATATATTTTTTAAATTTATCTTAAGTTGGCAATTTTATTGTGCTCATTGCGATCTTTAGCGTACTGTAATTTGTGATTATTTTATGTAAGAGACGGTGAGTTACCGATAGATATATAACGGCCTGTCTTCATAGGTGAATGATGAATTACAAATGATGAATTATGCCAGATGAAAAAAATTTTGTTGTCCGAAATCTACTAAATTTATAGTTAGTGGTGTATCTTCGGTGTGTTGCTCTTTGACCACTGACTACAAATTTAGTACATAACGGAAAACAAAATTTTTTCCATCGGACATAATTCATCATTCATAATTCATCATTCGCCTATGAAGACAGTGGTTTTGCAAGTCTACGTAACTCCTTAGATGGGTGAACCTCGTGTGCCCTGGCTACTTGGGTTTAAAAATCATTTAAATAATCGTGTCGCTTAGCGCCGCCTGTCTACGTAACTCCCTTATAGATGCGTGGACCTCGCGTGCTTAAGGTAGTTCTCTTCATATTGCAAAAACTGAAAAAGCTTCTGAAAAAATATACAAATATTCTTCAAAGTCACAGAAATGATACCATATGTTTGTTTACATACATTGCGGAACAAAGTTTTGAGAAAAAAATTCTTGAAAATGGTTATTTTTACATGAGAGTAAATGAGTGCTATATCAACTGTGACAGAAAGTAATAGTATTACTCATCAAAAAAGCTGGACTTCAAAAAGAAAAACATAGCTTAAGAAAGATGAAATTCGGCTCTTTCTATTAAGTTTATCAAATATGTGTCAAGCCGATCTTTTTAAAAAGATATTAATGATTATAAACACAAATAGCAGCCGACGTGCACGAGAGCGAGAGAGACAGAACGACGCCCATGGTATAGTTTGTGCTCTCGCTGAGCCACAAACTGTAGTGCCCGAGGAGAACCCCCTTAACAATCATTTAAATAATCGTCTTGCTTAGTGCCGCATGTCTACGTAACTCCCTTAGATTATGCGTTGACCTCGCGTCCCCCGTCTACTTGTGTTTCAAAATTATTTAAATAATCGTATTGCACTTCTACATAATTCCCTAATATGCGTGGAGCTCGTATCCCCCGGCTACTTGGGTTTAAAAATCATTTAAATAATCGTTTTGCTTATAGTGTCGCACGCATACGTAACTCCAATGTTTTGATTGGACCTCCCGTCCCCCAGCTATTTGAGTTTTAGACTTTTTTAAATAATGTACTTAATACGTACTCCCTCCCCCCGCCCCGCTTTTCATAGACCCTGAGACTGGACACCCCCTGAAGTTTCGTAGTTGTTGCGCCCCTGCTGTCCGGTACTTTTAATTAGACGAGTATCTGGCTCAAAATTGATCGTTTAGATCCGTCAAAATTTCGCTGAGATAATCGAAATACTTGAGTACATAAGGACGTACAGATATACATACATCCTAGAAAACGCTGAACCCTTTTAGGGGCACATTTTTCTAGAAGACAAACAACAAAAGTCATGATGGTTCTATAGGTTTTGGGAGTCTGTGTGTTTGTTGTGGCCGTGGTTCTCTAGCTTGAGACGCCGATATGCAATATTAAAACTTTTATTATTTTGTTATAGGATTTGTGTATTTTTTCAGATTAGGCAAGGTTTCCGTACTGACTCTCAGTGTAGAGACTGTTGATTAGTCCACTCAGCGCATTTATAGCTCACCAGCCTATCACAGGTCGTATCGAGTACCTCACACACAATCCGGGAGAAGAGTTTCAGATTTAAGAGGAATTTGTTTCCGAAGGCAAGCGCCGTAGGTACCAACTGAGCCAAATACCGCTCTTATATTTTAGCGATCGCCGATAATGAATTTGGCATCAATTTTTGAAAATTCAATGTGGCGGATCCAATGTGCGGATCGAAATTTCAAAAAATCTATAAACTTGATATTTTTGGCTCAAATCACGTATATAGGAGTTTTTGGTATCCTTAATTACGAATCTGGCATCAGTTTTCCGAAATTCAATATGGCTGATTCAACACGGATGATCGAAATTTTATAAATTTTATTTATCGAAGATTTATAAACTTGATATTTTTAGCTGGAATCCCGTATATTGGGATTTTCGGTGTCGCTGATTACTAATATGGCATCAATTTTTCAAAATCCATCAAGGCGGATCTAATTTGGTGGATCCAAACACCCAAAATAGCTCCTATTTACGAATACGTACAGGATACCAAAAACCTCCTATATACGTGATTTTAGCAAAAAATATGGAGTGTATAGATTCTTTAAAATTTCGATCCACTATTTTGTATCCGCCATATTTAATTTTCAAAAACTGATGCCGGATTCATAATCAGCGATACCAACAACCTCTATATACGTGATTTTAGCTAAAAAATTCAAGTTTATAGATTGAAATTTCGATCCGCCATTTTAAATCGGCCATATTAAATTTTCGAAAACTGATGCCAGATTCGTAATCAGCGATACCAAAAACCTCCATATACGTAATTTCAGCCAAAAATATAGTTTCTAGATTTTTTTAATTTCCATCCGTTATTTTGGATCCGCCGTATTAAATTTTCAAAAACTGATGCCGGATTCGTACTCAGCAATGCCAAAAATCCCTTTATACTCAATTTCAGCAAAATTCGTTCGGAAGTGACTCCGTGACGGAATTTCCTCTGAAAAATCAAAGATTTTTCATTGTAAATTGTTTATAACTAATTGTATAAACAAATGTTGTTAATTTTAGGCTTCGAAAGATGTATCACAATAGAAAAAATTTGAACAATTTTGAGTATGAAATGGATAAGTGTGAACGAAAAACTGAAAAAAAGTAGGGTGCCACTATATTGGCTTCTGCCCCTGAAAGGGTTAAAATGCAATCATTTTGGGTATAAAAGTGTCTGCGTATAGGCAAATCCGTAATTTTGTGTCATTTTTCCATCGATTTTTTATATGAGTGAACACTATATTGCATTTTAATCATAAAAAATCGCCTAATATTACATGATTAAAAACACAATATGTTTCGAATACAGTATGAAAAAACTATGAAACCGGAATTATTCGCAAATTGAAGAAAATGGAAAAAAAATTTTTCGTGTTGGCCCCTTTTTTGCTTCCGCGATGTTTGATGGTCATTCTGGACTGTGCAAACATTTTCCAGACTAAGTGGAACTCGGTTTCAGTAACAAATTTCAATTAAAAAAAAAAAAAAAATTCATGTTTTTTAAAGTACTTTTGTAAAAACCCTAATATAAGTATTAATTTTCAAAATTTCTACGTGGCGCTATTCGAAAGAGCGACCTCGAAAATAGTAGGGTAGGCACTTCTAGTTAATTAATTTTTTCATCTATTGAAATAATGAGCTTCAAACGTACAGAGGTTCCTGTTTTGCTAATTTTTCTGTTCTTGGGTTAATTTTCGTAATCATTCCTAAAGTGACTTTAGGTATATATTTAGGATTTTTCTTTTAGAGGATGAGGATTGTACTTACCGACCATATGACCTACTGTGTTATTAATTTTATGCAATTGTAATCCCTAATTGTAGTTCCTAATTTTTTTCTCCTTCCTGAAACATAAAAAATAAGTTTTTATAGTTAAATATAATGTAATTTTACAATAAATATATTGCTTACCCGATCTAAACACATACATAATAACCTGTAACAATTAATGAAACTTTGCCAAATACGGTAGTGGCAGAATTATCTTACTCACTATTTATAAGATATCTTTTGAAATCCAGTTAAAGTAAGATTTTATTTTTTTTTACAAATAGAATATTAACTGATTCTCTGTAACTGAAATCAAGGAGAACAATTAAGCAAAAATTGACTCCAGATTTTTAATTGATAATATTGCAATATAAATCATAAATAGATAGCAATTATTCTAAAAAATCAGTTTAAACACAAATATAATTGAATTTCGTTATTTCTTACGTTGCCAGAAACTAGATCCAAACATTGTTTACGCGGAGAAAGTATAGAATCTGCTAAACGTACACTCGTATCCTTCGAAGACGGTATTCAAAGAACATCACCATTGCAACATCTACGAGCAAATGAATGTGACAAACAACTAACGGTATACAAACGAAGAGCAGAACGGCATAGAGCAGCTGTAGTTATTGATACAAAAAGTAAAAAACGGAAAAAAGATTAGATAAAATGTACACTCTCAAATGTATATGTTACGCCTATTACAGGCTTTGTTTAAATAAAAGAGGTTAGCGCCCGAGCGCAGCGAGAAAAGTGATTTCTTAATGCAAATGAGTAACTCATTTGCGTCGTAAATGGTGTCCGATGACGGAGTCTAGGTGGTGCGCACCGTAGATTTTTGCCTCTGGTGTTGAAAATCATCGAATACGTCGTCTAGGTGTTCGGGGTAGCCGATGACGGAGTCAAGATGGTTGCGTTCCGTAGATTTTTGCCTCTAGGTGTTAGCGATTAAACCAATTTTACTCCAATTGTCTCAAATAAAAAGAATTTTACTGAAGTTATTTTGCAACAAACATCGTTTCAGACGACAACTGCAGAAAGACACTTTACATCCGAATAAGTACTACAACCCAACATGAATTTAAAGACTACAGTTAAAAAAATATTGAAATATAGTATTATATAGTTCAAATATAAAATATGTTTTCATTTTATATGTTTTTTGAATGATCAACAACTTCATTAATATTTACAAAAAATACACATTTTTTCGTATTCTTGAAATCGTTTATTTGACGACAACACTTAAATAAATATATAACTACACTGAGAAAAGATTAGTGGAAAAATTATAAGAACGCCCAATAAAAATTACCCTACTAAGCACGGAAATCGACCACACACTGTCACAAGTGACCTATTTATTATACTTCTAATAGTTTTTACTGTTTTTTATAAGAAAAATTGCAAAAAAAATTTGGAAAAATTGCTAAATAGTATGCTAAAAATGACAATTCACAAATTTTACAAGCCACTAGGGTAATTTTTCTGATATATAGATAGCAATTCACGGTGCTTGACATAACCTGCAAAGCTGTAATTCTGTAGCCAAATAAAACTCTCGGGTCGCTGTAAACAATGCAATTGTTATGTAAATAGCTTCAATTAATATTTTAAATCATTATAAATCAATCATTTTCTTAATTGTGGATGTTATTTTGACATAATGTAGATAAAAATAAATGAATACAATTGTATACAATTATCAATATAACATATGTAGACGATTCGGATCACCTTCCGTAAGTAGTACTGTGTGGCGCAGTTGGTATAAATTGTTCGCCTGTCAACTCGAAGGTCCAGGGTTCGATTCTCCATCCCGACCGCTTGTTTTTCAGCATTAAAAATTCGTCATTTAATTTATTATTTAATATTACTTACTTATTGTATAAATTGTCAAATTATGAAGAAAAAATCTTTTTCTTTATTTTTCGAAGCGAATAGAAAATTACCCTACTGCCTTATAAAAACTATCAGACTGACTATAAAAATTACCAGATTGACAGTCTGTGGTCGGTTTCTCCATACAGTATGGTAATTTTTACTGAGCGTTCTTATAATTATTCTACTAAGTTTCGCTCACTGTACTCGGTTTATTTTTAAGCCATGGTTTTTAAATGGAGTTCATGGCACAATTACGCCGCCCTCTTACGAGGGTCATTTGATAAGTACCTAGCCTACAAATGAAAACACCAAAATTTTACAAAAAATAAAATTTATTTTTCAATGTAGTCTCCTTTTAGTTGAATACACTTGGTCCAGCGGTGTTCCAATTTTTTTAACCCCGTTGAAAAAAATGTTTTCTCTTGGTTTGCAAAATAGGCCTCCGTGGCGGCGATTATTTCGTTATTGGAGTCGAATCTCTTCCCGGCGAGCGAATTTTTTAGGTTCGGAAACAAAAAAAAGTCGCACGGAGCCAAATCTGGAGAATACGGTGGATGGGGCAGCAGTTCGTAGCGTAATTCGACCAATTTAGCCGTGGCGAGTGCAGAAGTGTGAGCCGGTGCATTATCGTGGTGGAAAAGCACTTTCTTTTTAGACAAATGGGGCCGTTTTTCTTCTAACACGGCGTCAAATCGGCTCAATAGTTCGGCGTAGTACTGTCCTGTGACCGTTTTGCCCTTCTCCAGATAGTCAATAAAAATCACACCTTGAGAATCCCAGAAAACAGTGGCCATCACCTTTCCGGCCGACGGGACCGTCTTTGCCTTCTTCGGAGCAGGTTCACCGGGTAAGGTCCACTGTTTTGACTGCTCCTTGGTCTCTGGAGTGTAGTAGTGAATCCATGTTTCGTCGACGGTCACGTAACGACGCAAAAACTCTTTTGGATTGCGATTAAACAGCTCCAAACACTGCTCTGAACTGGTCACACGGATGCGCTTGTTATCTGCAGTCAACAAACGCGGCACCCACCTTGCTGACAGCTTCCTCATGCCTAAAATCTCATGTAGGATATGCCACCCGCGTTCTTCTGAGATGCCTACTATCGCAGCTATCTCGTGCAGCTTTAATCAGCGGTCTGACAAAACGATATCGTGTATTTTTGTCACGTTCTCCTCCGTAGTGGCTCTTTTCGGAGCACCTGGGCGTGGATCATCAAAAACCGACGTACGACCACGTTGAAACTCGTTATACCAAAATTTAACGGTCGCCATCGAAGGAGAAGCATCCCCATACACTGCATCCAAGCGTTCTTTAATTTCACTGCGCGATTTCCCTTCCAAAAACAAGAATCGAATCATCGATTATTCTTTCTCCATTTTTTCAAAAATCAACGGACACATTTGCTTTCACACGCTCTCAAAAATAAACTACAACTCCGATCCGGCTGAAATTTCGTCTGTAACCGTTTACAGGAAGATACTGCACTGTAGTGTATTTCTGGTGCGATAGTGGCACTATCTGGCGGTGAGGCTAGGTACTTGTCAAATGACCCTCGTATATCAAGATTATAGTTGAAACTTTCCGATCTATCATCAAACTTAACTTTATCAATAAAATGACTATTTCTAAATAAATAATGTTGTATTATGTGATAATTGAGAGTATTATTTATTTACATACCTTCTAACCGAGATAACCTTCCTTTTAATTTGTTTCTAAATTCAATTAAAAATTTTAATTTCGCTCCACAATACAAGGGACAAAAAAACAACTAATTTGCTTATACCCTGGTGAAAATCGATTCCATTATTTGGATAATAAATAGCTATAGTTTCACAAATAATAGCCAAAAACTATAGACCTTTTTCTTAACCATCTCTATTCACCGATGAAACGATTGTTCCGATCATATTCACCATGTAATAGACAGAATAATAGAATAAGTTTTTTCACAAATTTACATTAACTTATTTATGTGTATTTAAAAGATATTAAAGTTGGCCAGTTTTTTAGCTAGGAAATGGCTAGTAAGAGGCTTGCTATTAGGTATGGCGAGGAGTGAAAGAGACAGAATCAAACGGAAAAATCATTGTTTTCGTTTTTATCCCCTAAAACAGTACTATAAACGAATTGAACACCAATAAATCGTGTTTACATTTTGGTTAGTTATCTTGTTTTAATATTTGGTTTTAAATACATGATCAAATTACAGAGAAAATTTAGTAGAAACATTGTTACCTTATCTCCATTAAATAGAGAATATGACCGGAAAAATCGTTTCATCACTATCTAGAAATTAGCTATTTTTACTAGCTATTTATTAACATCCTGGCTATTTTCGATAGAGACAATTTCTACCAGGGTAATAAATAATAAAAAGAAAATTACGACAAACCATAACATTATTTTTCCGCCCTTTAACCTCAAAATGCCATCTTAAATGTCATTTTGCGGCCTCGGACGGAAAAATACGTTACTGAAACGTCGCATGAGGTAAATAATCCTCTTCCGCCCGCGTTAGTAATATACTATTCCTTCTCCCGGGAAATTAAAAATTGTATTAACTTTTGGATTCCAATAAGGGGACAGATACACCTTAAATTATCAAAAAATAAAAAGTTAAAACAATTTTTTGTACCGCAAGCACGATTTTCGCCTTTTTTGAACCTATTAATAGAGCCGAAAGCGATCACTTGCCGACCAGCGGGCGGTAAAAATCGAAAAACGCCCGCTATCGTTTTTGAATGGAGTTTTCAAGATTGTTTAAGAAAATCATCGATATTTTGAAAAAATAGCAAATATTAAAGCTAAAAATATTTAATACAATCTTGGTTCTTGAGTTAAAAGCAATTCACGTTAGCCACACTTTAATAAATTGAAAAAAACGCAAAAATCTATACTTGCGGTACAAAAAATATGGTGTGTACCAAGGGCTAAGTGGGTTTTTGACCTCATGTGGTTGCAGTACTCGTCTTCGGTTCGCAAACGCACTCGCCTTCGGCTCGTGCTAGCTCACCTTCGACTAGTACTGCAACCCCACACTCAATCTAAAAAAAACCCACTTTACGCCCTTGGCACACAATATACTATTACTCAAGTTATTTTGCAACAAAGAAAATCATTTTTAGAAATACCAAAATTTTAAATATTTAATATTTCAAAAATTAACCATATGACCTGGATAAAATTTTACACATTTATTGCCTATGTCGCATACAAAATAGTCTATACATTTCAAGCTAAAATGTGTAAAGGCAACATGACTGTATAAAATTATATGCACTTGGACCTTCAATGTTTCAATTTAAAATCTTTATCTGAAAAAAAAAATTGATTGGTTGTATCTCTTATACTATATATTCACCCCTTAAATCGCGATTATTTGATAAATCAGTTCAAACTCAAATCTAATTTAAATTTAGTTTTGCCTAGTGGTCAGTTTTGCCACAGTAAAATTTTACATTTACCCAACAGACGACTTCCAATACTGAAGAAGCTAATTTTTAATTTAGGTAAGTTTTCTGCAACATCTGGAGCAGAATCTTAGGCGAAATTTTGGTGTAAGGTTTTATCTGAGATCTCACCTGAGAAGTCACCTGAGATCTCATCTGAGATTTTTCAGTAGGGGCAAGACAGTAAAAGTGAGGTTATAACTTCAGTTTCGAATAAAAAATCGTAATAAAATATTTTTTGTATCTAAAAATGGTTATGTATATTAGTTATTCCATGTATGTTGATATTGGGTCAGAGTGGGTGCATACAAAACTTTATACAACGCAAAAATGTGTGATCGGGATTACCCCAAATCCGCTGACGCAATAAAAATAAACAATTTTGAAATTAAAAGAGCATTTTTGCTAATTGTTCAGATCAGTTAATTTTGTTAGAGTATTTAGATTAAGTAATAAAGTATACTTACTGTAGTCTTGAAAAATCAAATGATATGGTAAATATCTTATTTAATACTCGGGAATAATTCTTATAAGAAAAGTATTCGAAAATATACATTGGCTTATAATTACTGTTGAGTAATTAACAGAAATATAAAGTTTTCTATGTTTGAAAATAGTTGTAATATTAGTAACATATTAATATTGAATTTGAATAAGTGCTCAAAATTTATGTATTCTTTGTAAATGGTACCCATGAGTTCTCCCCTACATTAGATCTCCTGAATCAGTAATATAAACAAATTAAATACCAATAAATTCGTGTTTACATTTTCGTTAGCTATCTTTTTTTAATATTTGTTTTTAAATGCATGATTAAATTACAGAGAAAATTTAGTAAAAGCATGTCAAGGTTATATTATCTTCATTATATAGAGAATATGACCGAAAAAATCGTTTCATCATTATCGAGAATTTAGCTAAGTATTTTTCCTAGCCACTTATTAAGTTTTTGGACATTTTTCGATAGAGAAATTTTTACCAGAAAAATTTCCGATTTAGTTTTGGGTTCCTGTGGTTTGGAGATTTCCCGTAGAAGTGTTTATGTATATAACGAAACCGATGCTAATTCATTGGCACGTGGCTTCCTCCACCTTAATCTGCACATTCTTTATATTAATTTTCAATTCCAATAATTAACATTTTTGCATCGAAACTGCAACGTGTCAAAGCAATATTTTCTCAAAATTAAAAACTGAAGTGATCGTTGTCGCTAGATTTTTTAAAGCTCCTAATAGAATGGGACCATAATTAAATATTGTAAAACTTTCTTCAATGCAAATCCATAATATTAAAAATAGAACTAGTTTATACTTTTTTTGTCAATAAATACAAGTAGATAATTATTATGCGCCTAAATGAACGTCCAAGTACAAAAAAACTTTAAAGTTTAATTACTCTTCTTCGTAATAAAACAGAAAAAAATGTTAGAAACTATATGTTCCATTTCGAGTATCCAATGTAAAGGTACGATCGCATACATTTTAAAACTTTTGTTAGGCCTTTTTTCACATTTACATATATTTTTAGTTCGTAGCTGATGGTGTTTATTACTCTAGATTCATTTTGGATGGCAAAATGACTTGTATTTGATAGAATTTTTAAATGAAATTGGATGTTTAAAAAGAACTGAATGTTTAAGGAAGGATTACAGGGCATAAGGATTTTCTTAGTAACTTTATTAAAATAGGTAATTAATGCAATACTAATTTTACATTGAATCCAATAATACCTTCGAGCACATACTACTGGAGGTAGCATTCAAGCGACCCCGCGTAAGAAAATGAAGGCTGCTCAGAATATGGGCAATATAATTCCCATACTTGGGTAAGCGTACATTCCAGACATTGGCAATATATTATTGTATATGGCTACGGGGCTCAAGCAACACTTAGTCATGTTACCTAAATATATTTAGACATCTAGGAAAATATGAAAAATCAAAATATTATTATATATGATATATAAAATAAACGCATTAATAATGAGAAAAATTATAATATAATTTTTACAGAATATTTTTTATTGTAAAATATCTTTTTTTTTCTTAAAAATTATAATAATAATCATATACGTAAAATGAACGTATTAATTAACTTATAAATACATAAATAAATATTTATTTATGTTATTAGAATATAATTTTTTGTTACAAAAAAATAATAATTATTATTATTAATACTTATACATGAAACGAACGCATTAAGGGGTTTCAAAAATCGATAAAACATATAAAAAGGAGTATGTACACTAATTTTTAAGAAAATTTAAAGAAAATCGATTTCCCGGTGAACCACCTTAATGCGTTCATTTTATATATCATAAAGAGTGAACATTAAATTTTGTTGCTAAAAGTAATGCATTAAGTATACAAATATTTGGATTTTTCATATTTTCCTAGATGTCTAAATATTCAGGTAAAAAATATTTTCATATACTGGCAATAGCCAGTATATGGAAAAGTATAGTGTTAATGTCATAATGTATGTTTTCTTGCTGAAACGTGGGCCATATACTATGTGCAATACATGACTAAGTGTTGCTAGAGCCTCGTAGCGATGTACAATAATACATTGCCAATTTATGGAATGTACTCTGGCAAGTATGGGAATTATATTGCCCATAATAACATATAAAGTAACTCATAAATGACATAGAATCATCCTATCAAGTCTTGTTGCTGGATATATCGTGATAGTTGCTCGTGATGCAACTGGATCGCCGCTTTGGATGTGATACCGTCTATTCCTTTCCCAAACAAGCTCTGGTTATTCGTGACCAAAATATAATCCCCATGGGGCTTGGAAGTATTCGCCTCAGTCAATGGAAAACGCGTGATCGCATGATTCGCGCAATATCCCAACGCCAAATGACTCAGGCGCGAGCATTGAATGGCGTACCAAGCTTCAGGTCGGGTGAGGGCCTCTATGTAGTATTTGTAGGAACGCATGTGTGAGCAGGAGTACTGAAAATCGGGCTCACAGCCTGGTTGTAGGCCGTCATCACCGTTCACATAGTAGTCCACATGACCCACCGAATGTGCGGTGCCCAAACGTCCTGGGTTCGAGTGGATGATCTCGACGAAAGTCGCGTCGAGGGTGGAGATGCGCATGTTTTCATTGAGTGTCTGGTAGCCCAGGATTGCTGGATCTAGGCCTGGAATATTTAGAATCTCTATTTAGAATTCTCTGTTTCAGAAGGACAAAAAAAACGATAAATATTACATAGGGGAGAGGTCATGCCCACTCATAACTTTCGTCTAAAACGAGCCACCACGCATTTCTCGCGTCTGACAATATATGTGGCGACATTGGATAACTATAAATAGATGTAAAATATCATTTTGTTAAATATATTTCGCGCCCAATATTTTAAATGTGGAATTCACAAAGTTACATTAGAACTAAGTATTGCAACAATCACAGTGTTAAACGTTATTTTTGTCATCTCGTTTCTTTTTTACAGCTGATGGAATATTTTGTTTAATAGTTTCTACTCATTCTTTCAACATTTAGGAATAAATCAACGATTTTCCGGGTTCATAAAACCTCTTGATGGTTTAATATAATCCACAGTAAAATGTATTTTTGCTCAGTATTGTCCATTTTGTTAGTGCCCAATAAGTACTGGCCGTGTATTACAAATTGTTACGAGTGAGAAGAACTCGCAAATAAATAAATAAATAGAGGAAGACTGGATAAAAAACGGCACGGCGTGCTAGATGCAACCCGATCCGCCTCATTACGTTGTGCATACTATGCACACGTAACAATATTGATGTCAACTAAAATAAATCTTATTCTTTTCGATTTTATGCTAAGGTAAATTAATAATTAACTTTAATTACTAAGGGAAACGGTCCAATACCCGAACATGACACGATACCCGAACAAAATCATGAATATTTTTTCTGAACAATACCTAGTAAGAAAATCTTGGTAATATATCAAGAAACTATTCAAGGGTTTTAGATTTTTGCTATTTCTCAGACGTAAAAATATTTGTGTATAAATAAAGATGATGTGTAATTGTTCAATACTGGGACTTTTCAGAAAGGTAAACTGTTTGGATATTGGGACATTTCCCTCCCTGGTAGAAATTAGTCCATTAAAAATGGGAAGGAAAACAGAAACTGGCCATTAGAAATGGCTAGTTATTAGACAGACATGAAACGCTTTTTTTTATCAACTTCTCCCATTTTATGGAATGGCCCTAACCTGAAAATCTTTACGTTAAAATTTCATAACAATTCAATCATATATTTTAAAACTTATACTCTTAAGAGATCGTTTATCGGGATATAAACAAAATTTAGTAGTCTTTGTACTATTTACAGCTTTATTCTATAAGATATAAATCAAAATCGTTATTTTGACACGTGACTCTATCTCTTTCACTCATCGCCATAACAAATCGCTTGTTACTAGATTTATAATGGCTTCATCGACTAGCTATTTTAACTAGCATTAAAATGCCAAATTAATAGATAGTACAAAATTGTGACTATCTTTGCGGCCAATAAATGTGAAAAATAGGTTAAAAAAATCGTTACACTTATGGAAGAAAACTGGAGTCCATTTTTTTGCCATTTTGGATCAAACTAGCCATTTACTGCTCAAAAAATGATTTCAATTTCCACCAGGGCTTATGTACATCAATTAACGAGACTCGGAGGTTTTGATTGACGTCAGCTTAAAGAATTTTTTACAATGACTTTTACACATTCCGTGATACAAGCAGTGACATACATTCAAGGTAGGGGTGTTAAGATGATGGAAAATTTTTTTTAACGACATTTAATGATTATTAAAACTAGTTACCGTCACCTAGAAGAAAATTCAACAAAATATGACAATCATTTCGACTTTTTATCTAATTTAGATTTCAAAACGGTCATATTATTCCTTCCAAAATAAATTTCAGTTACCACAGGAAAAATTAGAAAATTATCTAAACCTGCAAAGTTACAATCAATTGTTTATAAATATGTGAAAGTCTCTCATAAACAATTGATTCTAATTTTGCAGGTTTAGATAATTTTCTAATTTTTCCTATGGTAACTATCCCTGAAATTGAACAAGGAACAACATGACCGTTTTGAAATCTAAATTAGATAAAAAGTCAAAATGATTGTCATATTTTGTTTGTTGAATTTTCTTCTAGGTGACGGTAACTGGTTTAAACAATAATTAAATGTCGTTAAAAAAATTTTGTTCGTCATCTTAACAACTCTACCTTCAATGTATGTCATTGCTTGTATCATGGTATGTGTAAAAATCATTGTAAAAAATTCTTTAAGTTGACTTCAATCAAAACCCCCGAACCTCCTTAATACTGAAAATAACGTAATTTTATCATTTTTCAATTTTTCGTTAAAAGAAGGATAAAAAAATGTATAAAACATACTTTTAAAACATTCTGACGTTCAACACTGTATTAAGAATTGTTACAATACAAAATTCCGTTAATAGGTAAGGTGGCCAGGATCGGGAAACACTTTTTGGGGATCATGAAAAACCAATTTTTTTATTTTTTCAATTAACATTTTATTATTACAATAATTTAAAAAATTTATCCGCCCCTTTTAGGGAACTTTCCAAGGATCATTTCCTTTTTTATTGGGTACTTGAATTAATTTCCGCCTTTTTTTCGTAGAAAAGGAATATTTATTTTTTGTTAAATAATTTAATTACATGTCATTCAAAGTACTGTCCATCGTTAGCTATCACCATTCCCCATCTGTTGGGTAAAGCATGAATGCCATCACGAAAGAAGCCCTCGTCTTTGGACTGAATCCATTTGTTAAGCCATTTTTCGATATCTTCGTAAGATTGGAAGTGCTCGTCAGCAAGGCTATCTGCGATCGATCTAAATAAGTGATAATCTAAAGACGCAATATCTGGTGAATACGGCGGGTGTGGTAAGACATCCTAGTAAAGTGCTTCCAATGTTTCCTTAACGGATTTAGCAACATGCGACCGAGCATTGTCATGCAGGAAAATCACATTATCATGTCTTTTAGCCCATTCTGGTCGTTTTTCTTTCAAAGCTCGGATCAAACTCATCAATTGTTCTCGATATCATTCGCCAGTGACTGCTTCACCCAGTTTTAGAAGTTCATAGTACACGAAACCTTTCTGATCCCACCAAATGTAGAGCATAACCTTTGAACTATGGATGTCACGCTTTAGCGTTGATGTTGACGTTGATGGTAATGGTTCGCCAGGTTTAGCCCACACTTTTTTGCGTTTAGGATTGTTAAAATAAATCCACTTTTCGTCGCCAGTCACCATTCGATGCAAAAATCCTTTTCTTTTGTGTCTTTGAAGAAGCATTTCGCAGGTCATTAAACGTCTTTCCACGTCTTTTTCTTTCAATAAGTGTGGCACCAAATTTCCTTGCTTATGAATATATCCTATTGACTTTAACCGTTTACTAACGGCTGATTGTACCAAGTTTTTCAGCGTTAAAAATGGATCTTGATCCAGTAATGCTTCCAACTCTTCGTCTTCAAACTTTTTGGGCTGGCCAGGGCGTTCTTTGTCTCTCACATCAAAATCACCACTTTTAAATCATCTAAATCATTCTTTACAAGTGGTTTCAGACAGAGCATGTTCACTGTAAGTCTCTACAAGTAAATGATAACTTTCAGCAGCAGATTTCTTCAAATTAAAGCAAAAAAGTAGCGCTTCCCGCAAGTGTTGCTTTGTAGGCAAAAAATTTGGCATTTTCGATGCAATAAAAAACAATGTTGTATACACCTTGGATTCATGATACCTACTAAATTTTCGAGATTATAGATGGTACTTTCATGTGCATAACCGACTGTGTATATGATGTTGAAATAATACTACTTACGACATCTATACGAAGAGGGCGGAAATTAATTCAAGTACCCAATATATTAATTTTGAGTTATATTTTGACTCAAAACGGTTACTATATTTTATGTTTGTGCCATTATTGCATTATACAGTCTGGTACTTTTATTGTAACATGAATTTTCTCTGCATGAAAAAAGGTGGTGAAAAAAAACTCTTACATCTCAAATACTAATATATGATATTTTTACAAAAACTGTAACTCATTTCATGAAAAATTATTTGTTCTTCTATAATGGCCAAAAATTGACTATTTCGATTGTAGTTAAGCGTTTTTAATCGTTCTTTCAGGTTTAACTTACGGGAAATTGTTTTACGCAAAAATGTTCAAATGAAATCCTGTTAAATGATAAGCGAAACTCGATTATTTCCGGTGTATGTAGGTGTTCAAAATCGTTTTTACAAATTTAGTTCGTCACGAATTGATTGTACATGAAAATGTTAAATAGAAAAAGTTTTATTTTAAACTTATCTAGGTATAGCTTTTGCATTTAACATTTTTTTGTAAAATCAAATCCTGTACATACATCCCAGAAAACGCTTAAACGCACTTATTTTTGGTTGAAAATAGTTTTTATACATTAAATTGATGGTTTGAAAGTCCGACAATTTTTGTTCTGGTGAAATTATAAGGCTCTCCCGAGCACCGGTCGTACCTGCGTATAGGCAAATCGGTAATTTTTGTCATTTTTCCATCGATTTCTCATATAATTGGCCACTATATTGGATTTTAATAATAAAAAAAAGCCTAATATTACATGATTAAAAACACGATATAGTTAGGATATAGTATGAAAAAACTATGAAACCAAAATTATTCACAAATTGAAGAAAATGAAAAAAATTTCTTCGTATTGGCCCCCATCTTGCTTCCGCGATGTTTGATGGTCATTCTGGACCGTGTAAACGTTTTCCAGACCAAGTGAAACATAGTTTCAGTAAGAAATTTTCAATTTAAAAAAATGTCCTAAAAGTTCATGTTTTTTAAAATACTTTTGTAAAAAAACTCATATCAATGTTGATTTTCGAAATTTTTACGTGGCGCTATTCAAAAGGGCGTCCTCGAAAATAGTAGGGTAAGCACTTCTCGTTCTTCTATTAGAAATAATGAGCTTCGAATGTATAGGGGTTCCTGTTTACTAATTTTTCTGTTATTGGGTTCATTTTTGTAATCATTCGTAAAGTAACTTTGAGTATATTTAGGATTTTTCTTTTAGACAAAGAGGATTGTACTTACCGACAATATGACCTACTGTGTTATTAGTTTTATTTAATTGTAATCCAGCTAGTCCAAAGATGTGTGCCCCCAAGGAATGTCCTACTAGAGTTGTTTGATTCAGATCTGTGCCCACCCTTATCAAAATCTTTAACATTTCCACTATGTGTTTGGAAATTCCCAATACCATTGCGGCTGCGTCGAAGTAATCTAGCTTAGCATATGTGCTCCAATCAATCGCAATGACATTGTAGTCTCCAGAAGATAGAAATGCTGTTATTGAAAATCCAAAGAAGAAAATAAATTATTAAAAAGACCTTTCTGGAAATTGATATTTGAAAATATTACGTACACTATATTGATATGAAGTATTCATAGGAAATCAATTGATTTACCATTTCTAACAAGTGTGACACTTAAATCCGTGTAACTACTACGCCATCCATGGGTTACTAGTTTTGTTGGTACTGTAGTTTTGTAATTGCTTTTTCTTACACTTTTTGTGTCATTGATAAATAATTCTTCTTTTTCTGAGTTACTACGTGTGTATAAAAAGAAGTGTACGTCTTTAAAGAAATTAACGTCGTAATCATTATACTCAATGTTTTTGGCAGAGGCAAGTAATCGGTTCATGGATCTTCTTATTTTTATTCCTTCGGTAACTGTTACCGATACTTCTTTACTCAAGGTATCTAAATACAAAGAATTTTTGCTTCCTCAAAGAGGAAGCTTTGTAACAATGAAAAAGATTTTTTAGACAAAAATTGTTTAAAGACATGTTTTAAGGCTTAATTTTGGCACTAAAATTAGTTGTTTTTAAGCAAATACCGCTGCTAACAGAATTAGCAGAATGCTTTCTCAAAGAGTATCTTCAATATTTATTCAATATTTATTCAATATCACAGTTTAAAGTTGAAACAGTATTATAATCCGCGTTTCATTTAATAGTTTCAAAATACATAAATTAAAAGGGAATTAAGCGTATTGCAAGAATATGCTGAAAAAGTTATTTAAATTCATATAACTATTATATTTTTCGAAAAAGTTGCTACTTTTTCAAATTCTCAATTGTAAGTCAAAAATTGCTAGTAAGTAGTTTTGAAATGCATAATTTATTTAGAAGGAAATAGATGTACGTTGAGAATATCGGTCTACATTTGAGATGTAATGCCGAAAAAGTTATTTATAATTCATAAAATTATTTAATTTTTCTAAAAAATTACTATTTTTTCAAATCCGCATTTTTAAGTCAAAAATAACTCGTGAGTAGTTTTAAAAGACATAATTTAGAAGGAAATCGAATATAATTCAAGAATATTGGTCTCTATTTGGCATATCTTTAAAAAAATTAAAACAAAATATTATTTTTGAAAAAAAAATTTTTACAAAATTGTTATTTTTTTTTAAATAAGACCTTAAAGTCATCCATTAGACTCCAAAATTTAATCAGTCCTAAGTTAAGACATACCTAAAGTGCATGCGAAAGTTCAGCTAATTCCGTCCATTCGTTCAAGAGTTATGCCGGGGACAAAATTTGGTTTCATACATACATACATACATATATACATACATACATTTTTGTAAAACCTATTATTCTGATTATGGAACCTCAAAAACATCGTAATTCATCAAAATCCTTGATTCGAAAATTTTCACCATTTCAAAGCTTTCTTTGAGAAGAGAGAAGCTCTGCGTGCGTGCGTGTGTGTGCGTGTGGGTGTGTGTGCGTGCGCGTGTGTGTGTGTGTATACGGGGGGTGGGTCTAGATATACCGAAAAGCTGATAGAAGCCTTATCCTTCAGAAAATTAGAAATAGAACACGCGTGCCTCATTAACAGAAGCTGGCTTATCATACAGGATTTGTAACAGAAAGCACGATTAACAGAATGTGGAAATACATAAATATATCTATTGAACACGCGTACCTCATTAACAGAAGCTGGCTTATCATACAGGATTTGTAACAGAAAGCACGATTAACAGAATGTGGAAATACATAAATATATCTACAGAATAAACTAATTTCATACTGCCACAATTGTAGAAGACATATAGTACGAAACGCAGATTTATAGATATAGATAACGCCTTTTTTATCGGCTTTCAAGATAATGCCGTTTTATGCGGAAGCGACATGTATAAATGTTATGATAGTGAAAATATTGGACAAGTAAGTTACTTTAATTGCACTTTTAAATATATAAATGCAACGAAGAAATTTTTAAAAAATAAAAAATTTCAGTTAATTTTGTTATTGGAAAAAATAAAATATGTAAAAGACATGCACGTTGATAAATAACAATTACTTATCTATATTACTGATTTAAATTTTACCTGATACTGAAGCTTCACTTATCGTGCACAACGAAAGTAATGATATAACCGGAGTTAAAAATTTCATGTTGTTTCAAATACTTGTATTTTAAGAATGTTAAAAATGCATGCTTGTCGAACAGTGTTGTAGTATGAACTACCATATGTTTATCGTAAAGTTAACTATTTAAACAAAGTATATAATCTAAATGACACGGATAATCTAATATCATTTGTCGTAATAATAGAAGATGTGCGTAATACTCCATGCATAAATTAATAAATACTTTTAGAAGAGAATAACAAATTTTTTTTTTTTTAATAAGTGGAAATACTTTACAACACCCAATTTCTACAAAAAATATATCCAATCCCTGGTAGAAGTGTGCTAACCAGAAGTTAGCTATTTTTCAGTTAACTTTATGGCTAAAAACGAACATTGCTTATATTTCATAATTTAGTATGTACCAATCCGAAATAAATTTTATAGCACTAACCTCACGGTGCAATAATGAATTGCTTATGATACGGATAGGCGTGACAGCGGACTTAGGTAAATGTGCTATAAAATATCGTACGATACATGTGACTTCAGTGGCCCACAGCATGGCGTGATTTATCACCCAATTATAGCACATCCAATAAGTAGCATCGGGGACTTAAAAAAAAGATATACTGACTGAATTTAAACACAGTTAAAAATGGGGCACGGTGGGCAGGATCGGTGAGGCATGGTGAGGGCTGTGTTTTCTAACCTTTAATTTGGGCTAATTACATTTCAGAATTTTTATAATCTAAGAAAAATGTTTAGGAACTACAAAAAAAGAGTGATAGAGGGAAGAATTGGAGTGATGATCAGCTTCAATTGGCTATTAATACTAATTCGAGATGGGAAAAGTATTAAAAGTTGTGCCGTTGTATGGCATCGCAAGAAGCACAGAGGAAACTGAATAGTGAGAATTCTACATCTCCAACTAATGCAGAATTTAAACGAAGATTTGATGATATCCAGGAGAAAGCTTTAGTTGAGAAAATAAGTATTATTAACTGTTCTGAAGGTCTTTATTTTGACAGTTAATATTTTGCAAAACTACAAATAATTGAAAATAACAGTAAATAAACATAAATAACTACAAATAACTGCAAAGAACTGATAATAACTAAAAATAACAGTTATTTACGTCTCAAACCAAACGATTTATAATAGTTATTTACAATTATTTGCAGTTATTTACAGTTATTTACAGTTATTTGCAGTTATTTACAGTTATTTACAGTTATTTATAGTTTCCCACAGTTATTATTATTTGCAGTTACTAACATTTATTGTTTACATTAGGGGACGATGCGATTTAACTAATTTAAAGGTTTTAAGGCACCCAGAAATCTCGATTTAATAGATACGTATTTTTAAATACATGAGAAGAAAGATTTCTAAGATTTTCAAGAAGAATCTATCTAAATATACGATCTGGATTTGAAGGACTTCTCACTCCTCGTGAGGACTCTCACACCCCTGACTGGAACAAAGAAAGAAGTTATCCTCAGGAAGAGATAGAAAAAACTTCCACGATTGAAGAAAATGAATAAATGAAGTGGTTGATGTGGTTGATGTGGATTCCGACCTCACACTTCTACGGAAGCGCCTACGCGCCACCTGTCGGCACGCGTGCGTGCGCAGCTTTTGCTTCGAAAACGCGGAACCGACAACCGAACAGTGTATGCTTGTAGGCAGCCATTTTAGAGCGAGTTATCTTATCAAATTACTACGTGCTATCGCTGCTTGCTGGTTATTGTTTAAGTAATCAAGAATATACTTATCAGGTCTCCATAATTGTAAAAAATAATTATGGAAGTTATCAAGATTATCTCATGTTTCTAAGATAAGTTTTATAATATAAATTTTTAGGCTAAATGATAGGTTTGTAGTGCAAACAAAAAATTTAAAATTGTTGTAGCTTATTTCGACAGTTGAAGGTCACAAAATATGAAAATTGTGAGATTCATAAACTGACAAATTTATTTAACCTTCTGTTTAAGACTTGAAAGTATGTTAATAATGAACTTCTTACATTTAAGAAAATATGAAAATAATATAATTATTTACGAGATTTTAGAAATAATAACTTAAGTTTTAAAAGTTATTTTTTGTTACTTCTTTCAGTTCTTCAAATTGAACTTTGTAAATTATAGAAAGCTATGTTTTTGTTACGCAGATGCAAGAGACATCGAATTCACCTCCGAAAAAAGTTAAAATTATACATGGAGAAGACTCTGTAATAGTACATTTCGACACTGGTGCGGAAGGTGATGATTTACGTCATGTCACGTTTTTCGCACGAGCGAAGCGAGTTTATTTAAAAAGCTATAACCAAACAAAAAGACCCCATTTTTATGAAAAATTGATCATTTTAGACATAAAATAGCTTGGGTCTGATCGGAACAAAAGGCCCATTCACAAAAACCCCAGTTTTGCAAATAAAATCATGCATATTCCGCCTCGAAATCGTACTTGTCAAAAAGAAAGTTCCAGACAAGGTTTTGTTGCGTTTATAGTTCCACACATCATGACTCTGCCTGTTTGACATGAATCCGGTCTTTAGCAGGATGCGTGAAGGTTATCTTATGCACTGTACTTCACTGCAAGAGTTGTAAATAAATGAATAACATAATAATTGTTGCAATAGATGAGGAAAGAAAAGAAAATTCTTTTCTTTAATTTCCTTGTGACCTGATTGTCATGGAGTGGATTAGCGAGGAGAGTGGCCACCTGATTCTAGCCAGTACAGACCCTATGTATATTTTGGTCAAATCGTCGTGAGTTGCTTTTTGTTTTGGGTTTCATGTAAGTTAGATTTATTGTACGACAAATATGTGAATATTCTTGGTGTAAGTTGTCACGAAAGTGTTTTTCCATCGTCACAGGCGACGGTCAGGGAAAATGTGAGAGTAAACGTGTTTTTGTCTAGGTTCATGTCAAGTCGCATGATGGAAGCTGAAGCAGGCAATGGACAACGAAGGGAGTTCGTTGGGCCATCGTGGACCGCTCCTTATAACTAGGACTCTCCCGAGTCTTTTTGTGCGTAACTCCTTAAAAACATGCTCTTCGTATAAGTCGTATAATTAAGCTTTTTGTCATATTTCACCATTCGAATACCTTAATTTACTTACTTTTGATTTAGTAGGTGAATATCATTGTGTAAAAAAAGTTTACTTCAAATGACTGAAATAATCATATCCAAAAATGATTCAGTACACTAAAAAATAATATTGTAACCACGGCCAGAAGAAGATTAAAATAGACGAAGTATGTTAATATGACACTGTATTGAATAGTTTATCAAATTGTTTTAACTTTATAAAACTGTCATTAACATTGACATAATTCTGTTAGTACGAACTAACATACCAATCATAACAAATGAAAAAGTGGTTGTTATAGCATACTGTGTAAACGGATATCGAATTCCAATAC
Organism: Torymus aiolomorphi; assembly: GCA_036365515.1. NCBI lineage: Eukaryota > Metazoa > Arthropoda > Insecta > Hymenoptera > Torymidae > Torymus > Torymus aiolomorphi. The sequence goes on along the minus strand of CM070873.1, from coordinate 25,902,145 downwards.
TACGTTCCCATATTAATTCTAAAATACCTAGTCAAAATTTTAAACTGAAATAATTTGGAAATAACTTTTTAATTAATCCAAAGATTGGTATTTTATTTAATAATTTATTGATTATAATTATTTATCATTATTTAAATTATTTATTCATTATATTTGTTACTAAATTCTAGAAAACAAACAATAGGAAACTAAAAGTATAACGCTGGTATCGGTATTCGACGTTCCGGAAATCTTTAATTCATGTTCTCATTTCTTTTCTTTAAAAACAAATATACTTAGATTCCAAAAGTTGATTTCTTTTATAATCAATAGACCAATTTTTAATTTCATTAGTAAATAAAGGACAGAATATAAAAAGAGCAAGAAAACATATTTTGACTCTAAAGCTCAATTATAGAATTATAGAGTTACAAATCATAAAGAAATATACTTGTTAAGATATTTGTAGACACAAAAAAAATAATGATCCATTGCATATGACCAATAAAGAATCATTTATATTTTTATTAATGTCTAAATAAAGTAGAAATCACGTGTAAATCATTCCAATAAGACTCACCCAGAAAAGACTTTTAAAGTGAAGAATTCAAAAGCTATGTGTAAAATAAGTATATTTACTCATTTACCGAATTCAGTTATTTCTAGTCAATTGCGTACTGTGAAATATCTTATACATGTAGATTTATTAATAAATTGTTAACATCTGTAAAAATACTCTTAAGTCGAAGTTATTAATTATTATACGTGACCTTAATAATTTACTGATGTTGATTTAATTATTTCTTTAATTTGTAAACTAATTAACTAATATGTTCAATAACACAAATTTATTTATCATTTATATGACTTTTTATTTTATTTTCAATAAATCTTTATTATATTTTAATTTTATATCGTTTGTAAATAGTGTTACCGAATATGTAACATTAAACATATGCATTTTGTAGCTATTGATTAATAAAATGTTTACTACATACAATATTCTAAAATAAATTGACGCAACACTGATCTTTTATAAAAAATCATCATACATGTTTTCGAATTTAAACATTTTCAAAATAAAAAAAAAAGAAACATAAAAAAATGAAAGAATTTTATTACACACAAAATGATAATATAAAAAAAAAACAATATATAGTAGAAGACAGTTTTATCGATGGACGTATAATATATCGTTTATATTTCTACATTATCGACTTGCTTTCGTTTTGCAGCTGTTTATCTATCGGTAATTCATCGTCTGCTACATAAAATAATCGCAAATTAAAGTGCGCTCAAGATTGTAATGAACACAATAAAATGACCAACTCCCTGGTGAAAATCCAAAACATTTTATAACTAATAACTGCCCATTTATATTAGAAACTTGCTATAAAATGGAATTTACAGTTTCTAGCTCCCGATGACATGCTTTTTCTCCTATTATTTGGCCATTTAATAGATAGAAGAAAGAATGAGTTTTCCGAAGACAAGCACAAGCTTGTACTTGAGTATTTTAAAGGTATTAAAACTGATCAGTTTCTTTAGTCTGGAAATGGCTAGCAGAAGATTTGCTGTTATGACAAGGAATGAGAGGTGAGAGAGACAGAATCAGATGGAGAAATAAAAGTTTTACTGAATTATTCATAGAATGAGTACAACAAATGATTTATTAGTTAATGTTATTTATTTATATTTTGGTAAGCCATCCAATGCACTTTTAATGCTCTTTCATCAAAGATAAAATGAGTAAGTAAATCAAATACGAATATTTTGTTGTTACGTCAATCTAAGAACCGCTGCCAATTCATTGGCCCGTAGCTTCCTCAACCGTAATTTGTTGATTCCTTTAATTAATTTTTAATAACAAAATTTATAATTTTTTAAAGAGTTTATTGCGTAATTATAATTAAATTCATTTATGAATATTAAAAATTGTTAATTTTTAAATTTATTTATTTATTATTTATTTATATCAAATTTATATAAATTTTGAGCTGATAAATAAAGTTATCATTTGAAATAGAAGTAAAATATCTATATTTTATAATAAAACAAATAGCTATCACAGTTGTTTTGTTATTAACAAAAACGTGTTTTTTTTTATATTTCATAATTCATATTTTTTAAGAAAAAAGAAATTTATAGCTATCATTGTTCTTTTATTATTAACAAAAACGTGTTTTTTTTAAAAAAGTTCCCACAGCTTGTTGGACCCGGCCGGAATGCATACTGCACTACACGCTACCCCGATCCGAGCGCCACCTACTCTTATACTATTTTAATTATTCATCAGTTTTGAATACTTAAACTCAAGAATTCAATCTTGAAAATTCAAACATATTACATTTTGACGCCAATACTATATACTTTTATAATATACTGATGATAACATCATTGGAGTTATGAGTTTAAAAAAAAACACATTTTTGTTTCTGATGATAACTAAAGAACCGTGATAGATAGAAAATTAAATTTTGTTTAGAAAATATAGGTATTTTAATTCTCTTTCGAATGCCGCCCACCCCATTCAGATACACAGAGCCGTTTTCGAGAAATTACGATTTTAAAAAAATGTCAAAAAATTTTTAACCTCAAATATCTCTGAAATTTATGGACCAATCATTTTGCCCAAAGAACTCGACCGAGAACTATAAAAAATCTACCTCTAAAAGGAATTTTGAAGCCATTAAGTCAATTTTACTCTTGTAATCGTTGGACATACAAAACTGATTTTTTCATTTTTCAATTTTTTACTCAAAATCTAGCCTACAGAATGTATTCAAATTTTAACAGATTATAGCTATTTATATTCTGTATTATCATGATTTTTCTCAAAAAAATTGACCGTTAAGTTTAGGAGTTATAAGCTTCTTAAAAAAAACACGTTTTTGTTAATAACAAAAGAACCGTGATAGCTAGAAACTTTTTTTTTTTAGAAAATATAGGTATTTTAATTCTCTTTCGAACGCCACCCATCAGATTCGAATAACTCGATCCTATCATTAAAAAAATCAAAAAACAGTTTTGAGAAAATCGAAAATTTGAAAAAAAAACAAAAACGCATCGCCCCAATCAAAAAACGAATTTTTGACCCGCCATCACGCATAAAAAAAAACAAAAAAAATGAGTCCTGTCCGGTCAAAATCGACTGAGTAGAATCTGAGATCCAGGCGTACACACACACACACACACACACACACACACACACACACACATACACACACATCCATACAGACATTTTTCAAAAACCATGTATTTTGATTCCTAACACCTCGGAACAAAATTATAACATGCTTTTACAATAACTCAAAAATTTACTATCACAAAGCTTCCTCTAGGAGGAAGCAAAATAGGCAAATAATGGTTGAAAAATTGTTTTATCATAGCGATTAATTGGCCAGTTTTACTAGCCATTTTCTAACTTCTTGGCCATTTTGTATAGATGAATTTCTACCAGGGGCTTAAGATAAATTAAAAAAATGTATGGAGGCGTTTACCAAAAATTCATCCACAATCGGACGCTAAGGCTTTCAGAAAAAAAAAAAATACAAAACAAATAGATCCATAGATTTTTTCCTTTTCTTCCTATGATCGTGTTATCCTTTCTCCAAATGCTTTTTTATGGCCAAAAACTTGAATAAAAAATTCAAAGCAATTTTCCGATTTTATTTTGGGTTCCTGTTGTTTGGAGATACCCCGTAGAATTTGTCATATAACAAAACCGATGCTAATTAATATGTGTAACTTAATCGGTGCATTCCTTCTATTAATTTTCAATTCCAATAATTAACATTTTTACAGGGAAACACCAACCTGTCAAAGCAATATTTTCTCAAAATTCAAAACTGAAGTGATCGCTGTCGCTAGACTTTTTAAAGCTCCTAATAGAGTGGGACCGTAATTAAATATTGTAAAGCTTTCTTCAAGGTAAATCCATAATATAAAAAATAAAACTAGTTTTTACTTTTTTCTTAATAAATAAGTAAATAATTATAATGTGGCTAAATGAACGTCCAAGTAAAAAAATTTTTAAAGTTTAATTACTCATCCTATAGAAGAAATTTTAAAATATAATAAAACAGAAAAATATGTGAGAAATTTCATTTATATGTTCAATTTCGAGTATCCAATATATAAGGTACGATTGCATACATACATTTTAAGACTTTTTAAAGGCTTTTTTTCACATTTACATAAATTTTTAGATCTTGGCTAATGGTGTTTTACGAATTGCTCTGAATAAATTTTAGACGGTAAAATACTTTCTATATTTGATATGATTCTCAAATGAAATTCAATGTTTAAAAAAACTGAATGTTGCAGGAAGGATTACACGACATAAGGGTCTTAGTAATTTTCTTTTGTGAGTAATTTTATTAAAAGGGGTATTTAATACAATTCTAATTTCACATTGAATCAAATAATATACAGCAACTCTATAAGAAAAAAAGAAAATTTACAATGAAAATACGTCATAAATGACATAAAATCAGCCAACCAAGACTTGTTGCAGTTTATATCGCCGCAGTTGCTCTTGCTGCAACTGCATCGCGGCGTTGGGTGTGATACCATCCATTCCTTTCCCAAACAAGCTCTGGCTATTCGTGACCAAAATATAATCCCCATGGGGCTTGGAAGTATTGGCCTCAGCCAATGGAAAACGCGTGATAGCGTGATTCGCGCAATATCCCATTGCCAAACGACTCAGGCGCGAGCACTCAGTGGCGTACCAAGCTTCAGGTCGGGTGAGTGCCTCTGCGTAGTATTTGTAGGCGCGCGAGTGCGAGCAAGAATACGCGAAATCGGGCTCGCAGCCCGGCTGTAGGCCGTCATCACCGTTCACATAGTAGTCCACGTGGCCTACCGAACGTGCGGTGCCCAAACGTCCTGGGTTAGTGTGGATGATCTCAACGAAAGTCGCGTCGAGGGTAGAGATGCGCATTTTTTCATCAACTGTCTCGTAGCCTGGGCCTGCCGGATCTAGACCTGGAATGTTTAGAATCTTTGCTTAGAACTCTCTGTTTTAGGAGGACAACAAGAAAACGTTAGCAAGGCTAACGAGAAAAATGTATAGGGGAGAGGTGCCTACTTATGACTTTCGCCTAAAACGAGCCACCACGCATTTATCGCGTCTGACGATGTGTGACGACATTGGAACTATAAGTAGATGTAAAATATCATTTTATTAAATATATTTCGCGCCGAATATCTTAAATACGGAATTCACAAAGTTACATTAAAATTTAGTAATGGAACAATCACAGTGTTAAACGTTATTTTTGTAACTCGTCTCTTTTTTACAGTTGATGTCATATTTCGTCTAATAGTTTCTACTCATTCTTTCAACATTCAAGAATAAATCAACGATTTTTCTAGTTCATAAAGCCTCTTGGTGGTTGACTATGATCCACAATGAAATGTTTTTTTGCTCAGTATTGGCCGAGTACTGGCAGTGTATTACATATTGATGCCAACTAAAATAAATCTTATTCTTTTCAACTTTTTCATAAAGTAAAATAATTTTAAACTTTAATTACTATGTATATCAATTAATACTGCAAATAACGTAATTTTATCAGTTTCAATTTTTCTTTAAAAGAATAATAAAAAATGTTATCTTCTCTTAAAAAAGTGATGACGGAAATGTGAAGGCGAAATAAAACCTTTGCGATTGGTCAAGTCCGTTTAAAAGGAGCCCGTGATTGGTCCTCTTCATAGGGGACTTTCCAAGGATCATTTCCTTTTTTTATTTTAATTTTGAATTATAACATATGGCGAAAAATGCTATGGGTATCAACACTGGGCAACTGTTCTCCATACATTAATCATATATTCGTCATGACAACAATTTAGTTTGCTAGACGTTGAGTAGTAAACAGAAGCATTTTGATCTCCTTAGATTAGGGAATTATTGTAGGTGTTTATATTATATTTTTCATTTTTCTAGTTCAATTATTAGTTTTTACCATTCTTATAAATCTGTATTTGATTTTCCATAAATGAAACACTTCAAAATATCTTCCGTTGGGAATCGGACAACGATTGAAAATCGAAAAATGATTGAATTACGTGGATTCAGGAAAAATCGCTCATTTTTGGTCATTTTTTGCGATTTTCAAATGCACGGAACTTTGCGCAGAACCTACTGATTTTAACGATCTTTAGCTTAAATTAAAGCTCTTTTCTTCTACTTTACTTGCTTTTTTGTGGAATATTTGTTGGCACATTTAAAAGCTTACTATTGGCTCATCATCAGTGACTACTTTTCGTCCATTTTTCCCATGTTAAATTTCCATAAGAAAAATGGATTTTTTTCTAAAACGGTGTCACAAGACTGTTTTCGACTGTTCGAAACTTTTCTCGTATACTATATGACCTACAGAACGAGACTTATAACAAAAGTGTGCCTCAAAATCTTTTGTATTTTTTTTTTTGCAGAAAATCCTGAGAATTGCTCATATATTTTGTAACTATATTGCATCTTAATAACCAAAAATCGTCTAATGTTACATGATTAAAAACACGATAGATTTCGGATATAGTTGGGATAAGTATGAAAAACTATAAAATCGGAATTATTCACAAATTGAAGAAAATGAAAAAAAAAAAATTTCTTCATATTGGCCCCAATCTTGCGTCCGTGATATTTGATGGTAATTCTGGACCGTTTAAACGTTTTCCAGACCAAACAAAATTTCAATTTAAAAAAATATCCCAAAATTCATATTTTTTAAAATACTTTTGTGAATTCTCATATAAATATTGATTTTCGAAATTCTTACGTGGCGCTATTCGAAAGAGCGACGTCGAAAATAGTAGGGCAGGCACTTTTTGTTAATTAATTTTTTCTTCTAATTATTTTTTTTTTATTTAACGAGCTTCGAACCTATAGATGTTCTTATTTTGCTCATTTTTCCGTTAATGGGTTAATTTTCGTAATCATTCGTAAAGTGACTTTGAGTGTATTTAGGATTTTTCTTTTTCTGGTGGAAATCGATTCCATTATTTGCCTAATAAATAGCTAGTTTCACCAACAATAGTAAAAAATTAGATACTTTTCTTGGCCATTTTTATGCATCGATGAATCCACTTTTCCGATCATATTCATCATTTATTAGACAGTATAATAGAATAAGTTTTTTCACAAATTTACATTAGCTTATTTATGAGTATTAAAAAGATATCAAAGTTAGCCAGTTTTTTTAGTTAGAAAATGGCTAGTAAAAGGATTTCTATTTTGTCAAGGATCGAGAGAGATAGAATCAAACGGAAAAATCATTGTTTTCGTTTGTATCTCCTGGAATAGTACTATAAATGAATTAAATACCAATAATTCGTGTTTACGTTTTGTTGGTTTTAAAGACATGATCAGATTACAGAGAAAATTTAGTAAAAACATTTTATGGTTACCTTATCTCCATTAAATAGAGAAAATAACCGGAAAAATCGTTTCATCAATACCCAAAAATTAGTTATTTTTATTAGCTATTTATTAACTTCTTGGCTATTTCCGATATAGACAATTTCTACCTGGGTTTAGATAATGGGGATTATACTTACCAACAATATGACCTACTGCGTTATTAGTTCTATTTAATTGTAATCCAGTTAGTCCAATAAGGTGTGCCCCCAAAGAATGTCCTACTAGAGTCATTTGCTTCGGATCTGCGCCCACACTTATCAAAATCTTTACCATTTCCACTATGTGTTTGGAAATTCCCCATATCTTTGTGGCTGCTTCGAGGTAATCTAGTTGCAGAGCATACCTACTCCAATCAATCGCAATGACATTGTAGTCACCAGAAGATAGAAATGCTGTTATTGAAAATTCAAAGAAAAAAATTCTTAAAAAGAACTTTTCTGGAAACTGATATTTGAAAATATTACGTACACTATATTTATATGAAATATTCCAATAAAATTAATAGACTTACCATTTTTAACAAGTGTGACACTTAAATCTTTATAACTATTATGCCATCCGTGGGTTATAAATTTTGTTGGTATTGTAGTTTTGTAATTGCTTTGTCTTACACTATTTGTGTCATTGATAAATAATTCCTCCGTTTTTGAGTTATTACGTGTGTACAAAAAGAAGCGAATGTCTTCAACAGGATCAACGTCGTAATCTTTATACTCAAGGTTTCTGGTAGAGTCAAGTAGTCGGTTTATGGATGCTCTTATTGTTATTCCTTCTCTAATTACTACCGATACATCTGTACTCAACATATCTAAATACAAAAAATTTTTTGTAAACAAATGTTTCATAAAAAATGAAAATATTAGAAATTTTAAAGTCATCATTAGAGAAAGAAATTTTTTAACTTTTAAAATGATAATCAATATTAAAAGTTTTTTCATTGATTTCGTAATTTTACCTAATATTGCAGCTTCACTTATCGCGCACAACAAAAGTAATGGTATAACCAGAGTTAAAAATTTCATGTTATACAAATATTTCAAGAACGTTACAAATGCATGCTAGTCGGACAGTGTTGTATTATGAACTAGCATATGTTTATCATAAAGCTAATTATTTAAACAAAGTACGTAATTTAAATGACAGATAATCTAATGCCATTTGTCGTAATAGCAGAAGATTCATGTAATACTCCATACATAAATTAATAAATGATTTTAGGAGAGAATTAGAAAATGTTTTTTTTAATAAAAGGCAAATCTTTTACAAAATCCAATTTCTACAAAAAATATGTTCAATAGTTCATACAATTTAAGATTGAGAAAGAACTAAAGATACCTATATTCTCTTTATTTTATTTTTATATATTCATTCAGAACTAAATTCTTCAAATTCATTACGAAATTGTATCAAATCATTCCTCACGTGTAAAGTTCAAATAAGGATCCCTCGTTCCCTAATCTATTTAGCCCGTTAAAACTAGCTCACAAGGAGTGATTTCAGTCCACTGGAATTGGAATTTACTGAGACTTATAGTGCGGCATTTTCTAATACCCAAACATGAATGACAGTACCGTTAGTTTAATGACATAGGCCATTCTCCAAGGAATGAGCTATTGTATATTAAATAAGCGATTTTTCAATTAAAATTGACGTTATTTTATCATATTGTCAAATCTATTATCAAGAAAATGCAAATTAATGTAAACGATAAAACCTGTAATTTGCCTTTTTCCAAGTATCAAATTGTTGATTTTGCTCAAAGTTCCAGATTAATAGATGGTTAAAAAATTAAAGCATTTTCAAGTCATAACATCCCTGATAGAAATTTGTCTATTACGAAATGGTTAGAAAGTCAGTAGATAGCTAGAATAAATGACTAGTTAATGGTCATGTTGAAACGCTTTTTCCCCTATTATTCGCCCATTTAATAGATTGAAAATAGAATGGCATAACCTCAAAATATTCAATTTAAATTTACTCATAGACTTGACGTTACATTTAAGAGCATTCAATTGTAATAGATAACTTACAAAAATATAAACAATAAACACAGACTAAAAAATCATTCACAGCACTCCTTTCTTAGATATTAACTGAGACCTATATTTTTCTATTAGATTCTGTTTCTCTCACTCCTCGTCATAAGAACAAGCTTTTTACTAGCCATTTCCTAACTAAAAAAACTGACCAACAGTTTCTTTTTCTCCCGAATTATAAGAACAAAATTGTGGACGTCTTTAAAAAAAGTCTTTCTATTTTCAATCTATTAAATGGTCGAGTAATGTTGGAAAAATCGTTTCATTGATAGATAAAAATAGACAAGAAAAGTAGCTAGTTTTTGGCTATACCCCACTAAAACTAGCTATTTATTAGGTAAATAATGAAGTCAGTTTCCACCAGGGATGAGTCAATTTTTATGACATGTTTGTCTCTGACGTTGACAAATCAACATTATACGCGAAAAAAGGAAATTAAAAGTTTTACCGTCAACTTTCATATGCCTTTTTTTAAATTTGCCCAGTAAAAAAGTGACGAAGCTACAACAAACTGAAATTACAACAATATTCATTTGAAAGTCGCTTATGCAAAATACAATAGCTAATATCTTCAGAAAAAGGGCATAAGTATGAGATTAAACTGAGGGTTCTGGGTTCGGTTTTGGATACCAGAAAACGCCTCACTAAAGCAATGATTTATTTGTATTGATGTTTCGCATTTCTCATCTGCAATTTAAACGGAAACTTTAATAATTAGTGTTATTTAATTCAACAAAAAATGGTTTTCACCATACCCTGACCGAAAGTACCATTTTCGCTCCCGGCTCAGAACCGCGAATGTGGTATTTTTTTTTCTCTCTAGATGCGTAATATACTATTTCATTTGCTTATCTATATATAATAGTAGCTGCAAAAATACATCAACTTTATCAACTTTAAACTCAAGGTCTGACGCGTCGTCGCGAGTTGGCAGTCGCACTGCGCCTGCTTAAAAACTCAGTTTAGCAAATAAAATCATGCAGATTCCGCCTCGAAACCATACATGTTAAGAAGAAAGCTCCAGCAAGGTTTCATGGAGGATATGTTAGGTACTATACTTCACTGCGAGAGTTGTAAATATATGAATAACATAATAACTGTTGCAATGAATGAGGAAAGAAAAGAAAATTTGTATTTATTAGCCTTTTCTTTAATTTCCTTGTGACCTGATGGTCGTGGAGTGGACTTGCGAGGAGGGTGGCCGCCTGATACTGGCCGGTATAGCCCTGGTGGAAATCGAGTCCATTATTTAGCTAACAAATAACTAGTTTCCCCAATAATCGTCAAAAACTAGACACTTTTCTTGGCCATTTCTATCCATCGATGAAACGATTTTTCCGATCATATTCACGATTTAATAGACAGAATAATAGAATAAGTTTTTTCACATATTCACATTAGCTTATTTATGAGTATTTAAAAGATATTAAAGTTGGTAAGTTTTTTAGTTAGAAAATGGCTATAGTAAAAGGCTTATTATTATAGCGAGGAGTGAGAGAGACAGAATCAATCGGAAAAATCATTGTTTTCGTTTGTATCCTCTGAAACAGTACTATAAATGAATTAAATACCAATAATTCGTGTGTACGTTTTGGTTAGCTATCTTTTTTTAATATTTGGTTTTAAATACATGAACAAATTAAAGAGAAAATTTGGTAAAAACATTTTAAGGTTGTGTTATCCCCATTAAATAGAGAATATGACCGGAAAAATCGTTTCACCACTATCCAGAAATTAGCTATTTTTACTAGCTATTTATTATTTTTCTTTCTACCAGGGAGATCCTATGCATATTTTGGCCCAACCATCGCCTGTTGGTTTTTTGTTTTGGCTTTCATGTAAGTTAGATTCATTGTACGACAAATATGTGAATATTCTTGGCATAAGTTGTCACGAAAGTGTTTTTCCTGCGTCACGGCGACAGTCAGGGCAAATGTGAGAGTAAACGTAAATTTTTCTAGGTTCAAGCCACATGATAGAAAATGAAGAAGGCAATGGAAAACGAAGGGAGTACGTTGGGCGGTCGTGGACGCTTTTTTATAACACTGGAACTTTTCCGAGCGTTTTTGTGCTGTACTTGGAGTGAGCTCGAGGCGTTCGTCATGTACTTCGTCATCCGACAAAGTGCATATAAATCAAGAGTGGAAAAGTGCAACGATTTTCCAATGATCGGCGACGAGCGACCGCGTCGGCTTGAGGGTGGTTACAGCGGGGCAGTTCGTCGTTTTGTAGCTATCCATTTTCAAATATTATACGTGTTTCTAATAGTTGGAGTTTGATAAATTAACCTTAACATACCCTCATTCCTCCACTCGTTAGCCACTCACAATTAGTAGGAGAATGTACTACTTGCGGGTTAGGGATTTTGCTCAAACTTAAGGATATATTTTCTGACGTAAAAATATGAAGAAAGTAAACCGTAACGCTCTAAAAAACTTATGGATATTTCGATTTGTTTAAAAAAAATGTTAACTAAAACATTCTTTTTCAAACAATAATAATCAATCAATTTAAAAAAACTTTTATAATATATACAACTTTATAAAAATACAACATTTCTACGTATACAGCATTTCTAACATGTTTTCTCGAAAAATGTTTTTTTTTTTTCGGCATCGCAAAGCTTCCTCTAGGAGGAATAAGTAACACGGGGAAAAATTTGGTAGGCCGACTCACCTCTTGACGGAAACAACTAATCTAAACAGACAAGGAATCAGTTGATGTGGGTTTCTCGGAGAGCGGTTGAGCGATTTTGAGGAATGTATTATCCCACAGCAGAAGAATCAATCTCCAAAATAAGTAGTGGCGTTTTTTCGGTCTTTCAGGTAGATGTAACCCTTTAAAAACATGCTTTTAAGACGTATAATTGAACGTTTTGTCATATCATTTATGTTTACTTAATTATTTCTAAATTGGTTTTATTCCGTTTTCGTTTGATTCCTTAAAAAAACATTAAATGATAAATGTAGAAGTGTTTCAAACGATTTATATATTTATGAAGTTAGATAAAAAGGTTCTTAGTATTTAATAGATTTCGTCAAAAAAGTAATTGACTAATTTTAAAATATTGCATGCATTTTTTTTTGGAAGGGTAAAAATGAAAGTTATGTTCTAGCATTCGTTTAATTTAGTTGAAAAACTAAATAAAAACTAGACGAAAGTGTACGTCCATTTGTGATCGAATTCGATGCATTTTTCGATATGATAATGTGAACACAAGGTTCCGTACATACGTACAGACATACATACATCATGGGGAACACTTAAAATGGACTCATTTTAGGTGGAAAACAGTTTTTATATAATAAATTATTGATTTTTGAGGTGTTACAATTTTCGCTCTAGTGAAAATACAAGGCTCTCCCGAGAAGCAGTCATGCCTAAAAATCAATAAAAAGTTTGTGTTATATATTAAAACGTATACAATTTAGAAGTTTACAACAGCAATTATATCATCTACCCTATACTAACTTTTTATTGAAAAAACTTTTTAGCAATTATTCTATGATAATTTAAATAAAATTTAATAAAAATAATTAGTTACAATTGCATCTTGATGAATTTTAGCCTAAAGATATTTTTTCGTTAGTTTTATGCAATGCTACGATAAAGTGATAACGAATTTAGCACATTCTTATTATTGAAAAAAAAATGATTTTACAAACTTTTTTACAAACTCGTCGTTCTCGAAACTTGGACCATTGTAAGAAATACTTAGAAAAGATGTTAATTTCATACATCTTTTCTGACTTGATACATGCAATAATTTTTATTTTAAAATTTTTGACTTTTTAGATTTTTTAATTTTATAAGTACCTGTATCACTCTTCTTTTTTATTTTCACTTCAGAAAGCGAGGGAACAGCAGCTTTTACTGTAAAATAATGTGCCCTAAACAATGTTTGATTCAACGTAAGCCCTCCTCGCGGCGCCCCTTGTTGGGTAACTACAGGCCCCATTACTGGATCAGTTTCGTACGTATAAATATCTGAAAGACGTTAGTCACTTCCAAAAGAATTTAATTAAATTTATGCAACGTCGCATTTCTCATAGAAAATTCAGTCTTAAATTTGGAGGTTCGCTTAGTTTGAAAAACGAATATATTGCCTAATAAATTTAAAAAAACTAAAAGATGCTATCTATTAAATCCATTATTAGATACAGTATCAGAATAATTAAAAAAATCGATGTGGTACAATACAGATTTATTGGTAGAAGGGAATGTCCCACAAATTTCTACTTTACCAACGTCCTTTTGATATGCCAGCTGTTGTACGTACCGGTAACTTACCATCTGCCAGCTGTTGTATGTACCGGTAACTTAACCATCTGCCACCCAGAAAATCGATACATTACCTTCTGACGAGCATTACCGAACACTACATAAAATGACCAACTAGAGGTGAACTTAAAAAATATATATTAATTGTTATTAATGTTAATAATAATATATGAAACTAATTTGATTTAAATATTCTCATTTATTTTCAATCTAAAGGTATAATTTGAAGCTCGTATAATAATCATAATAGTATTATAATTTATGACTAAATTTAAAATTAGCATGAAAAGTTATTTTTCCATAACTTGTCATAAATGCGTAAACGCTGAAATAATACATTTTAAGCATTTATAGTATTCTTATCATTAATAATTAACGAATATTCGTTTGGATTAACATCTTAAATATACGAGAATATAATTATACATTTAATGAGTTTAACGTAATAAAGGTTGCGTGCATAAATGAACACTCATGATAGCAATTTACAACAAACAAAAGTAAGAGAAAAACAAAACTAATAAGAACGTTATAATTACTACATAATATCTTTGAAAAAAAAAGTTCCGAAACAAAATTATGTTAAAGATTAATGTGTGATAGACGTGGCCTAGATTTTCGAAAGCTTCTAATTAAGTTGAGCAGCAATTAATCTATAGAACTTCCTTCATCACAAAACTGTAATATTAAAAACGAGAAGCTTTTCACTTTTTGCAATATTTCTATAGACCATTGTTAATTATTTCTCTTCAATATGATTTTTATATTTATGATTTTATACATTTGATTCTAAAATGAATAAAACAATAATAATATCGACGCTCCTTACGAAAACTAGCACGTTTTTTTGCCTCCTTACGAAGACTAGCACATTTCAGAAAACTGCAACGAAAACTAGCATAACTCACGATTTTGCCGCGAATACTAGTACAATTCGCGACTTTGTAATGAAAACTAGCACAACTCACTACTTTGCCGCGAATACTAGTAGAATTCGCTATTTTGTAACGAAAACTAGCACGATTCGCGAGTTTGCCACGAAAAGTAACACGATTCGCAAGCTTGCCGCGAAAACTAGCACTTTTCTCACGACGGCGCTTTTTTTCTATTGCGAGTTCATAATTATTTTTCTTCTTACCTATATCTTTGAAAAGTTTATCATGAAAATAAAGAAAACCATCATTTTCTATATTACCAACGCTGGCTTCGTTGAAAATTCTTTTTAAAAAACTTAATAGCAATGTTGGTAACGTAGATACCTTTCTAACTATTGCACCTTTAACCAGGGTAGAACTTTCGAAATATTCAAGTTGGTAAACGTTTTTTTTACCTCTGTGCTGGATATAACGAAAAATTAATAAAATGAATGACGATGATGGTTGTAAGTAAAAGAAATCACCTATTAACATATTTTTAAAAATGAGGTATTACAATATTGGCAAAATTGCAGATCTTTCTGATTGGTATAACAGTTTCTCGAAGCCGGTTGAAAGAAATGCGCATTCAAACAGTAATTTAGATAGTAAGTAATTTTTTAAATTACTCAGCGGGTCGAAAACCCCCAGAGGTACATTCAAATTAGCGAGGAAGTTCTTTTCCTCGAAAAAAAAAGAAGGAATCTTCTGGGCATGAGCGTGTCACCCTACACCGAAGTAGTCCTCAAAAACGTGCTCAGTGGGTCATATTATAATTTATACATAGTGCTCCCGCTTATCACGCGTGTAATTTAGACTTGTCACATATACCTAATATAAAAATTGCAGGTGTTCTCCCGAAAAGTGCTAGTTTTCGTGGCAATCTCGTGAAACGTGCTAGTTTTCGTGGAAACCTCGTGAAATTTGCTAGTCTTCACGGCAGTCAAGTGGATCGTGCTAGTCTTCGACGCAAATCAATGGGACGTGCTAGTCTTCGCGGCAAACGCTGAAATGGGCTAGTCTTCGTGGCAATCTGAATCGTGCTAGTTTTCGTAAGGAGCTTCGATATCATGTATTATAAGGAATATGTAAGAGGATGTCGAAATTTCAGTTGTAACGTTTTTTACTTATTTAAACTTTTTGCGTATTTTATTTAATTAATAATTGACAAATAAGCATAATATCTTAATTATTGCCGAAGTCGAACAATCTTATCTTTAAAATTTATTAACTGAGAATTTCAAAGTGACCTATACAGCGATGATTTTTCCACGGTAGACTATTCAAGAGTCTCTGCTAGATTTCATTAACCGGTTTAAACGCGAAGCTTTATAATTCACTTTGACGGCTTACAAAAAGATTTCACCTTTGCGCGGAGGCACACGAACGGCGCACGCGCGGGAAGAAAGAAATTATTATCATCCGACGCGACCGGTGTTTACAGAGAAATAAAGAAGATGACACGAGAAGAAACGCGTATTGCGGAAAATTTGCTGGATAGCCGAGAAAATAAGCCGTTATGGGAGTTTATGTCGCGCATAAATTTCACGAACGCTGCGAGGACATAAATTAGGTGTAATCACAGTTGTAAAAAGAGGGAGAGGTGGGTGACACTTTTTCTACGAATGGAAAAAATTGTTTTTCAGCGGAAATCATCGTTTTCGAAGAGATGGCTCTTAAAAATTGAAGGTTCAGAGCGATAAATTTCCTTTTTATGGCGCAGAGCTGTAAAGGGGATCAGGAAATAGTTTAATTGTACAACTCGTGAATCATGTTTTATTGCGCTTAGACGTGTACAAGTATTAATATGATGATTAATTTTTTATATACTGCAGAAAGAAACTTTACTAAAACTTGTTTATTTTCATGTTATGAAGATATTCTAATGACGGCGTGAAGTTACTTCTATACTGTGTAAAACATTTTTATATTTTCTTTGCTATATTAGTTTTTGAAATTGATAGATGGATATTTTTACTACATTTCGTTCCAAAGTGAAAAATACATTTGATTTATAAATTAAAATTGTCATACAAAAGCTTGCAATACATTTTATTTCTATATAAGCTGAATACTATCCAGTTGCGTTTATGATAGAATTTTAAATATTATCTATTATTCAGAAATCAAAATTTGTAGGTTTGCCCTTCAAAAAACTAATTTTTAAACGACTCAATTTCATTCGAGCTGAAAAGCTTTTTCAAGTTTCACGACTATATACCAATTTTACAATAAATTTAATCTTTGAGGTAAATCAATTTTCAAAACCACAAAAAATCTCCTTTATCGCCTTGTACAACAATAATAATTACTTTGAACAAACGTTGTCCCGACTTCGCAAAATGCATTTTAACCAAATAAAATCAAAATTACGGTTTCATATGAACCCTACAATCACCAGAAAATAGAAAAAAACAAGCCTCTCCTACCCTCCACTATATTCAGGTCCAACGATTCGCAACTTTTATCCCACGCGCGAACCTCGCGAAAATCCGCCATCCCCTTCACATGCCCCCCATTAACCTATCATCCAACGAAAATTACCGTCCATCCGGCTAGCTGTCAGCTTACCTTTACTCGCACGCTCGCGCGCAATCTTTCCAAAAAAGAGCAAAAATCGCCGGTAAGCAGCTTAGCGGCACGCGCGATCGCTCCGACGCCAGCTGGGGGATATCGATCTCTCGGATTAATCCCGTAAATGCCGAAATTATCGGAGAGGAGAGAGAGAGACACACAAATGGGTCTACAGCCGGGCGTCGGCGGGTATTGTAGGTGAATGTATCCCTTTGAATTGCCCGAGCACGCGGGGCTATTTCGAACGGAGGAGTGCGGTGGGGGACGGCTCGTCTTTTCGAGTGCGGGTCGGGAAGGTTGCCGCGGACGCGCCAAGGTCGACGGTTTTGCGGAGTATATAGGAGGAAGGTGCTGGGGGTTGAATGAGCGTGCTGGGATTGACGAAGGGGGTTTTTTTTTTATATAGAAAACACTGCTGGTTTCTTTATGCTTCCAAAATAACAGGAAAAACAATTATTTTTTCTACACTGAGAGAATATTTTTGGAAAAATTACTATACTGTCTCGTAAAGCTACCACAGACGGTAAAGACCCGAAAAATTACCATAGTTTACAGTAAATATTACAATAGAGTATAGTAAATTTTCCTATATTTTTGGTAAAATTTCTGATAAAGTATGGTAATCTTTTTGGTTTTTACAGTCTGTGGTCGGGTTCCCTGCACAAGATGGTAATTTTTATTGAACGTTTAGTACTTTTTCCTGTACTTTTTTTTTCAGTGTATGTTTCGATCTAGTACAAATTTTTCGGATAAACGTCACATTTGATTATTTAATTTGTTTTATCTGTTCGTGTCATAATCGTTAACGAAACAATTGTCAAATTTTGGCGGAATACTCTCCCTTGCTCGACATTCATCAAAATGTCGAGTTCAAACAATAATATAGTGAATGAAAATTGAAATGTTTGCGCGTTACATTATTACTGTATTTATGAAAGCAAGTCATACTATACGGGATTGAAACGATAACGTATAGTTTGTCTAAAAGTCCTTTCATTGATGAAAAAAGTTTTCAAATTAATTTTATTATTTTTAAATAAAACAATAATAGAATTTAAAGTTCAAGTATTTAACTGTAATTTGCCACCAGTTTCCATTGAAATAGCTTAATTTAAAAATACCAAATCATTGCAAGTTCTTCGACCATCATTTTGTTTCTTTGTCGTACGATTTTTTTAAACAGTTTTTTCCTTTTTTCGTTGATTTGAACTGAAAAAGGTATCGAAAGATCGTTGATACACAAAAACTTTCTTTTCATAACATATAGAGATATTGTTTAGCGTCGAAAAAACTATTAACAAAAAGATTATGCATCATACACAGATAACCATGTACAACGATGAATTGACACACATTTAAGAAACGTGTCCTAAAATACCAACACACCCAACATCTATAATTATTATTAATTAATAACAACAGCTCAAACTTTCCCTCAAAGCCGCTTTCCGCCGACACTCACAGTCTGCCGACCTTATCAATAATGTCAATACCTCTTCATAACGTCGCAACTTGGACGAACTCAACCTAACCCTTGTCTACCCCTCGCCACACGCACGCGGGCGCAGGTCAAACTTTTGTTATCGCGAACTTATTCCACTCGCGCAGGCAGCAACTTGTGATTAAGCGCGCGGGCCGCGTTATTGTAAAGCTCGGCGGCCGGAGTCCCTGCAGTGATTGCACAGTGGATATGTGGGGTGAAGGTCGCGCGCACACGTGTGTACCGAGAGGGACGGGCGGAGGGGAGGGTATAGCACCGCAAATTAACGTACAATTAGCGTGTTAAATAGCGGTTAAATGCAACTGCCGCCCGCGCCGCCGGTCTTGGGATTGTGATCGCGGGAGCGAGGTGCCCAGAAATCGAGGCGGTAATGAGAGTCCGTTGTGGGATTTGTGAATTAAAGACGGGCTTGAAAATCCATCCGTTTGGAAAATGATCTCATCGCCGTAAAATGAATGTCGAAAATGTAATATACGATTATATTTTTTTAATATTTTTTCAGAAATATAGTATATGTCATGTTTAAATAAATATTAATTTTTTTTTTAAGTTACACGATTGGAGGTTACGAAAATGTAACATAGCTTTCCATAATATACATCAGGTGTAAAGTTGAATAAAATTAATATGTAAATGATTTGTATATTTCTGAAATAATTTGGGAAATAAATAGTATCGGTTGAAATGCTAATTAATTTAAGTATTTATTATTATATATTTCCCTTTGGTTTTTTATCGATTCAAAAGTATACTTTGCATGTTCATAATTGATTTTTCAGAAAGCTTCGATGATAAATTAACAAAAAATATTTAGTGTGGGACTATTTTGCAATAATAAGGGTTCATGATCATTTACTTAATACCAAAAAATTCTACTTTTATAAGAAATTGGCTTGCAAATAATGGCTTACAATAAAAAATGACTAATTTGACAATATATTGCAGATTCTGAACATAATTCTTCATAAAATAGCGTTATTTTCAATAAGAAATTCAATGTATCTGCTGAAATGCATAAATTTGACAAAAAAATCGTGTTTATTATCTGTTATATTGGATTTGATATTTTCAATTTTTAAAAAATAGTCCCCGAATCGTTATCTGAGGTATCAAAAACCCTTGTATACAAATTGTCAACCACATTCATCCAACACAAAAAAATGTGCTTCAAAGGGTTAATATCTAAATGTTATGTTATTGCATTTAATCAAATTATATAACTTGACACCATTTAAAATACCAATAAAATGAGATATCACATTTGAAAATTTATCGAATCAAACACAAGAAATAAGTAATTTTAAAATCTTGGTAAATCGACAAAAGCATTAAAATTGTTATACGATTTTTCCTAGATAACGAACTTAGTCGTTAAAAGCTCGCTCAAATATCAAGCAAAATTTTCATATTATCTAATTATAAAAAAATTAAGTTTGAAAAACTGATTTAGATTGTAAATAAATTGTAAGCCTTGCCAACATTTTCCCTTATTTTATAAATTATTTAATTTTTCTATCATTTTGCTATTCATCCTTTTAGCGATTTTTACCCCTCCTCTCGGATATAATTTTAAAATATGTTTGGAAATGCGGTGTAAAAACCGCGCGTATGTAGGCTATGTAGAAAGGACAGCGGCGGCGCCGTTTTTACGAGCTCGTGAAATATGTACGATTTTGTGCGAGAAGCGCCAAAGGAAAGCGCAATAATTCATTTCCGGCGACGCGCATAATAATGATGAAATGCGTGCCAAGTTATTCATCATTCCAGAGTCAATGTTACGTCGCAAATTAGCGAGCAGACTGCATGTTTGAATAATAAGTTTTGTCGCGGTTAAATGAGCGATGAGGACGTTGTAATTTGTATAATTAACGGATTTAAGAGTTGCTTTGGTTATTCTCTGTTTATATGGTTAAGGCCATGTGAAACCGTGAATTTCAATATTTTTTAAATCAACATTTAAACGTTTATTTGGAAAAAGACGAACATCAAGCGCTCCCTACACGTAAACACTATATTCAGATTTTTTTGGGTGATTCTATTGGTATTTTCATGAGATATCCATGTTTGAAAAGTAACTTAATTGCAGATTCCTATTTACCAACAGTATGGTTTTTATTTAATTAAATAAATTCTCATCATTTTTTTGGAAAAACACGAACGTCAAGCGCTCCGTATATGTTAATACTATACTCAGATTTTTTTTGGACGATTCTATTGGTATTTTCATGAGATCCACCCTGGTAGAAAATTAATCATAAGTTGGCCAGAATATGGCTAAGCCATATGCTGGTTAAGCATATTCTGGCCAACTTATGGTTAATTTTCTACCAGGGCATGTTTGAAAATTATGTCGGTATTTCACATCACCTTAAAATGCTTACCGGATAAAATTTTTTTCGGGAGAGACGAAATTTATATAGGGCATGTATGTATATATAAATATATGCATTCGCAAAGAGGAGAGAGCTTCGCGGCTCACCTTCTAAAAAGTATTTTAAAAATAAATTTAGCAGTCTTAATAAAACATATATTAAAACTAACTTTGTTGAATATATTCTTAGTATGTTTGTAAATTTTTGGAAATTTTGAGAAACATCTTTCATGAAGTCACTTTAAAATAGCTTTTAACTTAAAGAGATATTATCGTTTGAATTTTTCTGATTGCTCTACATTATCAAAAGGTTTTATTTCCATGCAAACTGGAATGCAATTAAAAAACATAAAAAATATTTCTTTTTATACCTGATAAGTTTATATAATGCTGAGGTACTGAAAATTATTCTATAGTAATTAGATCATGATATAATACAAATATTTGGTCGGCAAACTTCGGGATATGTACAATGGCTATATAATTATAAATTGAAGAGAAAGAGAGAGGGAAGGAAAGAGAGAGAGAGAGAGAGAGAGAGAGAGAGAGAGAGAGAGAGAGAGAGAGAGAGAGAGAGAGAGAGAGAGAGAGAGAGAGAGAGAGAGAGACATTTTGTTTCCTGCGTGAACAGTAAATCTTTTCGAGAATTTAAGGTGATGTAATACCCTGATTTCAATATTTTTTAAATCAACATTCAAACGTTTATTTGGAAAAAGACGACTGCAGGCGCTCCGGACACGTAAACACTATATTTAGAAATTTTTTTGAGCTATTCTATTAGTATTTTCGTTAGCTGTGCTCGTTTTAAAAATAGGTCAATTGCAGATTCCTACTTACAGACAGTACGGGTTTTATTTAATTAAATAAACTCTGATCATTTTTTTGAAAAAACACGTCTGTCAGGCGCTCCGTATATGTAAATACTATACTCAGAATTTTTTGTGGATGATTCTATTGGTATTTTCATGAGATGTACTCTTTTTAAAATTGTGTCGGTATATAACATCACCTTAAATACAGCGTTTCAGTTGGTGTCAAGGATTGATATTTTAATCAGAGATCGGCATTATTCGTCCGCAAATTTTTTCCGCGGGATACTTCAGTAAATATTTGATGCAATGTAATAATAAACACTTCTAAAGGCCCAGTTTTTATGAGAGACCTGTTTATTAATTAAAATTATTTCATTGCATCAAACATTTAAGAAAATAATATGAGTATTCGAAAAAATTTTGCGGGCGAATAATGCCGATATCTGATTTTAATACCTAACTGATTTGTATTCGCTTGCTACAGATATTGACAGGGCTAGATGAATATTTGTGAGTATGTGTATAAATAAAAACTATTTCATATTTATGAAAAACTGTTTCATAAGATGACATATTACACAAAGATTCGACATTTCGGCCTTATAATTAAATAGCTTATGTAAATATATCACACTAAACTTTAAATTAGGACAGCGATCAGTAAATAGTATAGCTTCTATTTGTAGCATTTCTTATCAAATTTGTTGCCTATTGTTAATAACGATTCCAAAAACGACTGTCTTTTCTCCAGAGGGCCAATAAATCGACAGTAACTCTTTCTTATTGTCTCGGCGTCTTCCTTTCATTCTAAGCATCGTCATTTTATCGCAGTCTTAAATCTGTGTTTGCGCGGAGGCGCATTAGCGACAGGTAGTTATAGAGACGCGCGCGTCTAACGGGGTAAACGCGAAATGCATCAAGAAGTTATGAAGCCACGAAAGATATACTGCGAAATCACTGCGGGAAAGGCGCCACAGCTCGAATAAAGCCGTATCATCGTAAAAGTTTACGGCAAGAAAAAAAGTTACAATCTCGGTCTTCTCTACAGATTTAAAGCATTTTTGTCGTTTGCCAAAGTAGACGGCGCTTTCAGAAATAAAAATTAAGTTTATTATAGGAATTGCGGATATTTGAATCGTCGTGAAATGAAATATAAAATATTTGAAATATATAATTTATTATTTATAATTTTTTAATTTTTAGCTATATATCATTCGTAGTAAGGAAATATATTCTATCTTTCCATAAAATTTACTTTTTATTTAAATAATTCAATTCATGTTGGTAATATTACGTATATTAGATGTACACCGTACTGTGATTTTCGTTATAGATTTTATGATTAATGGTCTCGTATATCTGGTATGTATTCAATATCCAAATTATTTTATGACTCACCGTACGCGTAACGATAATTTTATTATCGTTAATTTTGTTAACAGCTGCGCTGTTGCGTAACTAGTGCCTGATAGGTACTTAAGGTACTTAAGCCTTTGAAGTCAAAATCACCTAAAAAAATATAATAAAATATAATTAGTTATACATACTAATATTATATTATAAGTAAGCACAATTTCTGATAAAATGGCCTGAGATATAATCTGTAGGCCAATTTTACTCAGAGATATTACATTGCCAAGATTTTTGCTTTGGTACAGTTTTTTGAAGAAAGTATTCGATAGATTTTCATGGGACAGGTCTTAAAATATTTGAGATTCATGCAGTTATGGATAAAAGAGTTAGAAATATAAGATTTCCTGAAGCAAATATTCTTTTATGGAATAACTACTTTTAAATCATGAACTTTATGAATTTTTATGTTTTTTGTTGTTTTTAGCATTTACAAATCATTTGTTTCAGGAAATTTTATTTCCAACTCTTTGATCCACAACTGTATGAATTTCAAGTATTTTAAAAACTTCCCATGAAAATCTATCGAATACTTTTTTCAAAAAGCTGTACCATAGCAAAAGCCTATAGGTCTATGACCCCCAAAATGTATCGGTAGGCGGACAATAAATTGTCACACACTCGTATAATAATCCACGACGTTTTTAAACCTAAGGGTTTGACATACAGCTCAAGTAACTATACGAATACTGTTTTCATGCGTAAAATATCGAAATTCGCTCCTTCGACTGCTGATGGTTGAGCGTTAATTGACATTTTAAAATTAGTTTTCAACATAATCCGTGGCACGCATAGCACGTTTTACACCCAGTACCCTCATACAGCAGCAGATCGTTGAATCATTAAATTGTTATTACCTATATAACATAAAAATATCCCATACAACCCTCATCATGC
Source organism: Torymus aiolomorphi (assembly GCA_036365515.1). NCBI lineage: Eukaryota > Metazoa > Arthropoda > Insecta > Hymenoptera > Torymidae > Torymus > Torymus aiolomorphi. The sequence continues at coordinate 25,877,944 of CM070873.1, read as the reverse complement.
CCCCGTGCCTCTAAAAATCATTCGAAATTCAGCCATCGTATATTTATAACCCTCCCAAAACAAACTCCGCGACGGTTCGCGCCATTGTCCGCAGCGCTATAATCCGCAGAGCGACACATGTTCTCACTTTCTCGCGCGAGCGCCATTCAACGCTCATCAGGGTCTCAACGAGGGAAAGGAACACGCGAAAGAGACAAAAGCCGCGTAATTCTGAATTATGGCGATTACGCGGCGAGTTACAAATCGGCGGATTAGGCGGTTCAGGGCAAATAAATGCCGCCAGGCCCCCGGGGTCCCACTATGTTCGCCCCAAAAGCGCTCGCGTATGTGAGAAATCTAGTGGTGGTAGTTACGGGATAGATGGATACGGTTGGTTTTTGTGGCATGGCGAGAATAGTGTGGCTCGGGGATGTGTATCATGAATTTTCATAAATTTATACGTTTTTTGCTTATGATTTTGTAGAATATGTAAGGACAATATTTCCGTGGCTTCCCGGAATAACGATATAAGTGACATGTTTGCCCAAATCGGTTTTATGCGATATTTCTTACCATCGAAGTCCTCTATGATAGAATCATGACAGATATATATTGATAAGATGCACTCTTCTTCTTGAATGAACACAAGGAAAAACGCTATAAGTCCATTTTTTTTCAGCATGTTCTCGGAATAACCGCGTATCACCGAAAAACTATATGACTCTACTTTTTTCATCAAAAATCATGGAAAAACGATACAACTTTACTTGGCCACTTTTTCAATTGAATATTTTCGGAATAAACTATTTAACTATATTTAGATACGTTTTAATGAAATTGCTGTAGCTATAGTAGCGGCATATATAAACAATATATACCATAGCCGCCTTTACACAGTCAATAGACACGTTTATTGGCGCGGCTAGTATGATAGTATATTGATTATTGCATTCTTCGTGGATAATGAAGAATAGATAAAGTTACCGGAAAAACAATATTATTGCCATTGAGACCGGAAAAATTGTTTATTATATAGTTACTATGGTAATAAATATGTTGTTTAGATTAGTATTCATAGATGCAGTATCATAATTGTCTTGATTTAAAACGCCGAAATCATGAAAAGTGGAAATAAATGGTTATTCCTGGAAGTCACAGATCTAATTATTGTAAGGCTTTAAAATACTATTTTTTAGCACTTTCAATGCTTATTTCGGATTTTAAGACATATTTTAAAATCAAATGTAAGTCGCTTTACAGCAACTGGCAATCTTCATAGATTAACGTGTGTAATTGATTAAATTTGTAGCATGGTTTTTGTAATCATGTACGTGGTTAAGGAATGTAATGTGATATTTAATGTTGTTAATTCATAGTGCTTCTGTAAAAAATCATTAATAAAACTAGTATGTAGCCAGAAAATATACTATTTGTGTCAAGATGTTGAGAAATATAAAAATAAAATAGAAATACTTGTAGTTATGAATAATCTTTATTACACATAATTAGATATACAGTGAGGAGCAAGTATACGAAATGAAGACTAAACGAGATCTAATTGATATCAGTGCTAAACACAATATTAACATTTCCAGAGCAAATGAGCAGATTCGAAAGAACACTACGAAGCACTACATAATTATTCACAGCTTTTCATCAATTTAATTTTCTATATCATCAACATTTTGTAAAATACATTTCAATTCATTATAATTAATTTCCTATATTATAATAAAAATTGTAAACGTCTATGGAGATTGATTGTAGTGCGCATACTTTTATAGGAAAATTAAATTAAAAATGTAATTATCTAGTTTTTCATTTAAAAAGTTGCAAAAGATTTCACAAAACAGTATTGTAATAGATACGGAACATCCAATCAGATAAAGTATGAAAAGATTAGGATCAAAATTACGTGGGTTATCAGTTCTTGTGTCTTTCTTTCGAACAATCCTCTTAAACTCCCCTTTTATATGAGCCAAGTAACGACCTTTTCTATTTTCTTCCCAGATATTAATTAACCCTGAGTCATAGATTTGGTTTATCTTCAGCTGAATTCGATTAGCATAAGGTGAATCACCTGTAAATCTAAATCCTGTTATGTCTGTGATTAGAGGTTCTTCCACGACACTTATCATTGAACCTAATATATTTTTTGAAAAAACATTAGCCACGATTTCAGCATCAGGGCCATGTAACTCACAGGCATTAACTATTTTTTCATTTCTGTACAGACTACGCCAACACGTACCTCCAAGACATTTAATAGAACGGTTTAACAATTTCTCAAGAGAAGGAGAACTCGCTAAATAATCGGAGCTCTCAGATAATTCCTTATTCCAAATACACGGAGTGATCCCAGCTATTTCTACATCCTCTAGAGTCTTAAATTCGATCCAATGTTCTGAATGAAAATTAATATCTACGAGCATACCTATAAAACTTGCTGCAAATGCAACGTTCACGTATACTAAACATAAGTATAATATTCTTTCATTTATGTTTTCTAAAACACCTGAAAATGAATTCCCGATAAACATTTGAATTACGTTATAAATTTGCCATGTGTTAGCATTGAATTTTAATAACCAAACCGTAACACAAGTAATAACTACGAGCAATATGAAAATAAAAAATATTATTAGAGAGTCCTTCGTATAGGTGGTTTTATACTGTGCATTTTGTCTAACAATAAGATAAGCTGAATGTAAAAAAGGTACAGAAATCAATTGATAATCTTTTGTAACATTATGTTGGAACATCAAATCTGCGATAAAATCTACTGTATCATTTTGAAAATAGTAAAAATGTTCAAACGAATTAACATATTGTATATTATATGTACAATTCATATTCTTAGATAATGCTCGAAAGGTATACGGCATCCAGTAAGAGTTGTACTTACTCAATTCGAATATTTTTGGACTTTGCGGTGTTGTTGATGTAAAAGGACGAAGATATCCTGACTTTTCAAGAATGCCATCTGCATACATTGGAAGAAAACCTACTATCAATACATGTCCGTATAAATTTTTTAATTTATCAGAAAAGATTGCAATTTGTGACGAAAATAAATCTTTTTTGTAATGATCATTGAAAGGATTATATTGGTGAACTACGACAGAAGAAGTATTCACTGAAGAAAAAAAATTATTAAATGTCCTTTCCTGAATCAATTCGACAACTGTTAGGTCTAAAATTTTGATGTCCCAGCACTTTTTGAGAAAAGTACCTATATCGATCTTTTCGCTTAAGTTAAATAAAAAGACGATAGCCTTTGGTCGTTTGAAAGAAGGCATAAAACTTATTATTATATTTAGATATTCCATTAGTTTTACTATAACGCTTCTTATGTCAGTGTTTGTAACTAATATTACGTTCAAATTTTCCCTTTCAGATCTTTTCGAAAGCGATCTTTGCACTTCTTGTAAAACTGGTGTTTTCAATGACTGGTTTGAGAAAACTCTTATATTCACGATTAATGATGGAAATGTATTAACAATACGTCGTATGAAATAATTTGGAACCGGAAAATTTTTCGACGGTGAATCCATGATCAACGTCATATGTTTTGAGCCACTACTATTTTCCGTATCTTGAATAAAATGATTTATTACTTTTTCACTTAATATATCAACGCTATTATACATATTAAATAATTGCAGAAACAAAAGTATATTTAAATTCATATTCATTTTATGAAAAATAAATTTCAGGCTAACAATCGACGATAATTCGTTGGATGTCTTTACAGAACTGCCAGAAAAAAATGATTTTCGTCAAAGCCAATAATTTCTAACTATAAGCTTTTTCACAATTATAAATAAAGAATAACAGTTTACGTGTTTCTATGCTCATAGAAAATTAATGTAAAAAGCATTTGAAGCGTAAAAAACTTTTAAAGCAGTTTCAGCTTTATCATTTCTCAAAAATTTTAAAGAGTTCTTTTAAACAAAACTGTTCTTATAAAGCACCCAAATAAACGATGTTAGCCAAAATTATGGTTTTTTTTAGTTTGATGGAACAAGTTTTCCAAAGACATTTGCTATTGTTATAAAAGCTAGAATATCATAATTTCAGAACATTAACATTTTCGATAGACGCAAGTAAACAACAATACTTTTTTGCCTGCTAAAATATTAATCCTAAATCGATAATAGACCTTGTACAACCGATGATTGCGTCGCAACTGCTATTACACCACGTCAATAGCTCTGTAAAAGCACCGAGGAAAGATAATCATATATACATGGTACTCTTACATGTATAGAAAAAAAATAGAAAGATGTGCACCTGATCCCCTTTTTTTACGTTTAACCCGAAATAATCGATCTCTGCTATTTCCGATTTCGCGACATTACCCGAAGACCACGAGCCAAAAAGAGTGAGCGCATGTTGCATTAATTCATTTTCGTTTTGTGTTGCGTCATTCGTGCGATAATTAATTTATGGTGAAACACAATTAAACAATAAAGCAGTTAATTCATTTATTATAAAATTAATTGGCTTTTAAAATTAAAAATCATTTATCCATTTTTTCAAACATTAAAAAACTGCTGTCAATCCATTGGCACGTGGCTTCTTCAAACTTAATTTACTGATTCCTTCAATTAATTTTTAATGTCAATATTTAAAATTATTACACCAATCTATTTTGGTTTTTATATATAATTTAAAAATGATTATAGAATAGATTGTGAATATTTTCATGTAAATATATTATAAATGTATTGTAAATATATTTACAATAATAATTTAATTCGTGCATGAAAAAGGCCGTTTTCCTGCCTAAAAAAACGAATAGTAAACTGAGAATTTCGGGCGTCTAGAGAGCAGCGGCAGGGAAAATAGAACTTAGTCTCCTGTTACTCTAATTTTCCTGCACTCATTAAAAAAAGTACTATATGCAACAAGGGAGCAGTTGACAGTGGAGCAAAAGTGCAATTTTTCGTAAAAACTACGTATCTCATGCATTTGTTATTTTTATCCAGCTAGGATGCAGAGGCGAAAGGGGGCGCTAAACTGAGTAAAAGAGTAGTGATCCTCTAGAGAGTGATCGGTACAATCGCCGCCATATTGTTTCTAAACCGGAAGACGATTTAGCGCGCGAGACATTTGAAAGTGTTTCATAATATAGAGTATTTTATGTCATTTTTATTATTTTGTTACTATATGTCATGATATGTAATGATAAATTAATATAAAATATTAATATTTATAAAAACCACGCAAATGAATAAAATATGTAGTTGTGACACTTTTGAATTATTATAAATAAAATATATCAAATACAAGTCATACAATAAATGCATTTATAATGTATAAATAAAAAATTAAAACCACATTGAGGACGTCTAAATAAATAATTATAAAAAAATAAAACATATGGGGAGATTATATGATATGAAAAATATAATAATTGATTAGAATTTGTTTATAAACAAATGGAGTATTAAAATTTTTCTTTAAAATAGATAAAAATCTATTTGAAAAAGTTTATTCAGTTTATAATTATAAAAATATTTTCATTATAAAACTGTATACAAATATAAATCTATGATTATGAATAAAAGTATGATGATGACTATTCATTAGCATCTCTACCAATTATTAAAAATAAATCACTTTTTATGTATAATAGAATTAATCACTGTTTATGTATAATAGAATAAATCACTTGATTATAATTATAAAAAGGCCCGTCACAGTAATCTCTCAACATGATTATCCATAGGTATGTCCATCCATGATAAAAAGGTCTTATTTTAACAAATTAATATTTTTTAATGCTGGATGTACATTTGCAGCGGAAGCTTCTTTCTGAAAAAGAATAGTTATTGATTATTTTAATTATCTTATTAAGATTCTTTTAAATTCTATTGAAGAATTAGTTATTCATAAATTATAAGTATATAATTAGTCAATAATTGATTACACATGCACATGCATAAAAATTAAGAAACAACAAGTTACACAAATTTTTTATTTAACTCTTTCGTGCATCGCTACACTTTTACTTGCATAAACTCTTTTTTTAACAATTTTCTTAGAACAATTTTTTAATCTGAAAGCACAGTAACGTAAAATAATTTTACTTTTTAGATTATGACAATCAGGTATAGACAACGATATCTCGTGAAACTTTGTAACAAAAACATTCTTTAAATTAATTTTTTTTAAGCACACTTGCTTATAATACATACGGAAAATTCTTTCCATTCTCAGAAAAAATATAAACGTTTCATGACTAACAAAACAGTAGTACTTTCTTTGTTTAGCTTTAATTCTACATAATAAACTATATGAATAACAAACTATAGACTCAGACTTTGTAGCGTTAATACAATTACCACAGACTTTTTGATTTTTCTCAATATTTGATATAATGTAACCAGCTATATAATATAAAACGTTTAATTCAGTTTTATTAATATTAATTTGAGCTTCACAACCTATTACATCGTAATGACTAGTATTTCTTTCTAAGAAATGAGACTCATTAGTACGATTCTTGAGTAGAATATTTAAAAATTCTGATAAGAATTCACGATCATCTTTTTCATAACTACTGCCACGAACTTCTTTCATATACTGAGAAATCGTAATTAACTTAAGATTATTTTTAAATTGTAGCGCATTAGGTATAACGTTTTTTAACCTAACGATTAAAAATAGATTTTCTAAGCAGTCTTGCGAAAGCCTTGAAGGAAAAAAAAAATCAAAATTATGATTCAATAAATAATGTGCAAGCTCTAAGACTGTTTTAGACGATAATATCAAAGCCGTTTGAAACGGCTTCCATTTACCATCTTTACCAACTTTCATGGTAGTGAATAATTCAATGGCTTCCTCAAGGAATGTTACAGTTTCTAAGTACTTGTTACTATGCTTATAACTCAAAGCTTTAACAATATTTCTACTGCACATAACATCAAACCACCGCGATAGAAAATCAACGAACCAAGCAGTACTTAATCGTTCATCTTCTTCATTTTTTGATAAATATTGTAAAGCTGAGGTTACTTCTTCACTAAAAACACCCTTTGCGTTACTGACTCTCATTTTTTGAAAATGATTTGTGGAATCTAGATACTCCTCACGCAGTTTTGGTGCTAATTTTAAATCAATGTTTTTATCTTCATTAATGACATCTCTTAAATGTGCACTTTGTACAATATTACTTGGCAAACAATATTTTTTAACAAATGCTTCAGGAATTTTAATAATTTGATTATTTAATAATCCTGCTTTGGCATTTTTAAAAGCATGAGGAGCATCAGCGTAAAAAAATAATAGTTTATTTTCGTCACATGGATGTGGAGTACTGTTCATTATTTTAGAATATCGAGATGCATTGATTCCGTAGGCTTTCCACATAGCCTGATTGGCTGCACCCATGTCCGAGGTAATAGCATGGACGTGTAGCCCAATTTCTTCCGCTTTAATTATGATTTCATCAAGAATAGTCTTGAAAACTGAGCCATCAACTGAATCCCCAGTAAAATCATAACGTACGACTTGCTTCCACCTCGCACAGAGTCCAGCCAACATAAAAACTAGCGCATGCGTCGCTACCTCATTTTGATTGTGCCCAGGAAGGGTAACATTGCCCATAAATGTACTCGTTGATGTATCATAAAATGAGCCTGGTGTGATGCTCATTTCATCTAATACAATGACACAATCTTTATATATATCCTTTTCAAAGTAAGATACTTTTATATTTAAAAATTGAAAAACTTCTTCAATTGCATTACTACTTGTCATTTTAAAATTTTCTAATTTTTTCGTCAAAGTTCTAACAGCTGGATATGGGAAATTTTGACGCAAAATTTCTTCATATCCTGCAGTACCACATGAAAATCTGAGCTTAAATGCATTTACAAGAGTTTTACTAGACCAGCGAGGAATTTTGGTGTATCCCTTTCGGAGTTTTTCTATTTGATCTTCATTAAGCATGTTACTTAAAGACTCATTTAATTGGTTTGAACGTACTTCCTTTTCTAGTCTGCGAATTTTCTCTCTTGAAGCATTTAATTTTTTCTTGAATGCCACTCTTGACTTGTCAGTTATATGGAGTAATTTTTTTAATTTGCGATTGCGTTCTTCTAGTTTACAACACGATCTACAATTCCCATTTCCAATTTTATCGGTGAATCTTTTTGATTTCTGTATGTTGGTATCTGTGAATTGCAAAACATAATTTAAAATATTGTTAAAACATTTTTCGTTAATTGTATATTTTAAATATGGAAAACAAATTTTAAGTAAACGTTAAATATTTTATTTTTAAGCACTTTTATTAATTTTTAAATAATTAAAAGTAATACTTCAACAATTTAGTTCAATAAAAATTTACTTTTGCAAAAAATGTACTTATTTAAAAGATAAGTATTACCCAAATATATAATAGTAATACTTGAAATAATTATAACAATAATAATAATAAACATAATAATAATATGCCTTGTACAGTAATCCTCTTACTCGATACGTATAGTAGTTGATTCGACATACCTTCAACATGATCAGAAGTAATAGTTTTATTGTGCTGCAAATCACATCCAGAAGTCTCCATTACATATGACTCTTGATCTAAAAAATGGTTTTCATCGATTGAATGTGATGCAACAGCAATGGGCGTAACTGCATATAAACAAATTAAGATAAATATTAGTAACTGAAATTTAATATAATGCAAGGTTATTACAGTAACAAAAAATAACAGATTTAAATTTCTAATTATTTACAAAAAATCATTGAAAATATAAAAGCAAGATTATAAACTAATTAGTCAGAATTTAGATAAGTATATGATTCTAATGCTTTTGCCATAAGAATATACCGCATACCTTTTTTAGCAATTCCACTAGTTAAAACAGATGTTGGTTCTATATTTCGCATTTCTTGGTCATCAGAAATACTATTCGTATCCGATTGTAGTTCTTCACAACCAGTTGCCTTCAAAATTTGTAAAGTCAGCTGATCAGGAACACCATTGGAATCTACTGTAAATGAACAAATTTAAACAGTTATTGGTCACTAAAACTTGACAAAATTTTAATTCGTTTTTTTTTTAATTTTTTAATATACTCTTGTTTCAATTTACTCAAACAATACATCCACTTCTAATCTTTTGTAAACATATTTGCAATATTAAACTGATGTTACCTTTCTTTGCAACAGTATTTTCTACAGTTGATTCACTCGTACTAGCATTTAAACTGCCATTGGACTCTTCCTCGAATGTACATGTGTGTTTTGGGAATATTGTTGGAATGGCTGTTGATTTTAAACGCCGTTTACCATCAGCAGTTTTTTCCCACATTTCATTTGAGAAGTGCACCTAAATATATAACCATAAGTATTATTACTATTAAGTAATAAGTATTTGTATAACTTAATTATTCTATTCACAAACATCTGCAAAAGTAGTAGTAAAAAGTTAATTAAATTAACTTACATCGCATAACATAGCGTTATGACTCGGAATCCAAGACGTTCGGTTGACATTTTTTATCCAAATATTTCTTCTTTTTTCTTCTCGAGGGAATCTGCACATTTGATATCCTTTTTTTGATGAATTCGTACAATAATCTGCACAACATCCTGTCATTTTTTGTATACAAACCAAATTTTACGTTGTTTGTAAGATGCACTAATAGGTTATGTATTCAACTACATGATTTATCTTTCTGTCTGCAGAACTTTCTTTTTCTTATTATTATTCACATATTTACACTGATTATTATTATTACGTCTATAATAAAATAATTCCACTTTTCACTTTGTTATTAATTTTTCACGAAAAATTGCTAGAAATACCTTGGATGCTTATGCTCCATTTCACTCGCCCAGAAGCTTGTTGTTGTCTCTCTTGCACACACTATATATATTCCTCTCTGTCTAATTCCGGTTTAGAAACAATATGGCGGCAACCAATCAGAAGCGACCACAGCTTATGCTGATCACTCTCTAGAGGATCACTATAAAAGAGCGTAGAGTTTACTCAAAAACTTAAAAAATTCGTGAAATTGTAGCAGTTAATATGACCTTGAAAAATAAAATTTCAAAGTTAGGATTCTGGCAAAAATATTGAACCTTACAAACCAGATGCAATTGTTGTGCAATTGAAAAATGAAAAAATACGTGTCAAATCATTTTAAGAGGGATGACAAACCCGAAAAAATGAGAATTTTTTTTAATATAAAAAAATTTGTTATCATCCTACACATTTTTCCTCAAACGGGGATATATTTTCTTTACTTAAAAATTTGTTTGCATGTCTTATCTGCCGAAAAATCATGGTATTGGAGGAAACAATTTTCGAACTCAAGATCCGTTCGCGAGACACATTGTCGGGTATACGACTAGTCGGCGTCGTGCGAAAAGTCGCGTTAGCAAGTCGAAAGTCAGTGAGCTGGATGGAAAGCTCGGAGGCTGCGGATGATGTTAATCAAAAGGAAAGTACGAGGACAGGAGTGTATGTGTGCAGTGAGATATGAGTGGATTATTAATTATTTCTGATACGAAAGAGAATCCACCTAATCTAACACATATACAGTCTTAATGTAATATTTATTATTTTCATGATTGTTAGAAACAAACTAAAGTGGCGTTGCAGCTAGGCTAGCGACAATATTAACTCACTTATTTTCTTCTAATGAATATTTTAATTTGAATGTAAATTTTTGTTATTCCGAAGACGATTTGATAACACTAAGGAACTTTTTGGAGTTACCTATAGTTTGTTGTTGTATATAATCCACGAAAAAAGAAATTTTGTTTTAATGTAAATGTTAAAATTGTCTCGAAAATAGTTTTACTCTTCAAAAGACCTTTTAGATTAATTATATATGAGTAGAAGAACACGTAAACTATAATTATTTATTTATAATTTTGAAAAAGCTATTACAGAGCTTAAAAAATATATTCCAATACATTTTACAAAAGTTTTCCATATGACCGTAGCTATTTGTTTCATTTATAAACTTATTGTCATATTTTCAAGGTACATCCGCTTTTCCATACTACTATTTTATGTATTTTCAAGGCTCTATTCTATAAAAAAAGAATTAATTTTTGAAATTAAGAATTGAACATGTTTCTATCATATAATATATTCTAAATAAACCTTCTATTTACATGAAAAATTTTTCTTTCATATCCAGTCATCATTTTAGTTTTTCGAAACTTATTTTCCAATTTATTGATTTCATTGTTGTTTCAAAACATTTACATAGACCTGCAGTGAGTATTTCGCGATCATAATTAATATTCTTTAGATTTTGTATCGACAAATAATAAGTAAATAGGTATCTGTAAAATTATAACATGTAAAAACGTGGAAATCGGTTATTTTTCTTTTATTTTTGAAACGATTTTTGATAAAATGGCTAGAAAATGTTTGAAGAATCGTTTCTCAAATGGGAGAAAAATAGATGATTTCCACATGGCTGTTTTTTATACAATATTATAAAACTAAGAAATATTGCATATATCTAACACTTACATTGTACCATTGTCATACACATTGAAATCAAAGAATAAAATTTTAAACATCAATAAAAGACCAAAACCTTTCTTGATATTTTTGCTTCAGAAATGTCACTTGTAACTTAAAAACTCTTATTCACAATTATACATTAAAGGATAGAACTTCTAGTTTTATGTTCCTGCCAAAATATACTCTTAATTTATTCAAACACATAAGTATGTTCAATTTATATATATACTATTTAAATTAGTATCACTACCCCTTGTCATACACATAAGAGTAAAAATAAAAATAGATGCAGTCACTTTTAATAATCTTAAAATATTCTTCTAAAAAATTTTCAAATGCTGCATATAAGAATATTGCATACAAGAGTTTTTTGTAAACACTTTTAATTGTAAATAGACGTCGCTGTAATGGTCAACTACACTATCTTCAAATAATTTAAACACTGAGAAAAATGTCATAGTAAAATTTACTATATATCTAACAAAAATTGCTATATAATATAGTAACGGTAGGATATACTCGCTTTCAAACAAAAATTACTATTCTATATAACAATTTTTAAAAATAACAAATTTTACTATATAAAGTAGCAAATTTTATTATATAAAATAGCAAATTTTATTATATAAAATAACAAATTTTATTATATAAAATAGCAAATTTTGTCACATGAAATAATAAATTTTATTATATTCATAAATAAATTTAATTTATTGAAATGAAAAAAATGAGACTATATGTATTGGTTTCTGGGTATGGAGAGTTGATTCTAAATTCAACTGTATTTATTTTGATTTACAGTTTTAACATTGTTTTTTTTAGAACATGCTTGCACCGTTTTGTGTATTCCTTCCTAACCCAATAATAAATCCATAACTTAGAAAACTATATACTTAAAGTGAGCGACCACTGACCCACGCGCCATGAATACATTATCGTTAGTCGGCCTTATATATTAACCGAAGTCTCAGTTGACCACTTGCGAGAGTACTAAATTCTTAGGGTGCACGAGACATCTACCACCTAGCGGCCAGTCGGACAACTAACCACACACGCACAAGACTCCTCTTCCCCTCACCCCCTCTTCCATGGCTTGTTCTCGGACCTCTTACATACAAACAAAGGCAACGTAACCTAACCTGATACAACTGGTGGCGCCACTGAATGCTTGAACATAATCTTTACTATATTGTGTAGCAAAAATTGCTATATTAGATATTAAAAATTCCTATACGTGTAGCAAAATTTAATGTCTATTATAACAAATTCTGAAATAATAAATTTTTATTATATTATATACTAGTTTTTGTCACATTTCATGATACTTTTTCAAGGGTATTTATAGTGAATTTTATTAGATACATGACAATTATTAGTATATACATAAGAAACTTTCTCATAAATCGAGTATATCCTACCGTTCCTATATTATATAGTAATTTTTGCTACATATGTGGCAAATATTACTATGACATTTTTCTCAGTGAAGTAAAAAGTAGTATTTTGACAATTTCCCCACAAAAATGTAGACATGCCCTAGCAAAAAAAATAGTGAAGACAATTGAATAAAACTGAAGAAAACTGTTATTTACTGCAGATAACTGCAGAAAAAGGTCGGAATTGAGACAAAGACAACAGCTATCTGTAGTTTTCATCAGTTATTTTCAGTTATTAACTGTTATGTTCAAATTCCAATCGCAAAAAAATTAAAAAAAAATTGTTTTGTTCATTTTTCTTCACTTTTCTTCTAAATTTTCTTCACTTTTAAACAGTTTAAAACTGTTTTCTTCGTTTATTAATAGTTATTATCAGTTTTCTTCAATTATTAACTGTTATGTTCAAGTATCGAATTAAGTTGTATATAGCAAAATTTTCCAATATTTTTATTACATTTATAAACAGTTTTCATCCGTGTATAACTGTTGTCTTCAGTTTTATTCAGAATAAAACTGTTATTTTCAGTTTTTTACTGATTTCTTCACTTCTTAAAGTCGCTTGCTTTTCCGAAAACAGAACATAACTGTTGATAACTGAAGAAAACTGTTTATAATTGCAAATAACTGTAGATAACTGTTGAAAACTGATGCAAACTGAAGAAAACTGATAAAAACTGAAGATTACTGTTGTCTTTGTCTCAATTCCGACATTTTTCTGCAGTTAATTTCTGTTTTCTTCCATTTTCTTCAGTTTTTTTCTGATAGCTGCAGATATCAACTGTTATGAGCATTAAATTTTTTTCACTAGGGCGGTTTTGCTTTTTTAATTAAATCAGCAGGCTTAGCTAATAATTGTCGCCTTATTTATTATACAATTTGCACTGAAATTCATTCACAGTTTCAGTTGGAAAACCGGGGTCGACGTGTGATGTGTCCCACTTCAATATGATTAATCGCTTCCATACTTAGGATACTTCCGCTCCCGCGCTCCTTAGTATGCCTATGTTTTCATACAATTTTCAACTCACATCTTTTAATTATTATCGGATAGGACCTTAATTTAAATTACTTCGATTCCATACCATTATTAGAATATTCAAAAGATTGTTATTGGAGCATGATAAGGATGATTTTATATTCCCCATAATTCGCCCACTCCGAATAAAATTCTATCCCACTTGAAAATCCATAATCAGCTCCATCACCAACCTAACAAACCGCTACAGACAGACACACACGTACACAAGAGCCCCGCGCGTCCCGTTCGGCACAATATCAAACGGCATCAGGGAGCTTCTCTGTCGCACGTATATACGTCACTTTTCACATTTCCGTCGCTCCCGCGAAATCAAGCAAGCCAGCGACACATCTTTCCGCGTGTCATCCCGCCCCGGGGACACTCGCGCGTATCGAATCGCCGTATTGTGCAAATCGAGTGGGCTCTCGCGCGCCCCTAACAAGGTTTCGTCACGGCGCGTTGGTCACGGGCACGAGAGGGCAGCTACCTATCTCTCGTGTAGGTATATATATAAATTATCGACGGATGAGAGGCGCGCGCGCGCACGTATAGTTCGATATTGTATAAATGACGGCTGGTGGGGCTGTGGGTTTAGTGGCGAAGGTAGGGAGGAGGAAGTCAGAGAGGCGTCGGAGAATGATTCCGGGCGGAGGGATATCGTGAAAGATGCTTCCAGTTGTTGAGATTTTAATTTTTAATTTGAAAAGTTAGAGTTTTTTAAAGGGATTTAAATACAAAGTTAGAAAGATGGGAAATTATTTATTTTACGCCATTCTATGTTTATTTTGAAAAACTTGGATAATACCAGTTTATTTTTATAAGTATAATCGGGAGATTAATGGTCATCATTCCTTTTTCTTCAATATTCTTATTTGGGAATCCCTTTTAGCTTGAGGTTTGAAATTATTTCGGTTTAAGTTGCAATCACTTGATCCAAATCTCTTATTGTCTTCTGGTAGTCAAAAACATTACTTAGACTTTTTTATTTCCCTTTGTCGTTTTTAACGTGATGTCCTGTCACGTAACATTTCAGGGCATTTCACTATAATAATTATTGATTTTTCTGATTTGTTTAGTATACTTTCATCATATTTTTGTGTATCATTAATATCAATGTTTTTTCAAATGACTGTTTATACATGGAGAGAAATTCCATAGTTAAAATTACCAGAGTGCTCTAGTAATTTTGTCACAGATTAACTCAAATGGACTTTTTACGACATTTTTAACAAATTTTACGAGGCACAAAATAATTTTTATGATTCACATTCGAAACGTTACAATACTACATGATAAAATTTATTTTGTGCCTCGTAAAATTTGTTAAAAATTTCGTAAAAAGTCCATTTGGATCAGTCTGTGACAAAATTACTAGAGCACTCTAGTAATTTTAACTATGGAATCTTTCTCCGTGTATCAGTTTGTTGTTGTTTTCGTTATTGTTAATTTCAATATTTTTCGTATCTCATATTTCTTAACTTTATTTCTTCTCTGAGTGTTGTTAGTTGCTTCTTTTCCCTGTTTTCAATTACCTTCAAGCTCGCTTTCAGTTTCATTTAAAGTTTCTTGAACTTTTTCTTCAGCTAGTCTGCTAGTGTACCCGAAACACTTTCAACTTATTTAGCGTTCAATTCTATGCATTAATTGTATAACAACGCATCAAGCGTATTATCAAATGTCTACTTTGTCAAACGCTAATAGTAAAATATTAAATTAGTAGATCAATACATTTATAAAGGAGCTAAGTTTACAATACGTTCCAAACTTATGATTTCCACCCATGTAATTCACGAATATTAGAATAATATAACATTTTTTTACCATCTTCACAGGTACTTTCAACAAAGAAAAATTGCCTTCTCCACTTTTGCTACTGTATAACTTGCATTTTCTTCTTTCACATCTAAATACTCCGTTACATTTCTATGCAGATTTTTTAGTAAAATATTTAAACAAATGTTTACTATTCGTCAGAACTTGATTTTCAATTTATTTTATTTTTATAGTTCACCGTTGATTACAATTTGTCTCAGACAAGTTTCAGATCATGTAGAGCTAACTAATTTGTACACATACATGTTTGTACAGCATTGAATTGTATTGTTAAGTTCTGCCATGAAAGCCTCTTATTATTGTATGATAATTTCTACCTAAATATTGTAATTGCTTTCATTTAATATTTTCGTCTGGTTTTAATCAAGTATCACACCTATTATTAAATTTTCGAAACTTTTTCGCCTACTTTCTAACGCATTTACTCGCTTCCACCGGAAACCTAAAAACGTATAATATCATGAAATGTGCACATGTCAAGCCAACTTTCATCCCGAACTCGCGCCGACAACTCGCCGGAAAAAGTCATTTTCACCGACGCGGATGAATCCGCATCGAATCAACGTCGAATATAATTCGCTCCTGCATTAGGCCGGGGCCTCGCGCGCGACGCTAATCTCGTTATACCCGAGACATGTACACACACCTCGCATCCTCGGTACCGTCATTACCAGGCCATATATGCGCTTTTTTTGCGCAAGTGCATTTATAAATGGATTATACGTGTCGCGCATCGTTCGAAAGTTCATTACGGGGCGCAGGGAAAAAATGAGTTATGTCGTTCATTACTGTAGCGCGCGATTCGAGCGCGCGGGCAATTGAATAGGACAGGCTGCCGGTATACTGCGCGAAGTTTATCGGGTAAAAAGTTGCGATTTTAGTAGATTACTTTCGCAGCTGAGCGTCAAGATTTATGGAATTTCTTTTGTGGCGCGGTATACACGAGTTAAAAGCATCCTGATGCTTAAGCGATATTTGAAAACTTTATTGCATTAGATAAAAGAAAAGTGGAAAAAAGTGAAAATATGCGTTTAGAGCTTGGATATACGTAAAGAAAAATTTATTTTCAATAGATTGCTGATTATATGAGGAAATAAAGGTTTTCGTATTATAATAATATACTCTCATAAAATGAAACAATAAATTTTACTGTAATCCACTTATATATAAATATTGAAAGCCAAATGAGAGTTCAATTCACTATATTTTTTCGGTATATTTATAACTGATTCTCAATTAAATCGCACTGATACATAAGTATTTAGATAGTAGAATCTGACTCTCACACACGCAATACATGAGTCGATTATTGTGATGGCTTCTGTTATTATTCGATTATATAAAACTACCGTCTGGAAATTTAAAGTCAGAATGTTTAATGAGACTGCTACATTCCTGTTAAACAAATAATTAGAACTTCACCAATGAAACATAGTGGGATGCTGGTAACCTTATTATTTCGATGAACCTTTTATATTCAGATTCAGATATAATTATTGACTCGTCTGAGAAATAAACAATCATTGAATATATAATATCACAAGAACATTGACAATCCATATTATAATGTTTTTGTTACTAAGAGCTTCGAATCTAAAGCAGCTATAATTAAAGTGAAATTATTAATTAGCAATTCATAAAATTCAGATCAAGAAAGTAAAATACATATACGAGATCAACGTATTCTTTATACAAGAAAAGTTATGCTCAAACTGAAAACATTTTTTTTTTAATTGGAGGAAGCTATACGTGTCAATGAATCGACAGCAGTTTTGTTTTATTTATTTAAGTAAATAGAAATTTGGAAAAATCCCGAAAGAACTCTATAGTATAGCTTTAATCGCATTCCGCACCCCGCCCCCTCTCCCTCTACAATCGGGATTCAGCGACAACGACGCGCTTCGCTATATAATACGCTTCTGAGCGAGTGAGCGATTTCGCGGCAATAATTCGAGCCTCGAGGTAGGTACATACAGGCCATTGAGCAATTGCCTGTTTTCATGAAGAATACCACGCGACCATTAACCCGCGTCCGACCGCGAGAGCGAGTGAATCTCCGGAGAAATGAGCGGGAAAAAGAGACAAAGGGGGAGAGAGAGAGATATGAATGCGCAATAAAATGAATGAGAAGGGGGGTGTGGGGGATAAAAGGTGAAAAACAGTGAAACGGGGGCATGAAATACGCGTAAATCACGCGTGCGCGAGGCTCGGTGCATCGGCGAAGTGGTTTCAGAGTGACTACTACTTTTGTTGTTTTGAATGACAAAGTGGTAATTGTATATAGCAAGGCGCGTTGTTAAGTGATAAAAGGATATTATCTTGAAACCAAGTATTTTTTCCACAATAGTATTATTGTTATTAAGTCGTTTTGGTAAATTTTCGAATGGGATTCTGAAAAGATAAATTATATTTACATATTTCAGTTTAATTTCTTGGACTTTAATAAGTCCTACAAAACAACTACAATTTGGAAGACATTCTCTTGAAGTTCTGCAACTAACAATATTTAACACGACAACATACATCCAACTGCTACCAGTCATTCCAATTCACACAAAATCTGTCACGTACGACCCGCGACGCGGATCATCTGCAATATTACCCACCGTAACGCTGCATATTCACCTCGACATCCCGGCACTTCCTTCCACACAGCGCGCATATACATACACGGCGAATTAAAAGGCTCATACATTACGTGTCGTATAAAAATTTGTCGAGTATGCGGCAGCTTATAACACAAATTGAATGATAAATTGAGTGTCGCACAAAGGGAAAAGTACGCGCCGTTCGAAGCACCTGGATCGGCCTCGGAAAATTGCCGTAAAATTGCGGCGAAAGCGATATTTTATTCCTTTCACACTCTCTCGCCGCGTCGAGTGTCGCGTTAGGCACGCGCTTCAGGCCCTGTTTATGAGATTTTATGAACTGGCCGTGTGTGTGTCCCCCTTGGTCTAGTCTCTCTCTCTCTCTCTCTCTCTATAGGGCTGTCTTTTCTAGCTTTTCTGAAAAGGCGCGGCACGTGTTATGTGCGCTTCTGAAACTCAAAGCTATAATGGCGACGGTTTCTTCGGGATGTGTCGCGTGGAGAGTCTCGCGTTACGTAAAAGGGGTGCGGGGACGATTTTGTTAGGAGAAGTGGTCTTTATGTCCAGGGTTTGTTACTTCTGAAAGGGTGTCAGGGCTGCGTAGTCTTGCGTAATAGAGGTGTTTTACATTTATGTAAGGTCGTTAGCGGCTTCAATGAGAAACGACGTTCTGAGATAATATCGAAGAGTGGATTATCAGCAGTAATGAAGATTAAAAGACGAACGTGATTTTGTCTCATTATTTGCTTACTTACTGAAATGTTGATAAATAAACTGTTATCCAAAGTTTTGTGTTGTTTAACAGTAGAATTTTGAAAAGAAATATATGGTCTAAATGGCTTTAATAAGTAAATAAGACTAATAGTCATTTAGTGAGTAAGTAAGTAAGATTGGCTTTAGTAAGTTCTATGGGATACCTAGAATAGAATAATAAACACTTTTTAGTTTATAAATGTAGTATTTTTCAGCAGTAGAGTAATAAAGATCATTCTAAAAATCC